>LR736905.1:363205-400725 GCA_902654985.2 Oryctes borbonicus
ATATATATATATATATATATATATATATATATATATATATATATATAAGAATTCGCGAAGGGTAAATTTCCTTCGCTTTGATTAAATACGGTTCAATTTTTCAAATATCCCTTGAGCATTCTTTTTACATAGAATACGCTATATTTTAATAGCCAATATGAATTTCTTATAATTTTCAACTGATGTAAACGTATGCAAAGGGATCCTTGAACAAACTAAAGAACTAAAAAAACATCCTACTGTTTCAAATTAATTTATTTGTAAGGAAAATATATATGTTTGTCCATATAGTCCCCAGGTGTAGGATAATTGCCTTCCTAAGCAATCTAGAGGTAAATTTTCAAATAAAAGTTACTCGGAGAATGTCCTGTATGAACAAACCTATGTTCCCGTATACACGTGATCCTTACCATGGGGATCTCACCTATTATTGGAGATAGAGAAGAAGAAGTTTAAGTTTGGCAAAGTTGCTAAATTTTGTGTTTATTATGGCAATAAAGTCGGTCATATTATCAAGCTTACTTTCAAACTTCAATACTACGGTGTACTAGAAGTTTCTATATGACGATCCTATGCATTCTTGAAACGGTCATCCCGGATAAATTAAATTTTCTGGTGTGATGCGGAGGTTGCCAATACTAATGTGTTGTTTACCATCCTATGCCACAGTCGTCGCTATGATTATAGATTATAGATATCCACCAATAGAGAATCGACATATGTTTAAGCTTTAGTTTAAGTACTTTTATTCATAGAACCGAAATATAATAATATTGTGTACAAAATATTTACATTGTATTCAGAACAGCCATATCGTACCATTTTTCTAAGA
Organism: Oryctes borbonicus; assembly: GCA_902654985.2. Taxonomy (NCBI): domain Eukaryota; kingdom Metazoa; phylum Arthropoda; class Insecta; order Coleoptera; family Scarabaeidae; genus Oryctes; species Oryctes borbonicus. The sequence goes on from LR736905.1 coordinate 364,038, forward strand.
CTTAATTGAGAATGGATCGTTTACGAGCCGCGTAATGTTTATGTTAAGAAGAATTTAAATGAAAACCAATGGCATATTTTATAAATGGTAAATTGAAGGTGTGTTTTTGCAAGGTTTAGGTATTTTTTTGCACGTTATTTGTAACAAGCAATGAAAACAATAACAATAATTATTTATTTCAAACGGCATCGTATTTGTTTACCCGTATTCAAAGGTAGGTTTTAGTTGAAGTAGCTATCTCAACTAGGTTGATCTTCCAGTATAGGTCTTGTAAATGCCTGGTTTTTCTTGGAGTTATGTCAACATATAAATATTAATGGTGCTTTGAGAAATTTGCATATTGGAAGTCAACACCAAAGTCTCTCGTTGGAAAGATATCTCTCATTTTTCACCCATTTGTGTCCCAAAAGCCTGTACTACGAGTTATTAACATATACCTCACTTTTAAACAAACTGCATAAGTTTAGTTCAATTTTGGGCAATATAATCACTATAAAATAAACTTGCACCATTTCATAAAAATATAAAGTAATGTAACTACCCTCTGGTGTTTATATCAGCAGTCGCGTTAATGAAAATTTTAATTACTAATTCTATAAACATTACGTATACCACTGCTTAACATACAAAAATACAACATAGAATGATAGAAATATTAACATTTAGTTTATAAATACAGCAAGTAAAATGCATTTCATGCAAAATATGAATATCTATGAATTTGAACTGTATATTTAATCAAATTATAACATAAATGTTATTGCTAGTATAAAGCTAATATACAGTTCAGACGTAGTGAAATGTTCTTAACTCTTTCTATCTCCTTTGGTTCAACCTTCTTCATTCTTCTGCTCTAAATGGTTTTAGAGCGTTTTTGTTTTTTTTTTGTAACCAAAATACTTCAAATATTTGATTTAAATTCATATTCTGAATAGTTTTACCAAAAGTTCGTCTTATGACAAAAATGTCTATTTCTGTCCTCTTGTTGACTTGGTTGTCACAGGAATGCCAATCCAATTATATCGATACTTTATAGTTGGCCTATCGATAATCCTGTTCGGTATTACAGATTGCATTAAAGATTTTGATTACTAGATAATAATAATAATAATAAGGATAAAGAAAGTTACAAAAAATATACAAAGAAAAGCAAACATACATATATAGCACAACACAGCGAGAAAAGTTCCGCAACGTTACAGCATATACTTACTTTAATATACAATGAAAATAGTTTCGTATACCAAAAGCTATATATGTACCATTACATCGACAAAAAGATTCAAACAAGGGCGCCCAAGGTATAAGAAAATATATCGCATCTAGAGTTGATACTGTTACATGTATCACTAATAAATTTAATAAGTGATCTAAGTAGTACATTTGAACGTGCTTTGGGAGTGTAAAAAGTTAACGAATACCGCGCAGATTGTCTTGGAACCAGAAATTGCAACCGCTCGAGGATTTTGGGGCAGTAAATATTTCCATGGATAACACGAAATATAAACTTTAGAGCCTGCACGGAACGTCGAGTTAAAAGGGAGCAGGTGTTAAAGGTGGCTAAAAGTTGATCCTGCGGATAACCTTGTTCTGGGTACACTCCACTAGTCCGAAAGGAGAGATACTTCAGGAACTTCCTTTGTACATTTTCCAGCCTTGGCTTGTGAGCAAAATAAATTGGGTTCCAAATCAACCCGCAATACTCAATCCCAGGTCTTACGAGAGAGTTGAACAAAGTAACCATAGTAGAGCTATGATGGAAGTACCTAGAACTTCGTAAGAAGTGACACCCAGATCAGTCACAACTTCAGGTCGAGATAGAAGATTCCATAAATTGCCCATGATTTTTGTGTTTTCCGCAAAAAATATTATTAAAAGATAAATTATTAAAAATAACTTGTATCAGTGTTACCAGAAATTAGTTCATAAAAATAGAAATCGACGTAAAAACGCTAGATCGTTGGTTCAAAATTGCTACGATACTTTAGCTTAAATGTAGAAGTAGAAAGATTTATTCTATCTGAAAGAATGAAATGTGCATTTGGTTTTCTGCTTTTAAAGCAATATGCATAAACATACGAAAAATAAGAATATTACATATTATAACAGCGTTGTATGTATAAATAAAATTGATAATGTATGAAATCAGTGATTTCAGAGTTGCGTGTGTGAGTTGGAGTACACGACAGAAAAAAAAACACTTACCGTTTTAAGCGTCTTCTGTGAATTGATATACGGTTGTATATTTTCATCATCAGGTCGCTTCTGCAAAGCGCGTCTGCCATAAGGAAAAAATATGCTTATATTCAGAAAACGAGCGTTCTACATCTAGTGATGTTATATTTGCATAATTAAAATAGTCTTTGAAACAACTTAACGCATCTGTAGATGTAACTTCACAAATATGTATTCGAGTGTTAAAATCTGAATCCTTCTCTAAAACACTTTCAAACTTGATTAAAACACTTTTATCTTTTGCGTCTTCTACAGCACATAGTTGTGCGTGAACATCGTGTATTGATTCCTCTATCGACAGCGACGACTTTTCTAATTCTGTTATTGCTTCCTCTAGTCCCAAGTAATTCTTATGAATAGTTTGTAAATCTGTTTTAATCTGAATTTTTTTCTGGCTTTATACTCGCTATTAATGCATCTAGCTCTGGATAACATCTACGAATCTGTTCTACCACAAGATGTAGAGCATGGGCTCTATAAATAATATCTAAAAAGTTACCACACTGCTTCTTGAAAGATTGGCCTACCGAACAAATGGTTGCGGCACCATCTATCATAAACATTAAAACATAGTCTATCGAAAATTTTTTCCAAATTTTTCCAATGCATTTAATACTACTTCTGAAATTTTTTCGGCATTATATCGTTCTACTCGTCTGGATGCTAGCATAGATGATGGTTGATGTGGTTCCATTTTACGTACAATCACATTATCGATTTTATTTATACACACAACGCTGCTATAATATATAATATTCTTATTTAAAACCAAAAGTACATTTCATTTTTCCAGATAGAATAAATCTCTCTACTTCTATGCCTACATCGGTAACAAGGTCGTCCCGCGTCCCCATTCCATCGCATAGTCTAATATGCGAAGCATAAATTTGCGCATATATTACGAATCACACATCCGAACGACCACTCCCATACCGACGCTCGTGAAACGCACGGAAAGTGGCGAACTGTAGTGATTATACAAACTATTGAGTAGCAATATTCAGTCAGTTTATTTTCTTATTAATTGCATTTTGTTTCACTCTTTAAACGCTTAAGTCATTACGCATAATTATAACAACCTCTCGTAACAAAATTCCGTATACTAAGGAGACAACGTGTTCTTGGATGGAGTTGGCACGAGAAAAAGAGTTGCTATTCATTTTACGACGTAAAGTTATTCTTTATGAAAAAGTCTGTCTTTCAAAGAAATTAGTTTACCGTGAAAGGAACCGAGATCAGATATACGGGGTGTTAGTAAATTAAGGAAATGTACAAATGTTATGTATTATTTTAGACAAAATGCTTGTAAAGAAATGCTACATGTTGCACTGTGGATTGCCAATAATAACGAGCTCATGATTATAATAATCATGCTTTTGAACATTATTGTTATACATAGATCTCACCAACTTCCACACATTTCTCCACCATGTTAATAAATGCGTCATAAATTCAATGATTCGTAGAATCGACATATTTATTTCATTCACCGCGCCCTGTATTGGTGCTTTCAATACATTAAGGCTATACGATAGTTCATCTGCATAAACCTTTTGTTTTAAAACACTCCAGGAGAAAAAGTCTATCGGTATAAGGTCAGGAGATCTAGCAGGAAAAATGATCCGTCTTTCTCTTTCTCTCCTTTGTCAACCAGTGCCGTACTAGACGCGTAGAATGACCAGGGCACCCATCTTGCTGTCAAAAAATGTAACGCCGTATTTATGATTCCAAAGTGTCAAATGGTAACAAGAAACATTAAACATTCATCAATAAAGTCTTCACCATACTCTGTTTCTGAAAACGTTGACTTCATTTGCGAACGACGTGAAAGCCCAAAAACTATATTGTGATGAAACATGACCGTTGGTGCAAGAGGTTGCTTCATCAGTAAAAAAGAACATTCTGTGAAAACTTCTTTACGAGGTAATTTTCATCAATCTACAAATAAAAGTTCAGTCACTTCTCTTCATTTCCATTATCAAAGCTATGTTTGGTTGTTGGTTTAAAAAGCAAGGCTTTGTTTTTTTTAAGCTTCAGATGCGGCTAGAATGTCTGGGTTGAGGATTATTGAACGGTAAAGTTCAGTTGACGACATTTGATTGCGCATGAGAAAACCTGATTTAGGCAGAAAATGCAAATTTATGCTGAATGGCAAATTTTCACGTATGGAAATGAAAATTGAAGGGCCAAGTAACTTTCTTTGTCTATTTTCTACTCGTGAAGGATAAATGACTTTTAGTTATTTTCAATCTTTGTAGACGTTTCCTTGAGGTTAATTTCAGAGTATCTATTATTGCTGTTGATACATCGTCTTAATTGTACTGTTTCTTTGGCTTTTTAATATCCAGAACAGATCCAGTTTTATCAAATTTTTCTACGTCGGGGAACTTTGTTCAAAAAGGTTTTCTTCCCTTTGGTTAACATTAAAAAAATGAACGAAACAATAACTATGAACAAGTGCTGTAGGTTAGAGGTAGTTGGGATATATTGAGTGACAAATCTGACACATTGACGTTTATCAAGTCAAGATCATAAATTGTAGTCTGCGTATACACTCTAAGTTTTTGAATTTTTGTGAATGGATTAAAATAACAACAATGAAAACACTAAATTCTAAATTCCGACTTTAAGTTTTGTATTTGAGTTTAACTTTGAATTACAAATAACTTTCTTTTACAAGTATTTTATCTAAAATAATAAATAACAATTCTCTTAAAACACTTTTGGGCTTTATTAATTTACTAGCATCCTGCATATCTCGATTTCTTTTCATGGTAACCTAATTCTTTTAAGATCCAGAATTTTCCACAAAAAATAATTTGTCATCGTAAAATTAATCACAAAGATTTTTTCGGCTGTCAACTTCGTCCGGAGACACACTGTTTCTTCAATTACAGACAATGTAACAACTTTTATAAATAGCTTGTGAAAGTTCATAATATTTTAGTCTCAAAGGATTTCCTTAATTTTTGAATATTTATCTTAAACCATAATAAAAGAAAAACTTTATAATTATTAAATTAAATTTCAAGAGAGCCACTGTCTGAATCTCCTTGAAGAAATGTGGGGTAGCAAGTCTAAAACCATAGCTACTTGTATTTCATAAGTTGATTTGAGTAGAAGCTATTGAATTCCTAGGTTTTCTGTACCAATCAAAACCTAAATTTGTTAGATCCTTAATAATGATTTGTTACAATTCTACATTCTGGCCGCACTTCAAACGGTATTGAACTGTGCCGACTTTACCCTATATTAAAGTTTCCCCAGCGTAACAAACATTCCCAAGCAATAAAAACCTTTAACCTAATCCAGTTTCATCTCAATAAACAATACTTTTTGGTCTTTAATGCGCGATGCGGATTCGTTCGAGCGTTTAAAGGTAGAAACCGCAGCGGCAGCCAATAAATCGAATTTTGCTTCATGTAAAGTTTAATTTAAAATCAGGGCTCGTAAAACCGTCCACCTTTACCTAATATAAAATATAGTTCGATTTCGCCACAAGGCAATATGTTACATTTATGCCCCGATATCTTAAGGCGAGAATAAAGAATTTAATTTATTATGCTTTAGAGTTGCTGAGAATTGGATTAAGAGGAAATTTTTACGACACGACAATGTATAGGTATACCTAAATTCTTGCGACTTCCCATCGAAGGTTCATAAGATTTCATACACTTATCACCGATGTGTTTCCGTGATCAAAGAATTGATAATTTTGGACATAAATTCAACTTTATATATCTGCGTTACACAGGGTATTTCACAGAACTCGTTAGTTTGAAGTTTAGATGATGTTATTGTGAATGGAACCCTGAAATTTAGGAACAGGCGGTTACAGCATCTGCTCTATTAATTTAAAATATTTTCGCGCAGGAAACACTTTTACAATCTTATACTTTTTATCAGCTTAATCAGTTGTACACATGACATGTAAATAATTTGTATTAGTGCGCCTTACCCCTAAGTCTGCTGTTTTCAAGATATTTACCATCATGTTGAAATTTTAGCATGTGTACCGCTTTTGTTGAAATTAAATATTTAAGAATGTCATGAAGAATAAAGTAGAAATGAAATGGAAGGTCATACGCATCACACCTTATCGTAATCGTTATTAAATTTTATACAGGCTATTCATAAACTGTTCCCAAGTATAAATAATTTCAAATTGAAAAACTCCCTTTTTCAATTTGAATGTGTGTGATATCTAACTACACTGGAATTAGAAAGGCACTTAATTAAAGGCATATTGACTGTTGAAGAAACAACAGCATTTCTCAAATATCCTGAATTATGACAATTGTCTCAAAAACTAAGGTAGATAGGTATACGAAGTGCTAATGAAACTGATGAATTGAAAAGGTGCATTCAAAGATGTAGCAGGATATTCCATTTAAAAAACCAAACTTCTATCGTGCGTTGTGGAAATTAAACACCCCTATATATTTGAATATAATTTCATGTTGTGCATGTATATTTCGTATGCCAAAATACTTTAGATTATTAATTCGATAATAGCATGCATTCCGAAATTTCAGGGTTCCATTCATGTCATTATTCACCATTCAGATCTTATAAAAAGCAATCAAACGATACTTTAGAAGAATGTACTGAAAACTAATATCAAATGTTGTGACGATTGGATGGATAGACTTTTTCAAAATGGCGGCTGATACAAGCGGTTATGGCGTTTCCCACTGGGGAATCGTATAATCGTTAACTAGTGTCGCGTATAGTCCAGCTTGGGATTAAGTCAAATTAAATTAAAATCTAGTACTTTACCCGTGTAAACGCGACTTTCTTAGGATAGTAGTGTAGTTAATGTCCTAAAAATAGCATTTTTAGCATAGCCAAGTAGGTACTAGAATTTAGCTCAACTTGACTGTCTCTAAACCAGACCTATTGGCAGTAAAAATAAATAATAATAGCAAACAATAAGCTTTTACGAAAATTGATAGAATAAAAATAAAGTCTCAAGAATTGCATACAGAGTGTAAATAAATATTAGAAACACCGTTTTCGTCTGTTATTATTAGAGCGCAACAAGTCGATTGTTAGCGTCACCGCGCTGGGTTAACCGAAATAAACGTGCGCATTATTTAGGACAAAAAACAATAAGAAAATTTATGAAAACGCAAACATAATATAGTAACCAACTTACCGAATATGCTTAGATGGCTGAAAATAAATCAGGAAGTGCGGCCTTCAACACCTGTATCATAGCATATGTTTTTCTAGTGGTCTCCGTCCGTTGCGGCGTATATATCTGCTTATACGCCGCAGAAAAAAAGATCGTTCTAGATCTAGCGATATAATAATCGCGTACTTAAAATGGTATCTGAATTTGTATAACTGGCCTTCCGCAACACTATCACAACACTAACACTATGTAATATAGTATTACATTCGTCTCTGACTGGAACACTTTTTTCGTCATCTAAAATATGTAGCACTGTTTGTATGCGGTCAACAATTTCACACGAATCCCGTAAGGGCAACAAAGTATCGGCTACTGGAACGTAATTGTCGTTAATAGTTTTTAAATCTGCTGTAACTTGAGGATTTTGGAATTATATTTGACTTAGCTTTATTGCAGCTGCTTTTTAAGCGTCCAGTTGTAAAATCACTAATTTGATCTTTTCAAAATGTTTAAAACAATAGAATGCTGCTTCTAACCATGTACTCCATCGTGTAAGAATTGACTGCGGCAATTGCAGTGTGTCAGGACACTAAACGAAACAGCCGAATACGTTTCGGTGATCTAAGAAAAACCGTTTTCGTCCGTGCTATCAGTTGATCCATATCGGGATAACATTTTCGACGAACATGTTATGTGCAGCAAATTCGGTTGAACAGCTTTCAATAATTGACCTGCGTGAAACATAACCACGGCAGCATCGGTAACCATCATTAACACTTGCTTTGGCGAAATTTCAAAGTTGTCTAGTGTTCTAAGTAATACATTATGAACAGCTTTGGTAGCACATCTTTGCTGTCTTTTACAGGCTAGCAAGTAAGAGTGTGACGGTCCTTTCAAGGTCATTGTCCGTACTACAATCCATACTACGGATTTTTTTTAATGTCTGTAGTTTCATTTATAGTTAGCCACAACTGTTCATTTCTTACTGCGGTGTTCACATCATTCTCAATCTTCTCGGGCACTGACGGCAAATACCTACGTAGCGTCTGTGGACTTGGTAGTTCCCACGTTGGATTGTATTTCTTCCAAAACTGACGAAACATTGTTTGTCCGATTTTTGCAAACGGTATGTTAAACACCATTGAAGGGCAAGCTGTTATATTTCTTTAAATTGTAAGTCCTGTATATTTTTATACCAGTTAATAGAAAATAATTTTTGCTTCAAAAAAGAACCAGGGTTTTTTCCTCTAAACTTAATAATCTTTGAGCCTTGAGAGCAAAATTATTATTGCAAAAAAGGTACAAAATGTGTTATCATAGTCCCGATAGCAACGCTTATAAATACAACATAATTCATATTATTAAACCACAAAAATTATCACCGACCTCTATACATAATACTGTCAAATTCAAGACACACAATAATTTGAGAAGAAACATTTTTTAATATCTCAGAAATTATCAAGTTTAAAAGGAAAAACCTTTGCTTTTTTTTAAAGCAAATATTATTCTAATCTATTAGCTGGAGTCAAGATATACAGGTGAACCCTTTAAAAAAAGTATAGAATTGACAATTTCTACGAAAATTTAATTCTTCTCCTACGAGATTTGTAGAGATTTAGATAGCTTATTAGAAGTACTAAAAACTTTACCCGAACAATTTTTTTTTTTGTATCTATAATAACTTCGGAGAAAAATGGCGTTTCCAATTTTTATTTACACCCTGTCTATTGGTTTCCATTGGCGAATACTGAAATATCGGGTTTTCACAATAAAACAATAAAAATAAAGAAGGTAAACTTGACCCATACTGACGTACAATATGAAATAAAAAAATTATCCAGTAATTAGTTTCCTTTAAAATAAAATTTTTAGTAGTTTATTTTTATCAAAAATTACTTAATTTAAAGAAGGAAATTCCTTCAATTATTTTTGCTTTTCTCTTGCTATAATAATACAATCAATAGATAATACTATATAAGCTTCTGTAGTTCTTATATCTTTAATATACCTTTGTCTAATGCGAATTTGTTGTCCTGACAGAAACAATAAGCAACTTTTTAAGTTGAATACAGCTGCCTCGGTCTGTTGAACTTAATCATTAGACAAAAGGGTCTCTTGTAATTGTAGTACGAAACATAGAACATATGTATGCCCTACCGCAATAAATCAAACGAAACTGAGTATGACAACGGCCCGTTCTTTCCATCCATTTCTCTTTATGTAAATAGTTTAGTAAGCGTCTAACTCCTGGCACGAAGTGACGTTCGTAATCAATTTCAGGATTTCTAATTTAATATTGTGCCCGGTTTCATTTATGTGTTCTACACTTGGCGATTCTGCCCTATCGTATCTGTAATGTCGAATGTGCTCATTGACTCCGGGGCCTATTTCTCTTTTCGTTTGTCTAATATAGGCTTTATTGCGGCCATTACATGCAATTTTATAAATTCTCGACCTTTCCTTCATGTCCGGTTTATCTTTCGAATTGCCATGAAATTTTCAGTGCATTTCGCGAACTGAAACACAGATTCACCTTGACCCCAAAAGCCTTTAGCTAGTATCTTTTGACATGCTGTGAAAATGGAGTTTTATAAATTTCTTGTCGCGAGTTTCTACCGGGATAAAGGTCGTCGAATTTCACACATAATATTTATTTTGGACCTTTTTAAAGATGCGATCGACATCTATAAAAGGGTAATTATAAGGGTAATTATATACTGCTACATTTTCTATGAATCTTGTAAATAGCTGCATTTTTTTATGAATTTAAGTTCTTTTTTGTACCTACTTATACTCAAAGGGAATTTTACTCCGCAGTCCTTACTATCATTACTTACATAGGATAATATTTATTGTAGAAGTCCCGCAATATTGTTCAAGTAAAATGAATGTTAAACTGCAAGCAAAAAGCATGCACGCTATATCTAACATAAGCCAACATGCCAAGATGGCTTATTAATGAAACTTAAGGCGGTTGTTAAGACTAAATGAGATGTAACTTTTTAACCTGTGGTAATTTGTAATTTTCCCAACATTTTATTATCAACAGCTTTGACTGTTAAAAACCATAATTATTATTTTTTTTTTGCATCAAGGGAATTTCTTTAATGTTCTAGAAGCATTGTTAAATATCTTTGAAATAAGAGAAAGCTATATTTTAAATCGAACCAGTGTATTTTTTTCAAAGTTTCCAAAGTGGGGAAAAAATATCGGGTAATCTGTTTATCACGGACCCCCCGAATAATTTGTAACCAATCAATTTTATAAAAAAGGTTTCAAGTGAAAGTTTTAACACAAGAAGTGGTAGTTGTGGGAGATCGCTTAAATGTCACAGAAAGGTCAAGTTAAGTTTCTTAAATGGAACATTTTTTTACATATTATTAAAAAGCATTCAATTTAAACATTAAATGACATATTTGAGTAAACCTAAGAAAAAGATAAATATGAAACATATATGAAAAACACAACAGTAATAGAAACGAAATTTATTCAGTGTTCCTAGTATTATTGTAATAAAACCACCAGTGTTTCAAATGTCAATAATGGATCAAAGGGCAGATGAAAAAATTAATTTGCGGTAAAGCGGGAAGTATTGTATACAGAAGGTTACCCCGATAGACACGAGTCTTCGACTTATTGTCCGGCAATCTTCTACAACAGGAAGTATTTCGAAGAAGAATAGGGTGCGAAAGAAGAGTGTTGCCGATGAAAACGCGCAAATCGCTGTATTAGCGGCAGAATCCACGAATTAGTGCTAAAGAACTTGCAGGACAGTCTGGAGTCTCGGGAACCAATATTGTTCGAATACTGAAACAACCAAAATTTCATCCATATCATATATCAATGAACCAAGACCTCCATACTGATTTTGAACGTTGTGTTTTGTAAATAGACTCAGCAAAAAATTCGAAATAATATCATCTTCTTTCTTAGTACACTTCGTATTGCACTATACGTTATTGGGTAGCGGAGAAGCAAAGCTGCAACGTCGATGGAATGTTAACATATGGTGTGGAATGCTTGGCACCAAAATAGTTTGACTCTTTCTTAGTAGAGGTACAGTGGCTGATTCATGTTTGGTCTCCCCTTGCAATGACGAAATATCGATACTATCTTACGCATGGCAAGGCCAAGTACTTAGGTTCAGCAAATAAAAGTACAGAACCGCATTAATTGGGAATACCCATCATAAACTAAAACGGGAGTAATAAAATATACCTGCGAATCCTACAATAATCCAAGCGCACGGAGTGCACGGAGTAGAAAGTATAGATGTATCAGGGGGAGACAAAACATAAAAATGTCACTGTAGCTTGGATGGTAATAAGTAGAGAGACATTTAAACAACATGTTACCGCCACTACTTGAAGATATATGTGCCTACAGAACACCGAGTAACAATATAATACCAACATGACGGGCACCCTGCTCATTACCTGCTCCAGAAATATTACGTGAACCGCTGGGTATGCTCTACCCAGCTTCGCCTGCTCGTTCCCCAGACCTGACCTCACTCGATTATTTTCTGTGGGATTCAATTAAAGGAATGCCTCAACAACACCCGAAAATATGCAGCAGAGGTTAATAGTTAATACTCACAAATTACCAAAGATTTGTTACTGGAAGTTCATCATTACTTACACCTACAACTTGTCTTTTGAATAAACGTGTATTTTAAAGCAATAAGGCACATATTTAACATTAAACAAGAAACTTCATTGAAGTAACTGTATCAGTTTCTACATGACGTATTACTTAAACTAGCACCTAAGCATTCAACCGCAATTGTCCCAACGCTCTGCTTCGCATTTGTTACTTGTACGGCGCGGCGCGACGACGTTATCTGAGTGCATTACCTGTGATATTCGACTGTGATTGTAACTCGTAGCGAACAAATGAAACATTGTTTTCGCTTCGTGCACATACTATTCTATTAAAATATTCAAATTCAATTTGCGTCTGCATGGAATGATGATCGCACTATTGTCCCAAATTAGCGCGTCGAAATTAATACAAAACAGCATAATCTAACAAATGTCATCGATCCATTTCGAACAAGATTAGAATTTAATGCATTACTTTCAAACAATGTTTGTATTTAATCACAATTCTTTGTTCTTCAAGTACAACAATGATTAACTAACGTCGGTAATGAGAGTATCTAGCGAAATCTATCAAACTATCAATCTATATTTCCTCTATCGTGTCTTTTCAATTAGATGTTCATATCCGGAAAGAGGAAAAAATCACAGGGAGTCAAGTTAGGCGAGTGTGCTGGATGAGCAACAACGGTCACGTTGTTTCTCGCCAAAAACTACTGAAAAACAATGAAAGCGGTATGTGGCCTGATATCATGATGTAGGCGATCCTTCTGGGTAACGTCCTAATATATGTCAAGGCTGTAGGTTGGTTGGGAGTTCAAGAAGGTTCCCTAGTATAAAAGAGATGTATGGTAACCTATTGTGGTCCAAATACTATGAGATCCACCTCCCTCTGTCGGTGTGCATAACCATAACCTTAACCGTATCTGCATAATATGTTCTGTACTACCTTAACAAACTTAAAACACATTACATATCACATTAAGACATTACTTGTTTTAGTTTTAGTTTTAATATAGAATATCTGTAAATCTCCAACGAAAATAACAACAGAAATAATAAGAAATGAAATATTTAAACTAGCAAATTTATTTATTTTTAAGGTATATGTATTAGCGTAGAAAATTTTCTTTCAGATAAATGTGTACTTGAAAACAGTATTAACGGTTTCACTGCCTTCTCTCCTATTCCAAACTACATTTTGCGAACTAATATCTAACAATCCGAGAGTGTGTTATTTCAAAAATTGAACTTCCTTGATTTGTCACTTGACAGCTCTACCAGTTCATCTTGTTCAATGCTGAAATTTTGATAATTTTATACAACTAAAGAAATCTCCAATCCATTCATTCTCAGAGTTGATTCTGCAAAATAACTCCTCGGTGATACTTTCAAACTTCGCAAACGAATGATGAAGATGGAAGTTATGTTTACGTTTAATTTCTGTTTCGAACTTTTTTATGGAATCTTTTGATAACGAAAAGTTTTCCAACATACCACTTTTCTATTTTGATTGCCCATAATTCGGATTTTTTAATTGCTGCCCAAATATTATCTTGAACCGTAAAAGAAAGTGCCTGGTTCTTGTAACTTCAAACTAAACTGATTTGAAAAAACTCAAAATGTCAACTAAATAGACCCTTTTCGTCAACCAATTAAAATTAGTAGTGCTTGAGGTACTGTACTGACTTCCAATTTTTTCTCAAGTAACTTCAACAATTTCATAGGCGAGCTTTAACCCTCAAGTACTATCGTGTTTTCAGGTAACACAACTGCTATCGTGGGGTGTTTTACACCCCACTCTTTAAATTTAGCTTTTTTTTGTTAGTTATCTTTTTTTTTTTCACTTTTAAACCCACAGTGTAATAACTAGACCTTTATCTTGCGATTGTTGTAAGGAAAAACAAAACTTTATTTAAAGCAAAACAGAAAATTAGGAGGAAATGTTACATTCATAAAAATTATGTAAAAAGTATTTCTTCGTACAATTTTTTCTTTTTACAAAATTGTGTTCTGTATTGTTAAGATGTCTTGGTTTTTTCTGTTACTGGAAACTATGGTCTTACTCCCTGTAAAAGAAAATGCCATTAGCATTTCACATAAAAATTCTGACAATGACGTTGTGAGGCGTACATTTTATTTGACAAAAAACATGTAATGTGTTATTTCATGTAATCAGATTTTTATAAATTTCTTACAATTTACCTTTGTAAGCATTCTGCGCATTTTACAAGTTGCTCAGGATGTTCCTTGCAGACATGCTGATGACATCTATGACACGTGGTTTTTATTTTCTTGTCTCTATTTCGCCCGCAGATGTGACACCTTTTGTAGGTTCTGCTTCTTGTGGCTGTTGTTGTGGTGTTTCTAAGCCTAGTAAATTTTTGATAATTGAGTTTAGCTTAGTTGACAATTCTTTTGTTTGGTATCGTCTTTTTACGTGGTCATTGACGAGTTCTCTTCCTAGACGAATATAAAATTCTCTTCGTGTCATGTTAACTGTATGGTCTGAAGTGGCTAAGAAAATTATGTAACTGTTGACACGTGAAATGTCTACCATTGCTCCTAATATAGCCATTGGCCATCGTCTGGTTCGTCTTGGCAGGAGTACGTCATACACTTCTGGTCTAAAGCATCAACTCCCCCTTTGGTACAATTGTAGAAATTTATTATTTCAGGTTTTGCATTTACTTCAACATTTCCATTGTGATGCATAGACGAAACCAACAAGACACAGTTGTTCTTTTTTGGTATGAAGGAAACCAACGTATTATCGTGCGTAAATCCAAATTTACAGGTGTTTATTGGTTGATGTTTAGTTTGTAAAAATGCTGGCGGAATTTCGCGCTTATTCTTACGAAGTGTTCCAACATACGTTATACCAACCCGTTTCAATTCATTCAACAGCTCTATAGAAGAAAACCAATTATCTCCTGTTAGATTTCGATTTGTATTGATGATCGGAGAAATTAATTTGAGTACACTACGTGTTGGAACTGAAAGTTTGTTTGGATTGGGTTCGGTTGTCTTTCCTGTATAAATAAATGAATTGATCAGATAATGCGTTTTCGAATCGCATAAGCACATAATTTTGATGCCATATTTTTTTGGTTTACTCTTGATATATTGGCGAAAAGAGCAGCGGCCGCGAAATCCAACAAGCATTTCATCTACAACAGCATATTCGCTGCAACTGTAATTATTCGTACAGTTTGCGTTGAAAATTTCATAAATTTTTGAAATGGCAGCAAGTTTATCACCATTATCAATCCTGTTCCTTCTAGTTGTTTGATCGTCAAATCTTAGCACTGACAAAAGAAACAAAAACCGTTGTTTAGACATGACACCTCTAAAAATATCTCGTCCCGTACCATCCGTTGCAAAAAGACTTCTAGTATCTTCGTGGTTTGATTTAAACACTCCTGCCAAAATTACAAGTCCCAGAAATGCTTTCAATTCAATCATGTCTACATGTTCAACATAACTTGCCGTTGGTCCATAAGAAGAACTCGTTTCCGTTATTTTTGCATTTGTATGCTCTAGTATTTCATTTAGAATTTCTTCCGTAAAGAAAAGAGAAAATGCTTCAGAAGGTGTTCTTGGAGGAGTATTTACTGCCGGACCCTTTGCTCCCGGTCGAAGAGTGACTATATTAGAAGATCTGGTACGTGAAGTAGCAGGAGGATTTTTGGACCACTTATATCGATTTCGTCCATAGAAGTAACTTGTTCTTGCACTGACATCACCTAAGTCTTCTTCACTTTCGTTTTCAGATTCGACTTCAAATTCTGAACATGTGTCGTGATCACTATGTTCGCTTGCTGCATCACTCAAATCATCATCACGTTCATCAGGGCATTCACTTTCACTAACATCATCGTAAAAGTTTTCGGCAAGATTTGCTAATTGTTCATCAGTTAGAAACTTTATCATATTGTTTTTACTATTCAATACACGTATTATAGAAGGGAAATAAGGAACAAGTTGACGACGCTCTGGTTTGTGAGGAACTGAGTAAGAAATTTGTTTGAGTCGAATATTTATACGCCGTACAGAAATCAGGGGAAATGCCACTATTTGATTTGTAAAAAATCACCGAAGTCGAACATAAATGAGTGAATCCCCTGTACATGTAGGTACTATAATAAAAATCGCCGAATTGGAACGTATATAAGTGAATCCCCTATACTTACATGCACAACAACATCTGTGATTTCCCCAAAAGAGGACGAGGGCTATTATCATTATAAAATTCTAAATCATTGGTTAGAATACACTACGCTATTTTTGAAAAAAACAAACGTAATTGCTATCGTGGGGTGTTGAGACACCCCAAAAGCTATTTTTTGCTAAAACTGTAGAATATGGTAAATAATAAATTACACTATATTACATATCTCATTTGCATAGGCGAATACCTGGAACCTTAGAAATGTGACAAAAATAGTTTTAGAAAAAATTTAAAAAAAATGACCTCTGGGGTTCCGAAACACCTCACGATAGCACTTGAGGGTTAATAAAATTCACGATTGAAACTACTTCATTCACCGCTGTCTTTAAATCCCTAGACAGCTAATGCCTCTCGACATATACAACAGTGCGCCCGGGTATGCGGTAAAAACAAGTTTACAATATTTTTGTTAAAAAAGTATTGTAAACTTGTTTACAATATTTTTTTAATAAAAATGATAGTAAACAATATATTAAATATAATCCTTATTATTAAACCACTTTTATATATGTTATATATTGTTTTCTAATATAAGTACGGTGAAAAATAGGTAAGCGAAATACTTTCTCTTACCCTTTCTATTTATATAGTTTATACATTAAGTCATTTGAATATATATATATATATATATATATATATATATATATATATATATATAGATAGTACATTTGTTTAGAATATTTTCAGTCGTATGTCAATGACCATTTATCACTGAGCGCCCTTTTGGGTTGATTGTGCCAAACGAGACTGAATTTTTTATTGTGCTAAAGGATGTTTCTTGAATTTTCTCTTGACATCTGTTGGCATAACGGGAGCAAAGTAGATCCACCCGAGCTGTGTTTGGTAGGATGATTTGCAATGCCACAGGTCGATAAGACCCACAGAAGCTTGAAACACAGGTGTCTTGTGACCAAGCGCTGTTTTTAAGGCTCTTAACTAGGGCCTGTATTGATTTATTGTGTAAAGGGGTTTTCCATAATTTTTATTTAATATCAAAAAAACATTATTTCAGTTACAAATATATGACACTCTTTGTTTAAATAAAAATTATTTTGTAGCTAATATCTTGTATTGTTAATTTTAATTGGAAACAATATTATTTCCGCAATATTTTAATATCTTGAAACTAAACGTGTTCCGGGTTTGAACCGTGTCATGTCGTTGGTTAAAATAAAACTCGACGTTTCGCCCACAATCGTATGGGGCTTCTTCAGGAGACTGATGGCAACAGTTAGCACGGTAACTCAACGTGTGAACCACGCCAGAGGCGAAACTAAGTAGCGGGAAGCAATTGATCACGGTAACTCAGCATGTGAACCATGCCAGAGGCGAAAACCAACTGCGAAGAACTCGGGGAGCAGCACGTTTTTATGCCGGTGGTGGGTGGGACCTGTCGCTGATTGGTTGGGTGTGGCGGTCACGGTTGGGCGGAGATGAGTCGTTACGGATGACGGGTTTCCATATTTCTGGAAGGGGGTAACCTGTGTCCCTATTGATATTCTTAGAATGTTTGAAAATCTCTATGGACTCCATAATTTTCCGATTGTAATAGCGAGAAGAATTACAAAGTAATGAAGTTGCACTGAAAAATATCTGGTGGCCAGATGATGTTCAGCGATAGCCGAATTCGTTGGAAGGCGCGTTCTAACGCAACGTTCGTGCTCTGTTAGACGAGTTTTGACAGAGGAAGTGCTCGTGGAAGTGCTTCTTCCTGGACTCCCTCCTCGGTTACTAAAACAGAAAAATATGCGTTAGTATGGTACTAGTACACGCTATGGTGATACCTATGCCAGCCTACTCAGGTGATCGTAGGTGGTCTTGTGCCTCGATCCTGAAGGGGTTCTCCGGATGGTGGCGTTCTTCATTGCGGGATTCTCGCTAGTTAGCGTCTTCTCGAAGAAGTTTTTGTTGAGCCGTGCCTGGAATTCCTGCAGTCGCTCAGTCTCGCTCAGGTGTGTCAGTGTTGCCAGCGAGGTGCCTTGGGGTACGTGTAGTACTAATCGCAAGCAGCGATTCTGTACAGTCGCAAGGGAGATAACGTGGGTGGGTGTCGCCGTGACCCAGACGGGACTGGCGTAGGTAAGGATCGGTCGTATGTGTGTCTTGTACAGCATGACGCCCGTTTTAGGGTTGAGGTGGGAATTTGTGAGGATGGGACACAATTGTCTGGCTGCACCTAGTGCCCTGTTTCGAGCTCTTCTGAGATGCTCCGTGAAATTCAGCCTTTCGTCTAGGATCATTCCGAGATACTCGATCTTGCTGTCCCAATTGATCTCCGTCGCTCTGACTTTGATCTTGGGGAGCGGACCGTGTTGTTTCCAGGCGAACGCAATCGCTTGCGTCTTCCTGGGGTTGATCGTGAGTCCCTGGTCATCCAAGTAGTTAAGAGATTTTGGTCAAATGCGCCTGCGCAAGTTTGACCGCCAACTCGGCATTACGCGATGTAGCCAGGATTGCTGTGTCATCTGCGTAGATGGCGTTCAGCACTCGTTGATCTTCCGGTTTTGGAATGTCCATGACGTAGATCGTGAACAGGACTGGGCCTAGCGCCGATCCCTGTAGGACTCCAGATATCATGCTCCTCTTTGAAGATTCCGTCCCATTAACCATGGTGTCGAATCTTTGGTCCTTGACCATGATACCATGACGGTCGTCTGGTTCCTGTTGAAGGCAGTGGTGACCTGATCCGTAATCCGGTACAACTGGAGAGTTGTGGAGTGGTCTGACTTGAATCCAAACTGGTCGCTGTCCATAAGCTGGTTATCTACAAGATGCTCGTTGATTCTGGCCAAGAGCAGAGATTCAAGAATCTTGCTGATAGTCCCTAGTAACGATATCGGCCGATAACTGTCTGGAGAATGAGGATCCTTCTTAGGTTTCAAGGCTGGGATAACCCTGGCAGATTTCCACCGGGTCGGGTAGTACGTCAGTCGGAGCACTGCGTCAGGTTGTCTAGCAACTTGAGCGGTAGATTCTTCAACGCTCCTCCTGTTATACCGTCTTCGCTGGAAGCCTTCCTGCCCAGGATCCGCCCGATTACTTGCAGGACCTTTCTGGATGAGACGACGATCGGAGGACCCGCCTCCATATCGTCTATCTCCCCCAGGATGGCCCGGATCTGAATCTGTCCGGAATCTGAAGCAGCATAGCGAGTCCTGGGAGAATACCATAGGCTCTCCGTTGGATTCGCTACTCGTGGTAGCCTCAGATTCCGGGACCCTCCTCGTAGGTTTCGCCCCCTTTCTTCGGCGAAGAAGAGCTAGTTCCGGCTTCTCACTTTTCTTCGGGACCTTCTTCGACGTCGGCTCCTTCTTCTTCGCCGACTTGGAGGGAGTGACCTTCACGGAGGCCACCTTTGCCCGCTTTTGGGAACCGCTGGCAACCGCGGCGTAAGTGGCACGGTTACCATCAGAAGCTCCCCTTTTCTGTACCCACTTGCGCACGTTCTGGGAGCTTAACAGCTTGCCGTCCTGTGCGCTGAGTGGCGGCAGTATGGGGAACGCCTTCTGAGTTTTTGCGGGCAGCGGTTTGGGCTTGGGAGCCTGCTCCGCATGCCGAACTACTGGTTGGCGGCTTGTCAGCTTTTGATTCACCGCACAGCCTCTATACGTAGCCGGGTGCTCGGCTCCGCAATTAGCACACTTGCATGCGTCGCTTGCTTCGCACTTTTCGGTCAAGTGCTCCTCTGCGCATCTCGCCGTCAGCCTGCAACATTCCGACGAGTGCCCAAAACGTTGGCATTGGTGGCACTGGGCCGGTCCTTTGCGGGCCTTGAAAGGGACGACCGAGACCTTCATCCCGAATAGCCCCTTCACCTTATAGGCGACCTCGATGCTGGGGCGAGGGACAATCGCCATAAGAACAGAGCTCGCGGTTTTATCGCGTCTTTTCATGTTTGCGACTGACCTTACCGTCACACCTTGGTCCAGGAATTCGGCTATAATGCTCACCGCCTCCAAGTTAGGCGCTAGGTACTTCACTACGTCCTTTACAGGGCGATAGCTCTGCAAGGTATACGTGTAAAACTGCTTACCCTCCTTAGTAAGCGCGGTCGTCACCTTCTTCCAGTCATCCTCGCTGGCGGTTTTCACCACCAGGTGGTTGACCTTGAACAGGAAGGTGGGTTTCTCGCGGCACAAGGCCTTGATCGTCCTAACTGCCTGTACGAAATTTACCTCGTAGAGGTAAATCGCTGGGCATTTTGCCGAAGTCTTGCGACTGTCGGCGGTCTGCTGCGGGTAGGGAATCTCCCGTCTTCTCCCTCCTGTCGGGCTTCCTCTTTTTTCTCCCCTTGCCGGCGGTGGTCCACTCGTTGGAGCTCTCCTCGTCCGAGCTGCTGGATAGCAGCTCCTCATCCGTGAGCGCCCTCTCCTGGGCACCGGTGGTAGAACCACCGGTACCGGAGGATCCCGGGACGACCGACGGATCGGTCATTCAGGTTTCCGTGACCGGGTGGCACTTAGTCGCTATCTCTCTTTTTTATAATGCTATAGTAAACTATAGTCAAAAACGGTTAGTGTTCTTACGAACGTAATGTGCTAACGCACAATTATCTAGCGGACCGGCACGTCCGTACAGGACGAGTGTTGCCACTCGACTAACCTCAGCGCCGCTAAGCTAGTAAATAGTGTCTTGATACTTTGCTGTCTCTGCTTGCTAAGAACGCGTCCGCTCGCTTCGACTGCTAGCCGTACACTATACCCAGTTTTGACAGAGCGTCCCGTTTCGCCGATATACACCAAACCACACGCAACAAGACCCTCCGCAACAATGGTTTTCATAACAAGGATATCAATAGAGTCATCAACAAATATCTTCATCCGACCAGTAAAACAACGACCGAAAACACTACCACCAATCTTGCTACCGCTTATCTTCCCTATATCCACAAGGTAACCGACAGAATCAGTAAAATTTTGGAAAAACAAAACATCCAAACGATCTTCAAACCCTCCTCAAAGGTTTCAGAAATTCTTCTATTTCCCAAAGACAAATTTCCCCCCTTAGTAAGTAAAGGTGTTTATAAAATCCCTTGTGCGTGTGGTTTGGTGTATATCGGCGAAACGGGACGCTCTGTCAAAACTTCGTCAAAAAACGACACCTCAGGCGTGGTTCACACGTTGAGTTACCGTGCTAACTGTTGCCATCACTCTCCTGAAGAAACCCCATACGATTATGGTCGAAATGTCGAGTTTTATTTTAACCAACGACATGACACGGTTCAAACCCGAAACACGTTTAGTTTCAACTGACTCTGGCCGTGGAAGCCTAGGCTTTTATTTTAATATCTTGTGCATTAAATGTTTAAGTTTAATACATTCTTTTTTTGTGTTTAATAATTTTTTATTTACTTTATGTAATATATGTAATATATTATATTCTTGTCCTCTACTTTAATAAAAAGAATATATTAGACTGCAATATAGTTAAATAAGAGCACCAATTTCTATGAAACTGCTCAATCCAATTATTATATTGCCACTCATAGTAAGAGCACCGTCTGTGCAGATACGAATACATTTTATCCATTCCACTTTATTTGTTTTTATAAAGTTCTCCAAACTCTTTTACCTATAGCGTTTGTTGAAAGTATTTCACAAAATAAGATATCATCACAAATTACATTTGCATTACTGAAAATATCTGTACTTTCCTCTAGTTACAACGAATAGTATTTTCTGGTATGTGGTCATATCGTTAACTAATCTTTGATATTTTTCGTCTTATTATTATGTATATTCTCTCTCTTACAGTACCATTTGACAATGAGATTAAATTGAAATCTTCTGCTGTTTTATAACTCAGGATCATCGTAGCCAATACGTTTGCATCAGGAAGAATTAAATTTCCGCAATGGTGTGACATTTTCCAAATTTGTCATTAATACTGATGCTTGATATGAAGGAGAGACAGCTTTTTCATTAATAGTTCCAGTTGCTATTTTTTCGATTAATTTTTGCCTTACATATAATTTACTAGTTATAGTCTGTATATTTCTAACGACTTGGCTTTTTAAATAGCACTCGATCTTCACAAAAGAAATATTTACCGACCGTTATAATCCCTTTCGAGCACGGATGGTTAACAGGGACGTATTCATTAAGGTTATAATAGTAAGGGGAAATAATACAAAAAAAAAATTCTTGATACATAGTATAGGAAGCGTCATTACAATTATAACAAAAATAAAATATATGTTAATAATTATAATAATAATAATAATAATAATAATAATAATAATAATAATAATAATAATAATAATAATAATAATACTATATAAGAATCACTACTTTCATCGTCTACATCATCTATATGTATTATAAATAGCGGGATGGAGTTTGCGTACAGTAAATGCTCGTCTTCTATACCGATAACATGTACACAATTTTCCCAAGTATCGTGTTATTGATAATATAGCTTCTTGGATCCTCTTAGTTGTTGTTCGCTAAATATGGGAGCGGTATTTTGACAACGAATGTGTTGCTTTAGTCAACTGCAAATCAACTCAATTGGATTGAAGATACAGTAATATGGTGGTAGATGTAGTACTGCGTGACCTGCAGCAGCTTTTAATAATTTGTCGAGAGTGGTAACTGGCATTATCCATAACAATGACACTTTTAGGAGGTAAAAACGGTAGTAACTTATTCACAAACCACTCTTCAAACAAGGAACTTGTCATATCTTCATGATAATCCAACGACTTGCAGACAGTAATACTTCACCAACCCAACCATCCACAGATCCCACATGTGCAATAATTATTGTTTTCGCTCTTAACACAGAAACATTAAGGGAACATATTCCCGAACCATCATCTCAACCTTTCTTGACAGTATCATGGGTATCATACCATGTTTCGTCTAAGTAGCAAATGAAAAGTTTCTCTTCTCTAAATGCCTTCACTTTCGTCAGGCACTCATCCCGTAGTAGCTGCAATCTTTGCGATTCCATAATTGTTCGCCGCTTATTTACTACACCAAATTTAAAGTCGTCTTCTTTCATATCGCGCGACAACGTAATGACAACACTGCATTCTATGATTTTCTTTCAGGAAGTTGCACAAACTTCGCAATGTAGGAACTTTATTTCTTTTATAGCACCGGTACATTTCTCTTCTCACAATATCAAAATCGCACATACTAATTTTCCTTTGTCCTTCCTTGTTCTTCTTTTAAATAAACCATTCTGAAAGATTTTTTGGACACACTCCCGTTAATTTCGATGTTCTAATAATTGTCTCTGTTTTAGTCCCATAATTCTCACTCTTGAAATTGTTGTATACATTCAGGATTATCTGCTGTGTTTCAGTACTCAAATGATTTCTTCAGCCGTCATCTGTACTCCATGGTCTCCACATGTTCTTCTTTCACAAATTTGATCGTCTGCACTTTGCAACAACTGTCCTTCAACTACATTTTCTAATTTATTACTTTCTTATATATGGAAATTTTTATAAATTAGTTAACTACGTTAAAGGGGTGTTAATTTAAATACCATTAAATATCTTTAATACAGCTATAGAGGTATAAATTGCAATTGTTTGCTTTGAAATAATAAAGTTTAAATTGTAAATGGTAGATTATGTTGAACGAAACATAATAACTTCTCTACTTAAGAAACTTTAATTCTTCCTAATGCGGCTCTTTACCTCATTTACATTATTTCTCAGTACCTGCGGCACTAGATAGTAGATAGTCCTCCATAATACTTTTAATCGCTCAAAAGTGAAATCGTTATATAGATGGACAAACTATAACTACTCTATTGTCTTCTTATTATATTCTTCGTGTTTTGTTTGTAGAAGTCGATGAAACTTGCTTCATTTGATAACTTTTCGTAATAAATTACATAAAGTTGACATTCTAAAACTCGTAAATCCGAGTAATAATTTTTTCATTTTCTTGTGAAAAAGCAGGACTTATTTTTTCGTACACGATACAGTATTGTTGCCGATAGCAACGTTTCTCACAAATATTTTTTCCTGGATTTTACCGATTTAAATTTAAGTAATGAAATAACAATCTCAAGACACCAGTACGACTTGCCAATGAAACCAACATATTCATAAATACAACCTAATTTATGATATTCAACAGTAAGCGTTGGTAAATATGCGTGCATTACATAAACTTTTCTAATTTCAGATTGCTTGGTTGCGAGTAGATACCCAAACCATTCTAACCATCTACATCCACGTCATTACGAAAAATCATCGAATAAGCGTCGGCCATGCGGAACATAAAACGTGGTACTTGCATATAAAGGATGTGAGAGAATCAGATCGGGGTTGGTATATGTGCCAAATAAACACTGACCCTATGAAGAGCCAAATTGGTTACCTAGATGTTGTCGGTAAGTGAAGCAGTATACGCGTAGTTCATACATATACACTTCTTAAGCTTACAGTCAAAGAAAATATTTGTAATGTTCCTATACATACCGCAATTGGAAGGGTTTCTTTGTATGTGTATTATAGTATCTGATCCTGACGAATCGCAACTTATTCATAAGATAAGGACTGTTTTTAGCGATTTTGGAAAATTGGTGTTGTTCTAATAAACCAATCATAACAAAACCATTATTACAGAATTTTGCAACAAGTACATAGAGCCTCAGCTAGCCACTTTAAATTTCAGTAATGAAATCTTAAGTCCATCTAAGGATTGTAAATTATTATTGGGTATTGTATTGGACTGTAACTTGATATGAGAACCTCAAATTGAATTTCTATGTGGTAAACTTCTAAAAGCATGTTATATAATCTATACTTTTAAAGGTATACTCACTTCTGAGATTGTTTTATATGTATGTGTACTCTGTACTGAGTTATAATAACACATTGGTTTGGGATCAGGCAAGGGATTTGAATAGAATTATTGCCGTACAAAAACGCATAATCAGATGTATCTTCTGTATGATCCGTAATTTATGATATTGCTCGCATCTGAAACTGCAACTTCGTTCAAAAGTAGACTAAAGGATCTTTTACTACAAAACAGTCCTTACAACTTATCAGAATTTGAGGCGTGCCTGTGACTCAGGAAACTATTATAAATACGTTTGTTGTTTACTGTACATGTTACATCTTATACGTGTATTTTGTTAACTTGCTTATAGGTAGTGTTATATTTATTGCATTTTTGTTGTTTGTTAAGCATAACAAAAGGTGTTAAAAATTCTACCAATTTTAAAAACTAAAATACCCATAAAGTAAGTACTCCTAATATTTCTTCCAAAAAAGACAAACTATTTAAACAATAAATACACGAGGAAGGATAATGCACAGTGTCTTGTCAATGTCGACCTTTTATAGCAAGATACTGAATCCTAAAATACTGACGAGACCAAATTTACGGTATATAGAAAAGAATTCGTTGTAAAATTCTAGAAGCTTGGTACTACACTAAAACCAACGTGTACTATTGAATTAAAATGATTTTAATAATTTAACACTTCCGATCATACCGGAAATAGCTGTCAACTTTGTTATTTTAAATGCGATACTCTATAGATTATCGCATTTTTGAATTCCAAATCTGAGTTTAAGGTTTGCTTAATAAAACAACTATGTTGCTATCGAAATTATTTTTTGTTTAATACAGCTCGCTATTTTTCTCTTTTTTCTTAAACTGCTCTTACAAAAAAAAACAAAAAAAGATAACATATTCATTATCCACCTAAAATGGACACTTTCCAATACATTTAGGAAAATATGTATTGTAACACAATTTTCTTGAAAAAAGAAAGTATCCACCAATGAAAATATAGCTTATACAATCTTTTAAAGGGTCATCCGACTTTGGAGGTGTCCAAGTCAGTCATGACCATTAGAAAAAATGCATTGATGAAACGATGAATTGTCTACTCTCCTGGAATCCTTGCGTTCTAAATACGTAGGAATTCCAATTGCTGCGGTAATGAGAACTGTATTGGTTAAGCAGACCTTGTACATTTCTCTTCATTTGTCCAGGTAATGTTGACTAAAAATAATTCGTGCTCATGAGATCATATTAAAATAAATTCGCAAAAACTATATTTTTGATTTTTTCTTGGTCGATCCGAAGTTTCTCAAATTCTGTATTATCTATATGTATCTATATGTATATCCGTTTAGCTGTGTTCGGTGACGCTACGGTGCCTGAAACGCCGTGGGAAGTAAACACAGGCGCCGCAAACCATTCTTGCGTTCGCAGGCAGATATAGCGGTCTAGAATATTCTAGAATGAACATTTCGAAACGACTTCGAAGCTGATAAACTTTTTATAAAACCTAGAGCTTTCCTTAAAAATATGGAACGTTGTCGAAGAACAAAGAGTATTCCAGAAAGGAGGAAGTTTATAGAACAAGCTTAAGTACCAACCAATGCTAGCATCTTTTAAGGTCGCATACAGAGTGGCGAAGTTCCAAAAGCCTGACATCACCGCAGAAGAGCTTATTCTACCAGGAAAGTGATTTGGATTAGGAAAAATGGATCGGTATTGGGGCTCGATCAATTTCTGGTCGCCATCGAGGATTGCAGGTGCTTATTCACAGCAAAGTAATAGGGAAGCAATTGCATCAAAGTTGATGTACTCTCAATTGAATTTGGTATTGGAACGTGTTGTAGACGTAGTAAACTAGATAGCAACTGAAAACTAGACTTTTCGAAAAGCTATGTATGGACATGTGAACTGAACACACGACCCTGCTATGCTAGTACACGATGGCTTTTATGTTTGCGACGTTCAGAGAAAAGCTGTTTCCCCGAATTGTTCAATTACACATGACTTCTAGTAAAGTCATTGTTGCACAAGACTTGCTGTGCCTGTTCAAGTAACACCTCTCAAACCTCACTGACTGGTTTACAAAATAGTTTCAGGAAAATAATCTAGCTCTGAGTTCAAAAGTTGTAAGGATCCTCATTCCCCTTGCGGCAACCTACTTATGCGAAGCCGGAATTTCAGCTGTAACTGTAATAAAAAGCAAATATCGCTCAAAAATCGATGCGGAGCGAGAAATAATAGTGGCAGTGTCAAACTTTATACTGGGCTTTGAAAAAATGAGTGGCGATCAGTGAACTTACTCGTCACATTACTCACTTGTTGAAAGTTTTCACCACTTATATATCTATAAACTTTTTCCGAAAGTTTTGTTTCCACAGTCTTTGCAGAATTACCACTTACATATCTATATACGTATTATATGAATTTTGCTTTGAAACTATTAAATATCTATTAGTAAAACATAAACATCGCAGTTGCCATACGATGCACAGTTCAAAACATATATTGTTTCAAAATCACGAACGCGGACACTCGGACATTCGCATTTAGTGCAGTGTTACGCAGATTCGCGTTTATGTTATTTGTTTATTTATACACCATCCAATGCAAATTACTTATCAGCGCTAAATCATAATTTTATCTAAATTTTACAAAACCGGCGAAATAATGGATGGCGCTGGTTCATAATTTATTGCTTTCCTGCACTACATGGAGGTTGTTTTATGTACTCCAACAACGCCCAATGCGTCCTCTCCTGAAATGGGTTTATGTAATTCGATTTTGAATCCTTTAATATTTATCGCACGGTTCCACCGAAGGCGTCGATGTAGGTTTACGGCTCCTCTTCTGATTAGATGTGTATTATGTAAATTAGGTTAAAATTTTCGTATCAAACTGCTATAAGAAGCAGTCAGGCAGGTAGCGTGGTCGTAGCAGTAACTACACCAACGTTTTATTTGAATCTTCATCGAAAACGTATGACACTCCTACCGGCAAAGCATAAAATTATATACCGTAATATTAGCTTTCTTTGTATACAACGTGTTCGCTTGGCGCATGGGCGTTTTTTTTTTCAGGAGTAACAGAGTACTAAGTAATTATTAATTTATTATTATTATTAATTAAGAGTATCGCCGTTGACTGACTCCTGATAACTTTTTTGCCTTTCTAATTTATGGAGCTGACGATACTTTTTAAGAGATAATTCCTGCATAACGTAAGGTATTCTTCTGCACACGATACTAGTTTAGTTTTTTAAGACATCCTATGCACTACTATGTTTTTGAATGGCTCCCTTCAACATTGCCTATACCTACCTGACACGATCTTTGAGACAATTAACATCGAGATCTTGAGGAAATACTGATGTATGATGGGAAGGTACATTGCAAATCGTAGTTCTTGAGTTGTGTGCCCTTCTACAAATCACATAGATTAGCCATACGTGTCCTACATAAAATATAGTGTGTCCCCGGATGGGGTTGACAAGAGGATAGAAGCCCTTATTATTAATCTTTCGGCGAAAAGTTATTCTTTATGAAAAGCTCTGCCTCTGAAAGATATTAGCTTAACGTGAAAAAATCAGATGTAAAGGGTGTTAGTAAATTAAGAAAACGTAAAAATACCTGCTCTATCTATTATTTAAATTTAACTCTATTATTAAATGCTTATAAAAGAAAATTGTTTGTCATCCTAAACTAAAATTGAATACAAAATTTAAAGTCGTAATCTATAATGTAGGCTTCCGTGGTCGTCAATAACACTATACTCTTGGTTTCCGAGTTGCAACCGCATTGTTGTCGTCTTCTGCCGACCTTTCGTCCTCACTCTTATGGAACATCTTCAGGGCTATTTCTGCACAATGACTGGGAACTATTCCGTTCCGGAGGGGTTTATATAGGACTCGTTATGGGCAAATGGGGCGGAGAAGGTATGAATCGATGTACAACGTTCGTGTTCAATAACACGAGTGTTGACCGATGGCTTTGTTTAATCGACGTACACACTATCGCACGAACATGGAATCTAGTAAGCATCAAGAGTTTCCAGACGATTACAGTCTTTGATGGGAAAGTAATCTGAGAGTTTGAAACTCGGTTTGAAGATAATTTTTAATGTTACTTTTGAAGAGGATCTTGCTGATGCGATCGGTGACGCCTTGAATGCAGGGTAGACACGCTTGCTTACGGAAATTAGGATTAGATGAAGGGAGTTGCTGTTGAAAAGGATTGATGTGGCACTTAACGATATTGAATGAATAATTATTGCGGATGAGAGTTTCGATGATGTGATTCAGTTTTTAAGGTAACGAATTGAGTTCAGATATGGAAATGGCCCTTTGGATAAGAGAATTGATAACATCGCGTTTTGGGGCTGGATGATGATGTGAGAGATCATTGAGGGTTCTCGGTAAATGGAATGTCCCAGCGCCCCGCCAAGACACCGGTGTACGAAAACATCTAGGAAAGGAAGATAACCGTCTGATTCGACCTCCATGATGAAGGATGTTGGGAATTCAGAAACGATAATTACTTGAAGAACACTTAAGGCTTAAGTTTGTGAGATAACAGAGCTTGTTGTTCAAATGTTTTCGTAAGGATATTGGCCATGACAGGAAACAGAGAGGATCCCATAACTGCGCCTGAGACTCGTTCGTAGTATTTATTATGGAACTGGAAATAGTAAGAAATAGGAAGAAAGACAAACTTCAACCAAGTCAACCAGATCATCTGGTTGGTCATCAGAGATGAGGAACTCTCTGACAATGTATAAGTCGAAATTTTTAGTTTCAAGTTTTTATTGTTTTTATTTTAATCCATTTACAAAAATTCAAAAACTGAGAGCATCTACGACAGACTACAGTTTATGATATTGTCAGTATTAACCTAACAAAAACATCATTTTGTCACATTTGTCACTAGACATCCCCCACTATCTTTAATTCACATTTGTATATTTACATAGTTTCGTATGGAATTTTTTATGATTAAATCGTTGTTCCATTTTTTATTGATGAATCAACATATTTTCCTGTGTCTTTCGAAGTATTTTCTGTTACCACTTTTTGATACTTTAAAGCTAGGAATGCAACGCTACATTTTGTAACAGCAAGGCGGGCAGCCTGCTCATTCTCCACCTCTGGTGAATGAGAAAATTTAGTCCAATTAATTTCGTTGTTAGATTCCTGATCATACACCCATGAATTATTTCTTCTGGGGTGTTTTAAAACAAAAGGTTCATGCAGATGACTTACCGCATGATCGTGAGATATTGAAAGCACGAATACAGAACGCGGTTAATCAAATAAATGTACCAGCAACGATTGGTAGAGTCTATTAACATGGATAAATGTGTGGAAGTTGGAGGGAGCTATATATATTGCGATGTATTTCACCATATGCTAAATAGGACTTTGGAAGTTATGTCAGAAAAATATGCCCTTCATAAAAATATAAAAGCAAAAGTTGTTTTAGACCAATAATACCTGATCTATATTTCAAGTATTATTTAGCCTATTTAATTAATTGTACTAATTTCTTAAATTGCATGTATTTCTGAAGATAAGTCTAGTAACCTAACATCAAGTTAATTAACTTTTAAATAATTTTGCCATTTTTATAATAATAGGTAGAGGTACCTATTATTTAAACTACGAAATTAAGATTTACTAAGGTATTGTACAATATTTTGCTTTTTGTCATTTTTAAATGTAACCTTTCCGTAACCTGTAATCCCTTTTTTGTTGCCAAAGCGAGAAAGTTGTAGCGTTTAATATTTCGTTCTGTGACGATGATGTTTTGAAAACTATTATGTTTTTAATACAAACGTTTCACATCGATGCTTTTTTAATTTTTTTTGCATTACATTTAATGTTAACTTTAGATCGTATGAGTTTGACTATTTTTACTCCTAATTAATCCTTTTTAAGAACTTAACTTGAAGAGCTTTCCTAGCGCTTGTCATTTCTTCATGTGTTAAAATTTGAACCTTTTTTCAAGATATTATTCTTAGTAAAAAATCACTTCAAAATCAAATAAAAATCAGAAAACATTGTCAGAAATATTCTAGATTATGGATACTACTATAAGATTTTGTTAGATTGGCGTGCATACCTTCGACCGCCTCAATTCCCATTTAATTATTAACACAATGTACATCTTAACCCAAGTAGTTTTGAGACGAGTTATAAATTTCTAAGGAACAATTTCATAAAAAAGAACTTACGCATTATTAAAAATAATTTATTCATACAACAATGTTCCTTATTCCTTTATTTTAGCTTATTAATAAATGAAGACTACGTTAAACTCAACCGCTTAGAATTTGAACATTGCACAAACCGCAGGAATTTATATGAAAGCTGTACGTGAAACACAAATTGGTAAATAGGTTACAAGCAACTAGAGAGTAGCTTTATTAAATTTCTGCTTCGGGGGAAGAAAACAACGTTAATAGCATTAACTTTGTATGTAGTTAAGCATATGACAAGCGGCATCCCACAAGACTCTTTGTAGGATCCAATTCTATTCCCTGTGTATTTAGCGTACTAAATGATTATGAGGATTACGTACGCAGTTCTCTACAATTAACACATACATATACAAATAAAATTGTGTTTTAGATAAAGAAGATAATTATGTAATCGTCATATCTCAACGAGAATTCCAAGAATTTTATGGCAGTTTAGTTAAATTTCTTGGACACGATCAGATATGAAGATTTTGCCAAGAATTTACAGAAATTGCAGAATTGACAATATGAAGTGTTTTTGACCCGTACCTGTATGACCATGAGGGATTGTTTTTCTCCTATAAGCTTTTAAATGAAGCTAAATTAATGGATAACAAACATTTACAATTACAAACTTACATTATCAGACACTGACCAGCGCTGTTTTTTCAAACAATGAGTATTGATCAAATGGCAGAAATGTTGTCGAACAGGACTGTGCAGAGTTGGAGTAGTTACTTCCCAAAAAGAAAACTTTAATGTAAATAGAAAGGTATTTAACAACAAGGGTATAAGAATAATTAAAAATAATATAATGATGTTACGCAGCCTTAGTAAACAATTTTCTAAATTTTCCGAAAACTACATAGAATATAGGAAAAAATATCGAAATGCTTTAAAAAATAGTATCATAGAACATAATAGTAACTTAATCTTAAATTCGAATAATTTTCAGAAAGCGTTGTGGTCTATTATAAAGCCAAACAGAAGTTAGTAATATCTCATCCAATGAATTTAACAACTACATTGTTGATGTGGGAGAGAATCTCGTTTGGGCGCTTGGTGATATTGACACATTAGAAATGGAACGGTTTCCTCTTCTTTATTTATATATCGAGTTACTGAGATAGACGTAATAAACCGTATCGACACTTTGAATAATTCTAAATCTACTGACATATATAACTTAAATAGTAATTCATTAAAATTTGCTAAATTTGAGCTATCATCAAAAATTGCACACCTTATTAATCTTCGTCTCAACCGGGGTGCATTTTCAGCATGTTCAAAAAAAATCTAGCGCTGTACCGATACTTGAAAGTAGAGATAAAAGTCCGCCGAGTAATTATACGCCAATCTCTTTTTTCCTCGTATTATTTAAAATAATTGAATAGTGTTTTAAGGTCAGAGTAATGAATTACTTGTCAAGTCAACAAAAAAAACATCATTATAGATATCATGCGGTAGGTTACAGATGACTTGGAAAAGGGAAACATACTTACCTAACTTATAAAGGCTTTCAATAGCGTATCACACGATTTATTACTTTCAAAGATCGAACAAGTCGGCATTAGAGGTGATGTTAGGAGCAACATAACACACAGATATCAAACTGTTGACAAAGTTGCAGTTGCAACATGTTAAGTACGATATTCCCCAAGGTTTGATATTCGGACCAATTTTATTCATTTTATATATTAGTGATATAGATTACATTCCTTTTAACCATACAACCATTTGTGTACTAACATCCACTACAAACTTAAATGATTTAAATGTACTATCTGATGTTACCTTTCACAAACAAAACTTTATGTTGCAAAAACAAAATTATTAGATTTATTAGCATTTAGCTCTAAAAATAACCTTGTCAATCATTTAGCGATTTTTTTAGATAGTAAATTGACCTAGGAGGTACACATTGACAATATTGTAGGTAGATTATCTACACAGAAAAAAATGATTGTTTGAATGAAACAAATATATTTTTTTGGCGTTATTTCTTTAAATGAGCAATATTTCTTTGATAAGTAAATATGAAGATATTATTTGTTTCAAAATAAAATAGTATTTTTATTAATATTCTTTTGTGTCAAAGAATAGATGTTTGACATCAGTTGATTTCTTGAAGTCAAGGAAATGTGTTTCTTGATTGCACACACCTTAAAGAACGACGAGCCAGGTCTATCTCCTTCGGTCGTTCTTGAAAGAGGATGATATACATAAGTCGAAAAGTAAACAGCGATGTGGGTAGAGGGATTTTCATAACTACACTGATCACTCCAGGTAAACAGAGACATATCCGCTGGTTACTGTTTTTCAATAAATTTACTATTTAGATAACCAGTTATAGTTACTATGCTAGTAGTAATAGCTATTGATTTGGTTAACAATAGGACGTTTTTTTCACTTAAAAATTCGATTTCTTAGAGCAAAATAATTAATTTTATTATTTTAATGATTTCATTGCTACCAATTTCTTTGATTCAAACAATCAATTTTGTTATTTCATGTATCAAGTTTTATTGATGCTAGTGTCTAATGCTTTTTTGAGTTAAAGAAATGATATCAAAAAACTTGTCTTTGACAGAAACAATATTTCTTTGCCCACATTGAAAAATATTTTTTTTACTCACTGCAGGCTTCTTTGAATCAACAAATCCTTTTTCTCGGTATAGTTGCATATACTTATTAAAAAACTTAGGCCTATCTGTAAAACAAGGGGTACTTATAATTGAGTATTGTGGGTTTCATAGCATTTTGTGCTTTGGCACCTTATTTTCGGGAGAGGCAAGCTGCATAGGATTTTAATTTTGGAGAAACAAACCTTGAGTAAATATTAAAAGAAATGGGGTCAAAGACACTTAGGTAAAATCTTCCCGAGAATTATCGAAGCAGTATATAAAATAAAAACGCTGCAAAAACCGATCAAACAGAATTTTAATAACGATAATTCGCACGGTGCGAAATGGGTTGCCTATCTATAAAACAAGTTGGAAATGCATTGGAAGGGGAAAGTTCGCAAGATTATCAAAATACAGGTGGTTGCAAAAGTTGCACGTAACACATAGCTACTGTTGATTATTTGGAGTCGTGCAGACAATTATTTAGGAAGTTTTGTATTTTTACTTGGATAAGAAAATACATATTTATAAATGGATTACGTATGCATATGATAATAAAAATAAGCTGCTTAGACAGAATGCACATGACACGCGCTTCGAATCGCACAAAAAACTTAAAATTGTTTAGATTTACATCGAAAAGATGTTATAACAATCTTCCAAATAGTTCGAAAGATATGAATCGTCCCTGCTTTATAAACAAAGTCGGGAGTTTCTTGCTAGGGATCGTGTTCTACAGCCTGTAGGAGTTTGTGGACTGTAAGTTTTAGAGTTGTGTGCGGTTATAATTCATGTGAAATTTGTGACACATATACTTTAAGTGTATATAGTATTGTTTGATTTATGTACCAAACTTTAAGTTGGTGGTAAGTGTGACAAATGTACACAGCTGCAAGCTGTCTCACACAAATATCTATCTATCTATCAACAATATTCGTATTACATGCGCAGACTACGTATCTTCATCTAACGTTCAGATGCATATACCTATCTAGTTCACGCAGCATCGTATGTGAAAATGCCACATACGGTGAGATGATCAGTTGAATATCTGAGATTGGCAGTAAATTTAAATTAACTTAAATTTATTGGCAGGAAATTTAAATTGTTAAATGTTTTATACTTGAATATAGACAGCTAGAAGTCGGCACTTTGTAAATGAAAACTATATTTTACAAGAAACGTTTTCCTGCCATATCATTCTAACATTATTTTACGTAAACTAAAAAACTAGCCATTGTAAGATTTGAAGTTTATAAGATTAGCTGCATTCATACATTTCGAAAAGTATTATTTTCAGTAAAAATCACAGTTACAATATAGCTTCTCATTTAAGGGCCTCAGTTCGTACAGAAATTTACGACCAAACGTACGACACAATAAAATCTCGCTGCACAATAATCCATTTCAGCTAATAAAGAACAAGTTAGTAAATTAAAGTCACAGTACTCTTTTGATGTCGGTACTTACGGATAAGTACAAAATTACAGAACGTGTAGGATCTCTTGTAGACTCATGATACCTCACAAACGTATTGTAATTATATCGCCTTCAATTTAAAGTTCAAATTACACGGTGAAGAGTAGATAATATTGGAGTTGTGGAGAAAAGTGTAGCTAAAGAATGTAACGTCACTTGCATCCCTCTGTTGACACTTACGCAGCATTTTAAGGGTGATCGGTTAGTGGAAAGACGAAATACATATTTAACCCCGTGTAATGTAATGAAGTTTAGGTTAAATAGTAGCTTTAGAATCAAATATTGCCGCAATTTTGATTTTGAATATTGTATAACGCGCCAAACTATACAGCCATTACATAAAATTAAAAATGCATATAGGTTTTTATATTTAAATAACGGGCCAATGTTATAATAAGTTTGGTGGTAGATGCACATGCACGTATAGCGACATAGCAAAGCGTTAGCAGAAATGATGTTGTTTATTGTTACCCAAATCGATATTTTGTCCTAGAAAGTACAGTGAGTAACAATTTTTAAGAAGCTCCCCAAGCACTAATGAAACAAAATACAAACGTTAAAAATGTAACCGTGTGAAAGTTGCATATCTTAAATGATAATCATAAGGTTTACGATTTTGGGGAAAGAAAAAAAGCCCAAACATTTTATAAATGCATTCTACCTCCCAAAAAGCTATTTAGAAAACTAAGTCAACCAGCAGCCTTTTATTTATTAACGTTAGTCATTAATTATAAAGGCAAGCAATATAAATAATATTCCTCTCATTGTATTTCCAACTTGTTTTATAGCTAAGTAACCCATTTCGCACCGTGCGAATTATCGTTATTAAAATTCTATTTGGTCGGATTTTGCAGATTTTCCGCGGTCTATTTTCCCATCTTCGCAATAGAGTGCATTTTAAGTAATTTATGATTTGTTGTTGATGTTATGTTTCTCCAATTGCTCCGTTTGTGTGATATTTTATCACAAAAACTATTTTATTTTAGAACGTAACTATTTTGAAGCTCTCTTTCCGTTAAGTCATCTTACGAGTTGAGTGTGTTCCGAAGTTCTCTCTGGCGTAGAAACTTAATTTTGCCTCGAGGAAGGCCTTTCGCTTATATTGCGGCTTTAAATTCACCCAGAGAAAGTGAACAGTTTACGCAGTTTACAAATATTGAGTTTCGAACACAGTGGTTGCAGACGTAATTTTGTACGGCTTAACGTGCGAACTTCGCCGTTTGACCCAACCCTTGCATACGGAAGAACTCTAATCCTGAATTAGGTATGTACATATTTGAGCTTTTCCTTTTCCGTGAAAATCTTCGTCCTACGGTTAATTTCTCCGTTCTTAGAGTTCTTGTGGAGGGCGCATTTTATCCAAGACCCGTCCTAGTGTTCTT
>LR736905.1:400735-677932 GCA_902654985.2 Oryctes borbonicus
AGGGCGCATTTTATCCAAGACCCGTCCTAGTGTTCTTGTGGAGGGCGAATTTTATCCAGGACCTGTCTTAATGAACTTTTGGAGGGCGCAAGACGCTGGACGCTGGAGAGACCAGGTTGCCGAGGGTGACATTACATTAGAAACGACGTACAGATAAGTGCTTCAATAACTTCCGTACCGTCCCTAGGGGTGGCGGAAAAAAAAGGACTATAGATATATATTTTTTTTAATTATGCAGAAATTTACCTTTACCTATAGTTTTAATATTTCAAATCAAAACATTTGCCATTCTTTTTTTTTTTTTGCTTAGCGACATTCAATAACTTAGGAAAAACCAAAATTTGTAAAATCTGTAAACCCACAAGATCTTGGGGGATAAATGGGTGGGCCTGCTTGAGGTACCTAATTTTATAATTTATTTCAAACAAGGAAATTTACCCGTACTTTTCATTATCCTTTTTTGTAAAACTTTATTTCTTTTTTTTTTGTGTTCCTTGACGATTCATTAAATCAACTTTTAATCTATTTATTTTCTTTTATTTATTTAGTTTATTCTTTATTTTATTTTTTAAGTTATCATACTTCACTTGTTCGAAGCATTGTTCTGACCTCGGTTGCCCACGATCAGGGTCTACGAAGGACAGTGTTCAGAGTGGGTGGCGCCTTCCTAATTAGGTGGCTCCTGCCGCGGGAGCCAGAATATTTTTTTTTCTCTTTATATACCGCGACCTACGACCGTCGCTGACTGAGCTAAGCGGCCACGAATGTCCTTTAAAATTCCTCATCACCAGAAGGGCGTGAAAGTTAATCGATAAGTAACTTTGGAACTCCTCTATCATGCTCCGATATTACTAACGTTGACCCGTAGCATTCGCTTTCCTTTTAATTATATCCCAACGCACCTTTAATCTGTTGGAG
This sequence comes from Oryctes borbonicus, assembly GCA_902654985.2. Classification (NCBI taxonomy): domain Eukaryota; kingdom Metazoa; phylum Arthropoda; class Insecta; order Coleoptera; family Scarabaeidae; genus Oryctes; species Oryctes borbonicus. The sequence goes on from LR736905.1 coordinate 401,654, forward strand.
GAATATTTAATTATATTGTCGTAATTCTTCTTTGCGTTATTCATCAAGAGAACATGACTCTAATTTTTTCTTTGATAACTCTCAAATAGAAAGCGTCAGACCCCACAACGAGAACCTCAAATACTCGGTGTGCCGAGGCAGCGTTTGACGGTGTGCTTTAGTCTTGAAGAAGAAAGATCGAAATAATACGAAAATGTACAGCTAAATTGATCCAAGGCCATATCAGGGATTAACAAATATTTGATTTATCGTTGGTTAATGACTAATGAATACGAGTCGATATAGATAACATTGTCTTTCGTAGTATCCTTTCACTTCGTCACTTTAAATTAATTGATGTAATGAATTTTACATTAAGTCGGTTAAGGTTTTGAAATTGTTACGCATTTGAATTTAAAAACATTTACAAGCTACATTGCGCTTCCAAATTATGCAATACTTTATAAATTTAAAGCCATTTATTTTTCGAAGAGATGCTCGGGCAGGTCTGTTTTTTTGTTAAGAATAACAAGTATTTGATATGTGACAGTGTATAAAACTAATGATTGTTCTTTTGTTAGTTTATGAACAGATGGACAGCATTTATTAAATAACACTGCTTATCTTTTTGTTGTTAATAAAATTTATGTTTTCCACTTTTTAAACGACTTTTATCTCAAAATTTGTGAGATTTTAAAATTATAATGGTACCACTTTGATCTATCAAAAAAAAAAAAAAAACAGGAGTTGTCCTTTAGGAAAGTTGTCGATGACATCATCGCTTGAAAACTAGAAGTAGAAGAAACTTCAAATTGAAACTTGTTTTTGAAAGATAAAATTGACCTGTTCGAACATTTCTTCGAAAAATAAATTGCTTCACATTTAATGAATTTATTGCATAATTTTGCCATCTATAGTACGAACAATTTATTATTAAATCGAAGTCATAAAATATAATTGGAATATTTATACCTATTTTAGCAACACATACTAATAACGAAATACGAACTATGTAGAGAAACAATAACTTCAGTTTTATTGGACCCAAAAATAAATACTCCGAGATTTCCTACGTATTAACATAGAGAAATTAATTACGTGTTCAGTTTAATATAAAAAGGACCATAACTCACTGATACAACGGCCAATATAAAAAGAAATGATATATGACTTCCCAGACAATTTGGCCTCCTGGTGAGAGCGTTTCAAATGCAAGCCCACCCGCATGTATGGCGCTAATTTATTTCGCAACACTAAATCCGAAACGCCCTTCAGATACACATAAAAAATAAAGTTTTGGCAATCATAACTTACGGTACATTTGTTTCAGTGCCTCCGGATATTCTCGACTACTCCACAAGCACAGACATGGTGGTTCGCGAGGGTTCCAACGTCAGTCTCAGATGTGCGGCCACCGGTTCTCCGGAACCGTCTATCGCATGGCGTAGAGAGGGTGGTGAGCCTATACCCCTCGGCAATGGTCAAGAAGGTAAAAGAAATTAAATATTAATGAAACGGTGTACTCCGTGTAAATAATTCATATTGAGGTAAATGAGAAATAAAGGTCTAGATCTCATAGAACTCTTGAATAATATAGCTATCGGTTTCGAGCCATACGTAACTCATCTATAAGCACTACCCCCACTGCCCAATGGATTTTCGCCTTTATGTTAATGCCTTAATGTTACACATTTATATAAATTACAAATAATAATGGGCCGAGAATTGAACTTTGGGACACTCTGTGCGTTATGTTTTTGAGGGCGAACCGGGAATTTTCCCAATTCCACTACCCGCATTCTGTTGTTGAGGAAAGATTTTATTAAGCCAAATGACTGACTCATGATATATAAATTGAGCTTTCTCAATAGACTATCGTAATCTACGGAGACGAAGGCTTTTGCTAAGTGTAACATATTTGTATCGAATGTCTCTTAAATGCGTCCGAGCATCCACGGGAAGACACTTGTTGAAATTAGTCGCCAGAAGCATGCTGGGCGCCCCATCCAGTTGTTTCGGGAAGCTCTCGTGCCTTTGCCTTGTAAATTCTTCATGGCATTCTGCACTTCTTTTGGTGTAATAGTTTACATGAAGAACGAATGTGCATTTATTGAAGTAATGTTATGCAAATAGCTCTCAACTCAATAAATAATATACAAAAACTAAAAGTTTAATATGCAGATGTAGAAATAATATACAGAAACTAAAAATTTAATATGCATTTAGATTTAAAACATTGCGTCCGAGTCTGAAAAATAATTTGATTCATCACCCCGAGAACCTGAACCACTTTTACCTAAGCTTCTGCTTCTAATACTGCTAAGGCTAGCAGTCGTAGTTTCGTCATCGTCTGTGTCACATCCTTCTTTTTCAGATGAATGGGTACTTCCGCCGCCGCTTGTAGTACTTCCGTGAGAATGGCCGCATTTAGAACGGTTCCTTTTTTTAATTGTCTTTTTGTTTCTTTCGGTAGTAACTTTTGTACTTGTGTTCCCCTTCTTTTCGAGCTTTTCAGTTCTCGATTGCTTTCCTTGCACCTCTTTTGCTGCGTTCATGTAAGGCGCCCTTTCACTGTCACCCATATTCCACCACCTATCACCCGCCAGTTTGAAAATTAATCCTTGTGGTTTATTTTGACTTTCCGCTAGCTGTTTGAACTTCCTGAAAAGGTTGACATGAGGATTTCGGCTGACCAATTCCCTTCGTGATTTTGATCTTGATTTGCTCTCATCTTGGCTTCTATTTTCCATTCTAGAATTTCGTTAAAAATTTTCACCTTAATTCATTAAATGTTACGTGTCATTACCGCTGTGGTTCTAATTTGTCAAATTTTCAAGTACGATACGGTTTCCGTGGTTACACTGTATTTGAGTAATAATACGAGCACCGATACAGGACACAATTAATAAATTTAATTCGAAGCAATATAATTATGTTTCACGTTGGCGAATTTTAATGTACATCTTTTAAGAATAAAGGGAGTCCTACCATAATGCGTGTATATAACAGTCTTGTTGAGTTTAGCTTTTGGCGTACACAGATTCAGAAAGTGAACGTTATCTTCTTAACTACGTCTGAATTAAATTGTTTTCATTGGAACAGGAAAGGAATGAAGAGTATACCTACAACCCTTACACAGAATTCATCTCGGGTCGTCCAAGACATATTCCTTACACATGTCTTGTGGGTGTCGAATCTGTAAGTGATATGTCTTGGACGAGCCGAGATATGAATTCTTCTATGTAAGGGTTGTAGGTAAACTACCCACGGTACTCTTTGTAAGTCAATCGTATCACGGCCCTGGAATCGTATTTTGGAGTTAATGACGTCTCCTTTATCTTCTTAACTACGTCTGAATTAAATTGTTTTCAATGCGTTTAAAAACTGAATGGTCACTGGAATTAAAGAATTTTTTTCCAAAATGTGTTCCAAAATATAAAATTATGAACGGTGTGTTTAGTTTATTATTGTACTACTAAGAGACATGAGAAGAGATCAGTTAATGATAATAGTTAATGTAAAACCAGAACCATAAAGCAGCTTATAGAGAAGACTGTATAAGCTGCTTTATGGTTCGTGAAAATGCGGTGTTGCACTCTATATTTCTTCCTGAAATCGCTTTGTGCGTCATCTAGATGATGACTGGTTTTTCCTCGTCTAACCTTCTTAATTGTTGCTTGTTATTGTGTGTTGTTATTGTTGTGCGTGTTATTGTTCTATTTTCAGAGTATTCTACACTCGCTAATATTAAGTGTATACTAGATGAACACAAGCTTTTAGTTTATCGGAATATGCTTTGCCATATTTATTTTCCAAGCTGTTTTTTTTTCTAATTACATATAGTTTTAATTTTTGTCATTACGTTAGTTTAACATTTGATTTTTTGTTTCGTTTTATTTTCAGATATCAAAACCAATCGTAAAAGATAACCCTTTTATTTAATCCCGTATTCCATTTTCATAAAGCTCAACATCTTATTTATGTTAACACATTATACTTATAATTTGACGATCTTAATAATATTGACAAAAAAATAGCCCTTCGTACACCAAAAACTATTTTTTACATGAAAACGTTTCCTACAAAATATGATTTTTATTTGACAACATAAACCTCAAACATTTATTGATGCAAATTTCCCACCAGTATTTTCAAACTAATAATTTTTATTTCCCACCGATTGAACTGATAATCTGCAGTGGTATTAAAGCAAATACAAACACGACCGTTTTACAGAACATATAATCCTGTTGAGAATTGTGTCCTAATAAAAATTATGCATGGAGTACATAGCATTTACGATAGGTTTGTATCTGCAACGATTTCAAATCGTTAGGGACAGGCGCCTTACAAATATGGTCGTTTGTTAATGGTTGCTCCAGTTTGAGGGTTATCGTCCAATGATCTATCAGATGCATGCCCAATGTTATATTAGTGACATGAAAAGTTGTGTTGCAGTTTTTTTTCTATATGTTCACACTTCACATGATTATTATTTATGTCTGTGGTTTTATTACGAATTAACTGTTTAAGGTTACAATAAATTTAATGTAATTCTATCTGTTTCATCTGTTTTTTTTTTTTCTGTTGTTCCTTACTTCTTGTAATATTTGAATGACGTTTTCATCCGAAAATTCACATGAAAATAACACAACCGGTTGTAAATATGTGGCAAGCATACATGCAGTTAAATTGTTAAATCAATTTTAGTTCGGGCATGCGCATATTAATCGAATTTAACCTCTGATCAAACTATCAAAAATCTGTTGCAGAAACAAAACACACAAACAAAGGATTTTATAAACACCTTTACTCACTAAAGAGGGAAATTTGTCTTTGGGAAATGGAAGAATGTCTGAAACCTTTGACAGAGGTTTGGAGATCGTTTTGATATTTGGATTTTTAAAAATGTTACTGATCCTATCCGTTACCTTGTGGATATACGGAAGCGGTAGCTAGATTGGTGGTAGTATTATGATTCGTTAGTTTGGTGGTTGGATGAAGATATTTATTGATGACCTTGTTGATGTCCTTGCTATGGAAACCATTGTTCAGGAGGGTCTTCCGTGCGTGACTCAGCTCAGTGGGAAGATCGTGGGACTGTCACCGCTCGGTGAACCAAGGAGTTGGTAACTGAGAACTTTTGTAATGGATGATGATGTGAGGTGGCATTGAGATATCTATCAGTGTGTGTTGGTTTTCGATAAACGGAGTGACCTAAGCTACCATCGGAGTTATGTGTGACCAGTACGTCAAGGAGTACACCGTTATGTTTTACCTCCATAATGAATTTGGTATCTGCGTGTTGACCATTGAGGTGGTCTAGGAAATCAGGTAAAGATGAAGGTGTCATCGACATATCGGAACCATACCTTAGGTTTCAGGCCTGCCGAATCAAGAGCAACGGATTCAAAAGATTCCATGAAAATATTAGCCACGGCAGGGCACCAGATAACTGTTTGTAAAATCGTCCTTGAAATGTGAAATATGTGGAAGTGAGACATTTTACCACGAGACGACATAGGCTAGCAGATTCACGATCCCGTTTCAGCAGTTGTTCGATGATATTTACTGAATCATGGATAGGAACTTTGGTGAATAAGGATGTTACGTCGAAGCTGACTAACATATCCCCCAGTTCAATATGAATGTTAGAGATAAGTTCCACGAAATGAGCAGAGTTAAGTAGATGGAAAGGTGTATTCACCGTGTACTTTTTGAGGATGTTGGCCATATACTTGGATAAATGATAGGTCCTGAAGTCTATGGTAGTAACAATAGGTCTGAGAGGTATGCCTTGCTTGTTAATCTTAGGAAGACCGTACAACAGAAGTGGTTTGGATTCACCTGGCATTAGACGTTTTTGGGCTTCAGGAGGAATGTCTAATGATTTTATGTGGGTTCTAATTTCCCTTTCTAGCTTGGAAGTGGGGTCCCTAGATATAGGCATATACGATCCGTCACCGAAACGTTGAGTTTTCATTCAACAAAAAACGATATGACATGGTCCAAACCCGGAACACGTTTAGTTTTAACTGACTCTGGCAGTGGAAGCCTACGTTTTTATTTGATAGCAGGATTGTTAAGATAAATGTTATGGGATATTTTTGTAGGAATTCGACTGCATCTCTTCGAAAAGTAGCAACAACGTTAGAAATCTCGAGTCCTTTTTCATATCAACAAGTACAAAACTTACGCCACAGAATTTTCTGGGAAGGGTAGGGTTTTGCGAAATTTTCGCCATATTTTGTCAAGAAGATGAAAACTTCACGAAAAAAATTATATGAATAAACGAAGAAAAACGGAATTTTAAAGTAAAAAAGCCAAAATCCCCACGTAGTTAGACAGAAGGCATTTCAAGAAAGTTAGTAATTTATCAACTTGATATATTGCCAGTTGTTTAGTCTGCTACCACTTGGTATCAAATGAATGGTGCACCGGCTCATAACACAAGAAATTTCCACATATTTTTGGAGAGACTATTTGAAGAAGAGTGGATAATAAACGAAGGTCCATACTTATAGCCTCTACGTTCTCCAAACTTGACACCACAAATTTAAACATATACGCTAAATCGATGATGAACGTTCATAGCCAATTTTCGAAATTTTGAATATAATAACGTTAATTGCAAATAATTGCCAAGTATTCACCTTAGGTATACGAAAAGGTAATACCACTTGACAAAGAATTACATTATCATTACAACAAGAATATATAAGGTGTTGTATTTAAAATTATATGGAAATTAATAATTGAGGTTTAACAAATTTGAACGATAAATACTGGCACCCTGTACAATATTTGTATAAAAATGGAAATACTATTCAATAGCACATATTTATAGCTTACTAACTATACTAAACTAAAAAACTAAACAGCACTTTTTTATACGTATTCCAAGTACGGGTCTGACGGACCACATCTGTTCGCTGGCGCCCATCCACTGAAGGATTAAGGCACAAAATATTTTTATTTATATGCTAGCTGCTTCAGTACACGTTCAGACTTCAGTTTTGTATTCCATATCATTATATTAAATTCCTACTATTACTAGAGAACAGGCGAGTTCAGATATACATTTTGGCTGAGATTTCCCATGTGTGCAGTGTGTCGTAAGTAGACATTAATTTTGACAAAATTACATAGCTATGTTTGTCCGTTTTCTACTAATAATCCAAAACTTGTAATGCTACCTAGTGTAGATGTTGTATTTATCAAAATAATTACCAAAGAAAGTTTTGTTCTGACAAACGTATTAACTTATTGTAACCCTGCTTTCGTTTACTCCATATCCAATATACATATAAGACTTGGAAAGAAAAAAAATCTTTTTTGCTAATAGACATTTTAGGTTACTCAACGCTTGCGATTTTGTCTGAAATTTTTGTTTTAGCTAAATTGGTTCCTATTATCGAAATAATCAAAACGGTTGAAACCTCTTTTTCTATTTAAGTTACATTGTTATTTGAATCACTTTATTTTATAAATAACAACCTTCGTCTGCTTTTTTATCAAGTACGCCATTCTAAATAATAACAGCAACAAGTTTTTGTGTGATGTTAACAGGTAGACCTTAGTGTCTATCAAAGTGACTTAAAAAGATTATCGCCATTTGACCATAAAAATAAGTTCTTCGCGAAGAGACTGTGTTAACAATTCTTATATATTTTTGTTACATTGGTGGTAAATGCAGTGTTACAACAGAAAGAAAAAGTATAACCGATATTGTAAAACAGACATATCAGACGTATTTCTGACGTCAACTTGGATGCATGAAGTTTGCAAAGTTTGTGTAGAATCAGTTCGCAACTGGACGGCAGATAAATCAAAAAATCATTTGAGTGATTGCTACTTCTGTGCAGTAATATAAAGGGGATGCCCAAATATTGAATCTGTAAAGCAACCAAAAACAAATAGCAAGGATTTACCTGTACGGGGACTCGCTTCTTTGTACGAAGTTGAATGTGATGACGTTGAAATGTTTTGTCTAATTTGCAAGGGACAGCTGATGGAAGTGAGTTTAAAGAAGGCACTCTACTCGTTGAACATTTTCTCAAGACGAAGTAAGTGATTTAATTCGTAACTTGAATCTACCGAAAAGGGTGCTGAGCTTTCAGCATCCAGGCTCCAAGAAAAACGCTGTCTTGGACCGGATGTTGCTATTACATCTTATCGAATTAGAGCCAGCAAATTTAGCGTAATTTAGCCAGCATAATGACCTTGGATGTAACAATATTTTCGAACTTCTCCTAATGATAGCCGTGCCAAAGAAAATCACTGACAACAAACTATATGGCCTCCAAGAGAAGGCCTGACTGTAAGCAAACATCGCTAATGAGGCATTAATAGGGAAAGAATCGTACCGCCTTCTCTCTATATTAAATAACAATTAATAAAGCAATTTACTAAAGCCTTGGATAAATCAAGTGTTGCTTTATTGTTTCAGGTATGTTTCCCGAACATTTCCAGCACTTGGTATGGAAAATTTGAAGGCAGAAGTTTTTTGACATTCCGCAAATTTGCAAACCGGTTAAGGATAAAAAAATTGTGTCCATATATGACCGAAGTAGAATCTGAGACTTGGACTGGAAGCGTCACATTATGGCCGAGTACTGGTGGAGTCTTAAGGATTATCCATATAAAACTGTTTTCATAACTTTTAATACCTTCTATGTTATATATCCTGTATTTAGTTATAGAGCTTCCTAAGTAATAATTCAAAAACTTTGAAATTACTCTGTTTATTTTTCACTTCTTCTCTATAAGTACTTAACACTATACATACTTCAAAGCTGGTGCCAAGCGAGAAAAAAATCACATTCAGGAAAACCAAGTGGCCCAAAAACAACTTATATTTCTGGCAACAAACTGAGTGTTCGCCACTGTAATCAGTAGGTGTAAAGAGTCTAAAAGCGAGAGAAAAAGGTAAGTAGTGTAAATTTAACCTTACCGAAATTAAGTATTAATAAAAATAGAGCGAATATCTCGTTCACTTGGCCTTATTAAAAAGCAAGTAGTATATATTTCTCTCTTAGAACTATGTAAATATTTTACACTAAAAACAGTAGGACCTCAATATACAATACCCAGAAGAAATAATCGGATCCTACCTCCTGAATAGTTTATTTGAATGTTTACAATTACACCCACAAGGTAATCCAATTAGTAAAAGTTGCGTAAATTCAAATGTCTCGAATAAAGTGCAAACTTACTGACAATAGTTTAAAATTCCTTAAAAGTTAAATGAATTGCTGAAATTGACTTTCTAAACGTTAAAAAATTATTCCTGAATTAGCTTCGAAGAGCTCCTACAACGAGACGCATACCCAAATCTCTCATTCAAATTACGTAATTCCTCTAGGATTTAATTAATTCCGCGTGGTAAAATTTCAGATCCCACTTAGGACTGACTTTTTGCACGCACTGCAGAACGTTTATTTTTCATACGAAAGCGACAGAAGAAGAACCTTTGGAACGCTTTTTCCGAAGAAGAAAAACTCAATCTGCATTTTATTAAACGAAACAATTTGTTTTAAGCACCTACTACAGTATTATTTCTTCCACGCTAAGGAGAATTTTCCACGCGGTAAACGCCTTATAAAAAATTCAATGGAAATTTGCCCTCGTAATGACCCAGCTTAAGATATGTATTTCTAATATCGCTTCTGTCGAGGTAGCATTATGCAGTTAAGCAGCGAAAATGTAATGCAAATAATCATGCTCTATTTCAGAGGATTAATTTTCTTTATTTCAAAGAATTTTTTTTTTAAAAGAGGTCAAAGAGTGCACTTCATGAAAAATCAAAAGTAGCTGAAATAAAGACATGTTTAGAGATTTTACAGGGTCCACTCATCTCCGGAAACTCAGGAAGTTGTGCCTTTTGTTAAAGATTGTTTCAATTTATTTAAAACTAAATATAATATTAATGTATAACTTATTTCCTCGTTAAAAATTAAATAGTAGACATTGGAAAATTAAAATACTTTTAATTATCTAAGACTTCCGGTTATAACGGTCGTGACTGTCAAGTTTGCTAATTTAAATAGAACACACTATATATTAATACATTTTTGAATTCCTAGATCAATTTTAAGGTTTATTTGATGAAACGGCGTTACTATTTCTAACCATTCACGTTATTGGAAAATTTTGAACAGATGGACGGAACTGTTAACCGTATATACATTTTTCTCTTTCTCATCGAATTGCTGTTACCAGAAAACAGAAAAAAATTCATACTCATTATACACTTAAAATGGATTCAATTTTTTCATTTAGGTAGTGTATGTTGAGGTCCTACTGCTTTCAGTGAAAAGTATTTGCACAGTTCTAAGTGTAAAATATAAAGTCCTTTTTAATAACCCTAAGTCACCAATATATTAACTCTAATTTCATTAACATTTAATTCGGATTGAGTTAAATGTACGCTAGGTTAGATTACTTTTTGCTCTCACTTAGAGTAAATGTTTGCATCTACTCATTATACAGGCTGATTCACGGAACAACTTCGGGGTTTAGCTATAATCTATTTAAAAAAAATATTCATCAATGTCGTATTTCCGGTTACCGGTTATCGAAAGTCATGGCCAACTTTGATATTATAAATAGAAACCTATATTTTTTGTTGTATTTTTAGAATCTACTAGACATTCTAAAGCCAATTTTATAAAACATCTTCTTACATATCGGTTACAGTTTTAGAGTTATTTTGACTTGTAAAAAGACGTGAAACCTTTTATATAAATTGTGGAGGGTACAGGTACTTTACTATTTAACCAAGGGATAAGAAGTAAACAAAATCATACAGTGTGAGGATGAGAACTATGAAACAGTGGTATTAACTTATTTTCACAGACACCCTCACAGTTCCATACGTACAAGGTGGGCCAAATTCGATACTTTTAATAGGGAACTTATATTTCTAAAGGAATTAGACAAAAACTGACCTAAGCTTCTGGAGCTCGATTTTAAAGAGAAATCGATTGGTGAAATCCCTATTTTTATATCTTGCTTAATATAAGAGATACAGAGCGTTTTCTCAAAATGTGCAATTTTTGAAAACCCTTGTAACTTTTTTATTTGTGAAAATGCTTGATTTATATAAAAACTATATTAGGGCGCTTTTTGACGCAGAATCCTATGCTCTAATTTTTTCTTTTTTTTAACTCCTATTTTTTGAGATATTATCAAGACTTGTGTTTTTTTTTAATATGGAACACCCTACATATTTTTACACTATTGGAAAGCATATAAAATTACCTTTAGAATGATATAACACTTGATATTTTATTTAAACAATTTTTAAATTATTTCTTTTTCTTCATTTCACATTATTTTAAGATGGCTACAGATGATAACTAAGCAATACACATATTTATTTTATATTGTCTAAAAATATCTTAATCTTAACCTTGTACTGCTACTGAAGAAATAGGTATATCATATTCATCAGCACAGCCCATTTTGTCAATACATAAAATGCACGCATACGCCTTTAACATCAGGCAAGCGTTTAGTCCTGGAGATGAGGCTCGTCGTCTCGCTTTTCAAGCGAATATGACTCCAGGGAGTTTTTACAAACAATTATTTGAGCGGATGGATGCAAATTTACCAGAGAGGGTATTGTTAATAGACACAAGTGGCACTACTGGGCACCGCAAAACCCTCGCTGCGTTCGTGAAGCTAATAATGAATAGGAGAATACATTTTCAAATTTATGATGGCAGCTTAAACAGTGAGCGATATAAAGTAATTCTGCGGCAATGTGTAGCAAACTTTCTCGACGAGTTGCCTCTGTTAGAAAGATTGCTGGTACCAAATCAATGGGGCACCAGTTCATTCTTCTTATGAGGTAGATCGATCACTGAATACAATGTTTAATGATAGGTAGCTTGGCCACCAAGATCTTCCGATTTAACGCCCTTGGATTTTTATTTATAAAACATAAGATCATTGGTGTATTCGGTTACAGTACAGACCAAAGCAGAATAAGAGCGACGAGTAAGAGGAGCGTTTGATAGCATAGATCCTGAACAAATAAAACAGGCTACAACAACTGGAGTTTATAACAGGATTTTAAAGTGTTTGCAAGCGAACGAAGGTCGTATACAACACTTATAATTTTATTATACATAATACATACAGCATTTCGTTCTTGATTATATTGTATTCAGTCAATTTTATTTTCTGATACTATATTTTGTTTTTAGAGATAGGTATAAGGACATTTATAGCTTTTCGATAGAGAATTCAATTCTAGATGACATGGCAAAAAATATACAGGCCGTTTCACAAAAAAAAAACTTTTAGTACTAAGAAGTTACGCCAAATCAACCCTATATTGTGGGACACCTATATAATTTGGTTTACTCTTTACGCCTTGGTTAAATAGTAGAGTACCTGTACCCTCCATAATTCACATAAATCTTTCTACCGTTTACTGTTATCTGTTACCCGCTTTTAATTCATCATACGTTTCTTTTTCTTTCTTTCACAAATGTCAAAATAACTCTAAAACGGTAACTGATAGGTAAGAAGATGTTTTATAAAATTGGCTTTAAAATGTCTAGTAGAATCTAGAAATACAACAAAAAATAAAGGTTTTTATTTATAATATCACTTTCTATGGAACCAGAAGTATGAAAATGATGATGTTATTTTTTCTAAATAGACCCATGACTATTTGTTGAATATTTGTTCCAAAAACTTTATTTAAGGATTTGTTAAATAAATATAGTGTAGTAAGTAGCATTACTAGATGAGACATTAAAATAAAAGAGATGCGATAGTAAGTACAATAGGTTATTACGTAATCTTAAAATTTCAATTTACGGCTTATCAGTACTTTCCATCCGTTATGACAACTTTGTCTAGACACAATAAGTACTAATATAAGCTTCATAACACGTGACTCATAAACCTATAATTGACCTAGAAATTGCACTTTTAAACTGAGTCTTAGATATCTCATGAAAAAATTCGCTCATTAGTAGGAACTTCATTATTTTTTTTTTTACTGCTTTTATATCACCGCCTTCTTCAGAAGATAGTAAAATATCCAATTTTGTTTATACTTTAAGAACAACGAGTAGATTCAAAATTAATTACCGGTACTTAAGTTGCAAATTTCTTTGAGTTCACAGATGTATAATAGTGCTAGATATTATTCGAAGTGACACATGTATGTACATATATTCGTTGCATGTTTTATTGAACACGAAAAATGATTAGAGTCGAATTATAGAGTGAGAAAGAAACAACCGTTAATTCTTATGGGAACCTACCTAAAGGTCATTGTTACCTTTATCTTTTCCAACTTCCTAAAGCAATTTTTCTACCTTGAGTAAATAAATGAAGAGGACGCTATTTACAAACAATTCCTATTTTTTCACGAGAAACGCCGTTATGCAGTAGCAAGACGCTACACAGGTCTACTTAAAAATGTACGCATTGACTTAGCATCACCTTAATTTTCCTTATGTAAGCAAGTTATAATGTGTGATTATTACTCAGTTAATCGACTACAACCCATATATGAGTATTTAATAACCCAGTTCCGGTTATTCCGAGATCTCGAAATTTTCCAAATTAAATCTCTTCCATAAAGAATATTCCCGATCGATTGGTATAGTTCGCCAGTCCGTATCTAGTATCCACCGAAGAGACATCGTCCGATACCCGAACTTATTCCGCCAATTTAAATAATGGGATAAAAACCCAAAAAGATAAGTTTTCTTACCTCTTTATGTAATTTATTATTAGTTTCGCAAATGTCCTATTATCTCTTATTTCTATCTTGTATTCAATGATGAAATCGCCATTACTTCAATAACTATTGAAGCACGCCGAAAAAGGAATCAGCCATAGTTCGATAGAATACATATTTACAGAGTTTATTTGGACATTTTTCCCTTAATTCTAACCACGTTCTAACCCAGTCGTAGTTCTAAGTTGATCCAGAGAGTGCAGCCTAAATTTGTTAACCATTGAATTTGATTAATAACTTCCGAGAATCTATTAAATTTTATAATTGTATTTGTCTGTTATCTAATATTTATTCTTAATAAATTATTGTTTTCGTTGATATTATGTTTTTAAAGTCGATCGATGCAGTTTGTCATGAGACATCCTGTATTCATAGACAACAAGATTTGTTGAAATGAGGTAGGCTGACTTAGACGAACACCTCTGTAATTAATTATTGATAACAATTCGCGTACTGTTACACCATTGCACGCTACGAGTATGTAAATGTGCCTCTATTACAACGCGTATATTTATTGCATTTTTGATAACGGCAATTAAAAACGTAGCGTACGGAACAATGACATGGACTCGGAGGAGCGATTAATTCGTTCCTTATCCTAACCAGCACAACGAAAACACAGGTACGGCCCCGTTAATTATGGATTCCTTAGACATCAGCAATTCCGTTTCACGCTGAACGACCGACGTTCTCCCGTCGCGTTCCCGTATTTATATTCGTACCTACTGCAGTTTGCCGATACACGACCGGAACGAAACTTTCGCTCTCGCGTTTTTCTTTCCTAGTTGCGAACTGAGTGCTTCATTAGCGGCACCCGCGGCGTTAGAAAATTTTATTCAGCGTTGAATTACTACCGCCGCGCCACGATTATCGCCGGCTGGATCTTAATGAGCGACCGGTTCAAACAGCGGCGCGGCGGTACGTCCGAGAACTTAATGACGATGGCGTCCTAACGCCGAGTACTACCTGTAAACTTGCTAAAAGTGTGTAGATAAACAACTAAGCGAGTTCTACTAAAACTAGCGTGCTCTGAATATAGACGGCAGTTTATGTTGCTTGCTATTGCTACTAGACTAATAAAAGTAGCCTGACGACGTTTATAGCATCAGCTAACCAATAAAAATATCTCACCACACAAAATCACCGTGTGTCGACACCGAACCGGTCGCGTCATATTTAAGCCCACGCATTCGGGTAATAATCCTCACACACGGACGACAGTCGCCTACGTCTGCTTCAAACGGACGCCACTGAAATTAGATGAGTATGGTGCTTGAAAAGCCCAGTCTAATACTGCCTGTTAAAGTAGTTGATTAACTATTAACCCCTCAGGATTCCTTACCTGATTCGTATGATGATGTCTTCTCTTATTCCCTGTTTTCAATCTTTAAAATGCTTGTATTATATAGTTTTCGTAAGTTCCTGTAGTTATTCACCAATTTGTCTGGGGCATTGACAGGTCTCTTCCTTTGCAAAGAATTTTCTCGTATTCGTGGCATATCATAGTTTCAGACGGAAACATTATTTGTCAGCCAGGATTTCAAAGTCACTTGTCTTCAAACCCCTTAAAACAACATTTTAAAGTTATAACGGTTGCACAAATCAGCATTTTCACCCTTCTGCTTTTGACATTAACCCATTAAAGTGGCTCTCAGCTTTCCTGGACATAATTTTTTCTCTATATAAGAGAGGTTTGTAATATATACTTTCTAGCATCTATCATTCCTAGAAATTCACGGAGATTTAGACTGTAAACTTTTTTACAGACTTTCCCAAGGTTCTCTGCCCCTTTGAACGCGCCATCCATTTCAGAATTTCCATTTTCTGTATACTTAGCCATAAACTCATTCTAGAGTTTAATAAATTTTAATCTAGGACCGACTTTAAGTATGAGTTCCTTTGTTACCTCCATATTTAGAGATAGGAAAGCAGCCAGGTCAATCTCATTATCTTAAATTATAACATCTGAAGTATGAGAAAGGAAACAATCTACGTGATTTCTCTGACGTCACATATTAGGACAAGTCCACTGATGAATCCAAACAATGTCTTATGGGCAAAAATGCAGTGTCCGTTCTCAGTGATTTGTGGGTACTAAAAAAAAGTACTACAAGCATTTGAAGTATAAAGCATATTAATTGATCTCCATAATAGCTTTATAAAATGAATATTGAATCCTTGACTTTTTTAGTAACCGAGTATAGTAGGCTTTACGGTTCATTGTAGCTAAGCTGCATTATTTCTAATTAACTGTTAATAAAAACTCGTTGAAGTTCAAAGTACATACTCGTAGGTAAATATTTTTTATTTAAAGGTTTCTTTTTTATATAATATAAATTAACTATTAAATGCATTTTGATTAAATTATGACGAGCATATTTTACTTCAAATCCATATAAAAACGTTTCTTTCGCAGTTATATCAAAGATGTAGTTCATCCATAAAGAAAGTGAACTACACATGAGATGATGCCAACATTGAAAATCCGCACTATACATCCGAATATAAATATCGAAACAGAATTTCTTTTATAACTTGGAAAAGAAAAAACGGAAACTTACTTAAAAAATTTAATTGCGCGTTGTTCGGATACAGGATTATTTCCTTCCACAACATGTGACTGACGTCACTAGAAATGCCAGATATAAAAATCCGTTTACAATATCTAGCTTCTGTTAACCTTAAATCGTAGTGCTCGTCTCTACGTAAATATGGAACAATATAATATCCGGGGTGTGCGTCAGTATTCTCCGTTTCATATATTTACTTAGCGATTTGAGCAGTACAATGTGAAACGTACATAAGCAAACATTTTGTTTAAAATAAGGAGTGGAGGTTAATTTAGTGTATATTAAAAAGGATATAACTACACTCAAATCTAAAGTGTAAATAGTAACTTATTAATGTTTGTATGTATGTCTGATGCTATTTACGCAATATGTAATATACATTCATTTGAAATAGTCCATGTCTGTATAATCTACTTAGTACAGCTACAAATTTTAGTGAATTTTATGGATACGTATTTATAATACTGCACTGATATAAAATATTTGTCTTGAATATGAATAAGTGCTATTAATAGTGACATTCTAACAACAATTGCACATTAGCAATTATAGATCTATATTGTGTTTATATTGTTATGATAAAACAGCAGTTTTTAGAACTTGATTTAAGAAAGTTAAACGGATTTACTTTATTAATATTTTCTCAAACCGTTTACAACTATATTATATAAAACACTAAATAAATAAATATACTTAAAGGATACTTATGCTATTTACTTAATTTCCACATATTACACGATGTTGTGTTAAGGTTAAACAGCTACTAGGTAAAATAAAATTGCTTTTTGTTATGATTGCTTACCTTTAAATACATCAATTCGACGCAACCCCAGTCCAGTAGTAATAGCAGTACATCAGGGTCAGTCATAACGAAAACCATAAGTACCAGCAGAACATTGACAGAACACAATTGAATAATTGAAACAGTACGCCATATTTAATGTTTAGTCAAATAAAGCGTAATACATATTTAAAAAACACGTACTTTCTTTGATTTATAGTGATTTTAATCACAACACATCCAGCAAACGTGGTGAAATAGGAATAAATGGCGCAGAAATAGACGTTAGGGAAATTAATATAAAGATCCCTGTGATTGGTCATAAATTATCATGTGACTGGGGCACACGAAATGTGCTCCAGTCCACGCATTTAGGTTAAATTAAAGAACAAAATGTATTGGGCTAAACTACAGTACAAATCACGAATCTTTGTCGTTACGTCATACTTGTCTATGACGTATGCAACGTCTGAAACAAATTCAGGTACACCAACCGGTGTTATTGTTATAACATCTGTCAAATTTCTCTGTGTTGTCTAGGTTATTTTCTCGAATCTATTTCTTGTTTTCATCGTTTAAAAATAACAAACAGCTTTTATTAGAGCTATATTACGAACTATTAATAACAGCACTTGTAAGTTAAACCTTATTTGTAATAAATTAATTTTAGAGAGTTGCTAATGCTAGTGCAAAACATCAAACAAAGGAAAACATACCACCTACTTCTGTTATTGCAAAATACACACCCCGTCTCAAGTCCAAAACCCTAGATTTCGATAACCGAATGAAAATGAAAGTACGAAACATTATATATGACATATATAAACAAAGTAAGTAACATTAATTGCTGCACAATATTTTATCTAAATAGCAAATATTTCAGAGAAACATATTACATTAAAAACACAATGAAATTCTGCAGGAGAAATATATCTTACACATTAGTATTTCTCCCTTAAACCGATTATTGACATCAATAGACTTTAAATTTACAGCAGATGATAATCGAAGAGCTTTAATGGAAAAAAATAATATCGCGGCATTAAGATATTCATTTTTACGTAATTGCCATAAAAATTTAACATCTCATTTGAAGAAGCAAGCTGTGTTTCTTGATGAAACTTGGATATTTTCTAAGGGTAGAAAAAGAAGATCTTGGCAAGATGAAGATATTAAAAGCGTTAGGAAGCCGGAAGGTTATGATGGCAAAAGATATATTGTTGTTCACACAGGAACGGTTTTATAAAAGATGCTTCTTTACTATTTCCTTCAAAATCAGCAACTTCTGATTACCATGGAGAAATGAATAGCGAAACATTCCAACGTTGGGTAACGGAACGGTTAATACCAAATCTTGAAGTACCATCTTTAATCGTTATGGATAATGCACCTTACCATAGTGTTTTGTTGGAAAAACAACCTCTCCAATCTTGGAGAAAAGATGATATAATTCAATGGCTGAACAGCAATCAAATTCCCTGTGAAAGTACGATGAACAAAAATGAATTATTAGAAATTGCAAAACACAATACAAACCAAAATGTGTATGTAATCGATGACTTATTCAATTAGAAAGGCCACGAAGTACTCAGACTTCTTCCCTATCATTGTGACTTCAATGCAGTAGAATTAGTATGGGCACAAGCAAAAGGATACAACAACAAACATATAGGACGAGATGGATATAATGGCATCGCAGTAATAAGGATGAAAGCTTAGAAGTGTGTACTCCAACCATTTGGAAAAATTGTACTCAGCATACTGAGAAATTAATTACAGAATGGTATAATCGAAAAGCAAATTTCGATGCAGGTGAATTTTCTTTCATTACTAGCTTGCTGCATTACTTTTATTTGTATTGCAATACCTGTATAATATCATTTAATATTTTGTTTTATTAAAGTGCAGATTATATTTTTCAAGGTGTGTGTGTAAAATCACTAATGTTAATAAAGAATTGTAATAAATATAAGATACACATCTGTTTTGTCGCTTATATACTTCACAAATAGAGAGAGGTAACGATGAAACCGTAATCAGCTAACCAGGGAGTTTTATTTATTCTTTTATCTTGTAAATACTTACGTTTTAAATAACAAAGCTTTATATATTAAAAATTCCATCAACAAAACATTATACTAAATTATGATCATTATAATATTCACATTTCATTTTTTATTTAAATTTATTCTTATGCAAATAAGTATAAAACAAATGTCAAACATCAAAACAAAAGGAGTGATATTCTGTCTTTACAAATCTAAAGGTTGCATGCACTGCAGTAAACATTACGAAAGCTCTTATCTATTCATTGCTCGGCCATATACTGTCTCACTTGAATTAGTTCATTGATACTTAACAACATATCTTAACTAGTTACGACGTACGGTATATGTTACCATCTCGCTTGTGTATACGTGTGCTTCCGATTTTTAAATATTACGTCATTGATTACCGATCAATCAATGACGTAACGGCAAAGATTCGTGATTTGTACTGTACTGTTTCAGGTAGTTCAACAAATTTTAAAGATTTCTTTAAAACTCAGATTATTTGTTCAAATAAAAAGCTATTTTGCTTGCAACAACTCAGTTATTTTGATATTTTTGCAATGTTCGGTAAAAATGCTGCTAGTATTTAATATAACTAAAAATCAGTTCACCCAACTACAAACGATTTGACATTCACCACATAGTTGATTTAAAACATTCATTTTCGTCAGTGTACATATAGGCTTTAGTATCTTGCCAAGTTTCCAGAATTTTCCAATATATCTTCTTTCATACATCGATCAATGCAGTTCCTGGTAAGACATCCTGTGTTGTCCTAAACACACCCTATGTCTATTTGTAGCGTACCATCTCATAACATTCAATAATCACACCAAGCGAAACTATTCTCGTTTTATAATACATATAATGCTAAACACGAACCTATTCCGAGAGTGCGAACATAATATCGATGTTACACGCTGCTATTTCAATACGCGAAGAGATCCGTGTTTAATACTCCCTCCGAATCGCTATCATCATCACCACCAACAACAACTCGCAGACAACCCTTTTGTTACCAGCGTTAATCCGGACGTCCCGCAGCTTTATTTATCGAGGCGCGCAACGTAATTTCAATTAGCTTTCGGCCGAAGGTATCTGTTATTTGTTTTCGAGGCGGCGCAAAACAAAAGGATCGGGTTCGGTTGCAAGTATTACAAAATTACACGTACATCTAAAACCTCGCCCGTCTTTCGGCAACATGCTTTTGCGCGTCGCAGAGGTCTGCATCGATACAGAGATACAAACCCCTGCTGGCACCGTGTTCCATAAGTTACATGAATTCGTATGTGTATATTTAATTGGCTAAGAGCCCTTTTCGCTCTTTGATCTCCTTTCAGGTCGTTCGTAAATGGGCATTCGAACATCGGTTAAGTGCATTCATTCAATACGCATAACCTATAAACTTGTTTAAAATAACAGCGAGGAAGGGTTCGTTTGTGTATTCGCAGCCGCCAACCGAAGCTTTTAACCATTGATAATAAAATGAATGAGAAAAATACCGTACTTCAATATTAAAGTAAAAATATTCTGTTACTACTCTTGAAATTGGAAAGAATGGATGAATGCGAAACATATGGCAATTACCTGAGAAATCGACATATTGCTCATAAATTAGCATTTAACATTTACTGATTTTCGCGAATTGTGCACTCAAATTGTATATACGAACGTGATCTATTCAGTATTGCCAATTTTGTAGATTCAAGAAGCTACATTAAAAGCATATTTTCCCTTTTGTGGCTGGGAGCTCGGTTTTGGAAGCAGAATTTCTTTTTCTATCCTACTGCCTTTGGAGAAATATTATCGGGATGAACGCACCGAAAAATTGAGTGAACGAAGTTTGTACAATGCGTTCTTTAGTACCGCGTCCACATTATATTTTGTTATACCAGTTATACTAAACTTAACTCGCACGTTCATTTTCCCGTCCGCGATCATTCACAGAAGAACGCAGACGTAGGAATGAAAGTACGAAACCCTGAATTCAGAATTATCAAAAGCTTAGCAGCAGTATAAGGTTTTCATAATAACCAAAAGCTATGTATATACGTTTAACATTATACGTACTAAATACCTTACAAAGTTAACGTTTTAATATAAAACCCACAATGTTAAATTATTTTTAATTTTAATTGAATTAGCAACACCAGGATAAACTTTTAAGGAATTGTAAATCATTGAAACAATTGAAACGCCTCTTCATGCACAATTTGTTTTGTGTTTCGGCTAGTAATCGTCAGTGAACGCGTGAACGCATGCATCATAGATTTTTTTCCTATCCTAAGTGAACGCCACGCCGAATTGTTTAGTTCTTGAATTTGCATTCGCCGGACAATAAACGTTAGGAATTACATTCTCGCGTCATGGAGTGAATGGTTTCAAACACGCGTTCACGAACGTGAATGTCTCAACACTACTTTGGAGTGTGGGAGTAAGGAAGGTACTTTAAGTCCAACGAATGATGGTAGTAGTAAAACGGAACAATGACTTGTTTTCTATGTTCGGACCAAAACATCAAATTTATCTCATAACAATCAGTATTACTGTAGGCATAGTCCAATGCAATTTCGTATATTAATTATTGTTCATTTGATAGTCGTATAATTTGTCAGCAAAACTTAAATTTGTACAGTTGTATGTGGTGTAAAATAGCATACAAGCAGTGCTTCAGTTGTGTCTCTGCATCGTGTTACGTTATGCTATTACGAAAAAAGGTATCCGTTTGTTTCACCAAATACAATGATATCAAAATTTGCTGCCTCCCTAACAATTGCTATCGCCATTAAATAAAGCAGTGGGGTCACGCTAAAATTTACTTCTGACTTTGAGTTTAATTGTCATCGAAGTTACTTGTGCTGGTTGTACGTCCAATTTCAAGGTACATATCGCAAGAATTCTATCTGCATTTTGATGTTTTGGTCACGTGTGATGGCCTGAGAAAGCAGAATTCCATTCAAGCGATTTAGATTTCTAATATATATCACATAAATTTCATATTTCCTTTTCCATTTTAATTTAAATTGACGAAAGAGGTACTCCCGATTCCCACAAGTCCTGGATTTATTTAATTTTTTGAAAAATCAAGAATTTTCTCATCGCATCTAATATATAGGCGTAATTGATATTTCCAGAGAATCGCTTGCGAGTGTATTTGATCCATTTGGGCTAACCCACTACTACCCACTATTTTTATTTTACAAAAACAAAAAAACGTGCAAAAAAATTAAAACTGTATAGATAACTTATAATATGACTCGTTAACAATCCACTGTACTATCTCAGATCTCAGCATTCATTTTTTGCCATAAATTCAAAATTGTAAGTTATGAGACTTTAACTATTTTATAAGGATTAGTAAATGATAAATAATAGTTAGTCCTATAGTTGAGTGTAGGCTTTCACGACCGTAATCCATAGTAGAAATGTCTTTCGGGTGATGTCGTGTAGTTAATATTTAACTTGACGTTTCGCTGACTATCCTGTCAGCTTCTTCAGAAGATTTCTAAAGACTGCTGTTGTTGTCTTTTGCTGCTCGTTATATATCCTATTTTTGTTCCGCTTTGCTGATCCATAACCGTTCTGCTTTGCTGATCCATAACCGTTCCGTTCCGCTGAATCGCGTCGTTCGTTGTATGACGACTCCGTAGTGCTAACCTCCACGTGTTGCTGATCTTGTATCCATCTTCGCGATTGAAGTTGTTGGTGTTCTTCATTATTTCTGTGGATTCGCGTATTATCTTCGGGTAGTAGTGGCTGGTCCTGGCTAATACCTTGACGTCGCTGTAGCTTATGCGGTGGTCTCCTTGTTGGTGCAGGTGTTCTGCTACTGCAGATTTTTCAATATGCCTAAGGCGTGCGTCTCTCTCGTGCTCTTTCACTCTGCACTGAATACTCCGTCCTGTTTGACCGATGTAGCTTTTTCCACATTGGCATTTCAGTTCGTATATGCCTTTTGCTCGTAGTTTTGGTAACACGTCCTTATTTGGAGGGAGTAGCTGGTCGATTTTGGTTACCGTGTTGAAACGTGTGGCGATGTTTTTCTTCCCTAGGGTCTTTTACATACGTAGGTAAGGTACGCGTATCCTGCTGGTTGTTGTTGGTCTTCGTCTTTTCTCTGCTCTCGTGGCTTCCTTATATCTTTTGTACTGTAGCCGTTTTTCTGCAGGGCGTTTTTGACGTGTTGTATTTCGTTATTCCTGTGATGTTTGTCGCTGATTTTTCCGCTCTTCTTAATAAAGTGTTGATGAGGGATCTTTTCTGTTGAGGATGGTGGTGAGATGTTGTATGCAGGTACCGGTCTGTGTGGGTCTTCTTGCGGTATACACTGTGGCCTAGTTTACTGCTGTCATTGCGCTCCACTAGGACGTCTAGGAATGGTAAGGTGCCGTCTTCTTCGTTATGGATTCGGATTCGGTTATGGATCTACAAAGCGGAACAAAAATAGGATATATAACGAGCAGCAAAAGACAACAACAGCAGTCTTTAGAAATCTTCTGAAGAAGCTGACAGGATAGTCAGCGAAACGTCAAGTTAAATATTAACTACACGACATCACCCGAAAGACATTTCTACAATAGTTAGTCCTACTTAAAAAATATCAGTAAATTTGTTTTTAATTCAAATAACTAAACAATAATGCTAGATATGTATGATTATTTGTTACCCATTGAAAATAATCGATACAGGAAACTTACAAGTAGTTTATTATAAATCTCCTAGATATCGTACAAATACTTAGACTTGAACAAGTAAGTTGGTTTCAGTATGTTCGCGAAACATAAATGCTCAATAAAAAGAAACTATTACATCTATTACCATATACTTTTGCAGACTAAATAAAGTTTTAATTGTAATATGTAACAAAGCACTCATCGTGGAGTAGTACTTCACACAGGACAATCTCCACTTGATATATGTAGGTCAATTTCTTAGAGATAACGTGTCATATTTATTTAAAACGGCTCTAACAACATCTCTCCTAAATGCTAAATTATCTTGGGTTAGGCCATAGGTTTTGGAAAGATACCATTATTCATTGCTATATCAAACAACCCGAAAATAATTGGTATATACTACTTCTTCCTCCACATTGATATGTGATAATTCAACATTCCACGCATTCCACGCTACCCATGTTCCGGTTATATATTGCAACAATATTAGATTGTGGTATCTCTATTCTTCTCATGTCTTTCGCCGAAGCTTCTTGAATTGGAAACGCTCCGAATAGATTTGATAATAATGTAACGTTGTTGTTATTATCTTCATCAAATTTTGTGTTACATGTTCCGCGATCTTTTTTTTAACCCACAATTCGCCGTCCTATTTACGGTGACGGTAGCGTTCCGCTGTTCCGGCAAAGCTTCTTTCACTCAGCAAACTTATATCTTGACGATGTAAAGAAATTGTAGACCACCGCAGTGCCAGGACCCATGCTTTAAAACCAAAGCGAATACGAGAACGTTATAACCACTAAGATACAAAATACCAATAAATTTGTAAAATGTAAATTCCCTCGAATAACAAGGTATTGTTAGCAGCAACATGGATCTCTTATGTCGTCCGTAAAAGAAAATTCAAAGAAATCTAACGGATAGCTATCGCATTTCAAAGTTAAAGGGATCGGTAGTATTTCCTTCGAAATAGAACATAGAGGATTTTTTGAAACTCCGTTTTTCCACATCCTTATTTTCTTGTCCATTTTCCTCTTTTTAGTCGGCATTTTATTGTCTAATTCAAATTTAGTGGCTGGTAAATTATTTATATACAATTCTGCTCCTGCTAATAACTGACTTTTATTTAGACTTTAGACTATTAAGAGTGTTACAACCTTCATTCCTGGAATCTTCGTCAGTTACATTTCCAGTTTCAGTAGGTGGTGTAATATAAATATCATAGATGTTACCATTCTCTCGATCAATGTTTTCTATTTCTGCTAACAGTTCTTGTGTAGTTAGCAGACGTTTCCTAAAAATACGATACAAATAAATAAGAATAACACTATTACTACCACAGATAAACTTACCACTCCCAGTTAAACTTTTTACTCACTTATCACAGAATATGCGGACTGGCGAAGAAATCAGGTTGAAATGCGTAGCTTCAATATTCGCTAATTCGTCCGATCTTATACAAATAGAAGTCAGAACAGTTTCTCACGAGCATACGCAGTTCGAATTTGTCATTCGGAAAAAGTGAAATTTATACAGTAAATTCGAGTTGCGCATACTCCCGCTAGTTAGCCACAAAGCTTGAACAAAGCTGTTGTGTCGCCAGTGCTCAACAACGGTTAAATTCAAATATAAATTTCAACAAGAATAACATGTTTAGAGTGTTTTTATTATGTTATTATTACACTTATTTCAAAATTGTCAGATATTGGTGTTCTATAATAGAAAGTGTGGTGCCTTTCATCTGTGTACTTGCTAATCATATATAAACGATATTGTATCGGACATATAGAGAAGCTGTTTTGAATTTCCAATACTGAATAATATAAATAAGCCCTCTCTAAATTCATCCACTTTTGTATTAAACTAAAATCCAGGCTCGTAAGTTAATTTACCCACATAATTACCCACAGTGTAAAAATCTGAAAATTGTCGAAATTTCAGGGGTATACATCTCCCCCATAACGGTGTTTTACAACATGGTGGTTCTTACAAAGTTTCAATCCGATCGACGATTGACAACTTAGTATCTTCCCTTGTCAGTATAATAAAATTACGTAATAAAGATCAAAGAAGGAAGAGTTCCGTGTTGTTCATTAAAACATCTTGAGATTACTTGCAACAAAATGTTTTGTTTGTGGTAACTGGGTCCATTCGTGAAGAACATCTATTTATAGTCTGTTGGTTTTTGTTATTGTGATGTATTATGATATATCTGAAAAAATCGTATCAACAAAATCATGATACAACAAAGTTGACCGAGAGCAGGAGTTAATGAATTACCATTACCATTACCATTATTCTAAATAATTAATAAACTAATTTAAAGGTTATTGTGTTTATTCGATACGTGATTTAAACGGTTCTTCTTATAAAACTATTTCCGTATTCACTCTCCAGAAATGTCAAATATTGCAACGAGATTCGAACAACGACGTCCGTTATTAACGCATCTTATGTAGTCACAATTTTATAAAAATTTTAGTATGTATTGGTGACGAGTAAATATTTATGCCATAATTCTCTTTTACTTGCAACGTATTAAAGATCATAATTTAACTGCCAATGTGTTTATAGATGTTTTATATGCGTCTGCAAGCCGATCATAAAAATTTAATAACTTTCATTATGTCTGCTGGATATAGAATACATTTATAAAAGTTTTATCGCGTGCTTTGACTATTTTTCGAGTTAGAAATGAGATATTTTTGGGATTTATTTCGAAGTATTCCTGACTATCTTTAATTAATGTGTATTGCAATATGTGTTTGATTAAAAATATATTTCACTAAAGTTGCAAGAAGCAAAAATGAGAAAATATTGTCTTTAGTTATGAATTGAAGAAAGGCATTGTTATACAGGAATAATCCCAGGTAACAAATCGTTAAGGGACATGTGCCCCTGCACCGATTCCCAACTATAGCGTATTCCATCCTGTTTAGTTTGCATTTTTATTCTCGTTCCAGTCTCCCTATCTTATTAGTTACTAGATTATTACTAATTACTCCTACTTAATATTCTAAAATAAAGTGTCTCGTTGACAATTATATTGCATACATTATAGAGTAATGAATAGTTGAAAATGTTTCCGATGAAACGGTAGTTATGGGGCCTAAGTTGTGCACCATGATCGTTTCGTTTCCTCAGATTATTTCTGTTTATTACATTTTACCTAAAATTACTAGAGTGAAGTATTAAATTTGGCAACAATTAGCACGAAATAGACACTATCTTTGGACAAGCGAATATTGAATTTTGCCCTGAGTAAAACGAAGCATACATATACGCGACCGGAGGGGTACCGGTAATAGCGATGGCGGTGGCGTTTGGGACCGACATGCATAAACAAGTGAAAGCTTACATATCTGTCGCTGCATGTCTAGCGTTCAGAATGGTCTGTGCTGCGTTCTAATGTAGGGTATTGCTTGTTCTATGTAACTGTTACATATAATATATAATACAATACTAGGCCAGCTAATATTTCAATTTTACAGAATTCATTGAAGATGTAAAAAAAATCTGTTTTGTACGTTTTGTACTGTATAGAAGCAATGGACGGTAGTATTATTTCAAAAAATTATTTGGCTCAAACGATTTCTTTTAATGATTTATTTTTATTTTTAATTCATTAAATTTATTTCATACAACAAAAAAAAAATATTTTAAATTAAATTTTATAATTAGATTAAATAGATTTAACTGAATCAAATTTGCTATGTGAATATATAGTCCGTCTAGAAAGTATCCGGAAAACAAAAGGCACAGCTATAATTTCACGGTATATATTTTTATTACTTGAATAATAAAATCACAACAAATAATTCATCTCATTTACTAATACAATCTCCATTTAACTGTAAGCACTTAACTAAACATTCAGGGAATCCCGAAACGAGGTCAACGCTATACTTTTCGGTGATAGTGGTCCAGGCTTGTAAAACTGACCGATTCAAATCTTCTTTATTTCGTGGTGCTGCTCGTTCTACTTCAATTTTCATTAGTCCCCATATGCTTTCGATGGGACTAAGATCTGGGGAAGCTGCTGGCCATGGAATTGTTGCCACGTTTTGTTCTACCATCCAAGCCTTAGTGTAGGCAGAAGTATGGCATCTTGCATTATCCTGTTGAAAACGCCACCCTTCGGGATATAAAGCACGAGCCGTTTCAAGAAGAAAGCCATTAAGAATTTCACAATACTTTGCACTATTAACGGTGCCATCAATTACACAGTGAGGTGTAGCACCACGCTGAGAAATTGCTTCCCAAACCATTATTTTTGTGGGAAATTTGGAAATTTGAACGGTAACATTTTCTCTTGATAGGATTTTTAAATGATTTGCACCAAGTTGAAAACAACTTTCGTCAGATATAAAAACATCACTAAAATTATCGTCTCGAAATCGTTGGCAAAAATCTATTCTTCGTTGCTTTTGTAGAGGTGTCATTGCAGGGATTTTTTTCGGTTTCCATAATAAGTAACCTTGTCTTGTCAGTGAAATGCGGACAGTTTCTGGACACACTCTTATTTGACGTTGATTTCCAAATCTGTTAGCCAGTTTTCGAAACCCTATGCGCGGGTTTTGGCGTCCTGAAGTTACTAAAGCGTTTAGATTGTTTCCGCTAATCTTACGCGGTCCTCCAGAAACTGGCCCATGGCTCATATCTCTCCTAGTTTTTATCCCCTTTATTGTCTCATATACTGCACTTTTTCCGAGTTCAGTCAATTGCACTAATTTTTTAACGTTTTGAACACCTTTTCTATACAAATATTCCACCAACTTTCTTCTTTCTACTTGCGACATTATTTCACAAATATTAACCCTGTTGATAATCAACAATATTTGACAGCTGGTGTTGTTATATGATTTTTGCCATGGCCTACAGTCGGCACAACCTACTTGATGCATTACTTTTGTCTTAGGATGTAACAAAAAGAAATATATTAAAATTAAGAAAAACAATAAATTCCGGATACTTTCTAGACGGACAATACATAGTTACAATGCGTATAAATACATTCGCTTGGCTCCAACGTGATACAGAAAAAATATTACATATTAAAATAACCAACAAATTTTTTGCGACACTTTTTATACCGCAGTTCTTGTTCTTTATCTTCATTCAAGATTGCAAGAAGCTTAACTTCTTCTTCCAATACCCCGTTGAGCAATCATAAATATGTCACCGCTACCGCAGGAATTTGTCCGATGTGTAAACTACTACCGTCACCGCCACCGCTATTACCGCTACCGCTCCGAGATCGCGTATATGTGTGTTTAGCTTAAGTCGGGACAGATAGCATAACATCTACAGAGCGAACTGCCTCTCCAATAATAATATGATTTAAATTACTATACAATTTGTTTCACAACCACAAATAAGGTGACAATTGTTGCCAGATTTACATAATATTAAAGTTGACTCAGCAAACTAGAAGCGGGTATATTGTTTATCAAAAACTAACAGATGTAAGCAATAAAGTTCGATAAAATAAAAAAGTAACAACAATTAATAAAACAAAATGAGAGAAAATAATAACGAGAACAACGAAGATATGACAAATGCAAGACATAGCAACAATAAACAACAAAAGTGTGGCAGTTGTTATGATTGTCAATTGGCGTCACAAGAAGCAATATTGCGCTCTCTTCGAGCTAACTTTGCGTAACAACAAAAACAGATTACCGAAACTTTTATTGCTGGATATAATAATAATAATTCTTAAGTTAAATGATATGTCATATTGTTAGATTCATCTTTTGATTACCTAAAAATATGTAGGGTGTTATATTTGAAATAGGAAAGTTAACATCACATCCTGCGACAATTAAACTGCTTGTTCCAT
The DNA here is from genome assembly GCA_902654985.2 of Oryctes borbonicus. NCBI lineage: Eukaryota > Metazoa > Arthropoda > Insecta > Coleoptera > Scarabaeidae > Oryctes > Oryctes borbonicus. Next base: position 431,321 of record LR736905.1, read on the forward strand.
CTTGGATATTAATCGATGAATTTAACAAAGCTTACAAGCTTATAACTGTTACCATTTCGATTTAAAGATGCGATAGCTTTTCTGGAATTAGTGGTCTTCAACGTTATGCATGTAGTTTTGTCAACAATTAGTGTCAGTTTCATTTAAAACCAGTGTGTTAAGTCAACAGAGAATCTATTATATTCAGACACTAAATGTGAGAAACCCCTAACATAAACAGCAGCTGAGATGGTTTGGTCATTTAATAGGAACAGAACAAGAAACACCCGTGAAAGTTATATGGTAGGCGAGACCGATTACGCAGAGAACAAGAGGGAGACCCAAGAATATGTGGAATAGTGTAATAAAGGATATACTGGAAGAAAGACACATGCGATGGAATGAAGCTGGCAAAAGATAGAAAAAAGTAGAGAAAATCAAGTTTAGACAACAATATTTCATAACGCAATATAGACAAAATCTGCTCTATGTACTCGAATAGTGCAGTACCCGTAGATTTCGATATAGTGAATGGCCGCTAGCGATGGAGGCGATGTTTCCAGGCGGAAATCTTGACGTTGACACTAGCAGCGCACTGCTTAACTGACCCGTAGATAATAGGCAGAAGGATCAACGTATATACTGACAACAAGCAAGTAATAGCAGTTCTGAACCGACCAATAGTGTCGAATCTGTTACTGGACTGCCACATGCTTAGTCTCTGAAGGAAATAATATCAACGTAATATAGCTCAAAGGCCACAATGGAAATCCTGGAAATGAAGAAACGGACACGCTGGCCAGGAAGGGTTCGAGTATTCGACCACTTGTATATGGGCTTTATGAAAGGATCGCAGTTATCACCCAAGAAAAATTCTTGCAAAGATGGGGTGATACTAATTCCTGAAGTACCGCTAAAGTCACTTTGACGTATCCGAACAGACGAAAAGTATTAAGATACTTGAGATTGTGCAGAACAGACCTTCGCAAGGCTGTTGAGATTTTGACTAGACATTACCGGCTAAAGAGGCACCTGTATAAGATGGGATTAACCGAAGACCTGCTATGTAGGAGCTGCCAAGCTGAAGATGAAACACTGCAACATTTCTTCTGCAAGACACTGGTATCAATTAGAAGGACCGCGCTGGGTGACTGACGGCTCCATTTTTCCATTACCATTATGGCAATTCCTCTGGGTAACGTCCTAACCTACGCCAAGGCAGTGGATTGGTTGTTGGCCTCTCCGACATAGGGGGGGCCTGTTGTGGCCTAAATGCTGTGAAATCTATCTCATTCTCTCATTGTTCATAACCTTTCTAATCCGTTTTCAGTTTGTGCAGCAGTTTATATAGCCTTTGGCTCTCCTACCTGTGCCCGCCGTTTTATTAGATCAACGTATCTCCAGGCAACGATGACCCCAAGAAAACGACAATACTACGACAATAATATTGAACTACGATTCGATTTTGTATAATGCCAAATCATTGACGAACGGCGTTCAACATTAAGTGGCTTTCGCACAACTGGCCCTAAATGTTGATGAATGGTACAACGTCGAACGCATAAAAAGCAAGTTCAAACTATAAGTAAAAATAATGATTTAGTCACTAAAGTAACTGCTATTTTGTTATCTCGAAAGGATCAAACTCCAGGAGTGTATTATGCACCTGGAAATAACGTAAAAAAAATCATGTTTTTATCCAATTTTCATTTGTTTTCAAGTGATAGCGTAATTATAAACAACAAAATTTCATACATTAACATACTGGAAAAATGAAATGTATATCGTTCTTATTGGTCGCCAATAACATAAAAGCTATCGGTTACAAACGACAAATAAACGCTAAGACAATCGGCCCTTTTTCAGTTCGAGCCAGTTTTGAGAGAAGTCCGAGGTTAAATCAGGTCCTGTCATTGGAGAGAACGCGAAGTTTTCTTATGTGACGCGCTAGATATTTTTAGGATTTCTTTTGCGTTAACTTATCTTTTCATAAATATAATTTTGACAATCATTTAATGAATTATAAACCTTTATTTGCTTACTGGTTTATACTGAAGAGAAACAAATACATATCATTAAAATGTATTATAATTCCAAAAAAGTACGCAAGATATTTTGTCTTTTCGTTGCCTGACCGTCCAGTTCTCTGTCTAAAATAAATAAATATATGAGTAGGCATCACAGCTATCATAGCTATATCACAGCTTAGTATCGTCAGGAACTAAATCAATCTCTGAGCAAGAATCTTAGAGGATGATATTAAAGGGCAATTTTTACTAAATATTCATATTTGGAATTCCTGCAAAATTTTATTGTTCCTTTCATTTATAATGCGAAAGCGGTTTAAAAATATATTTCTTTGCATTTTCAGCACTTGAATACTATATCTTGGTCGACTAGATCTGTTAGATTCTGTTCTGGCAATTGTGCTCTAATTAAATTAGGCAAAACTTATAGGCAATGCTATTGGTGATAGACAAGCCTTGACATGTTTATGCAGCTACCCACGAGCAATATAGTTCAGTCTGAGTCAGGTGTTCGACTGATATAAACGCATTTTCGTAGCATTGTTTTTGTAACTATGGAAGACGCGGTTAAATCTCAAAGAGCTATAATTTTTTTTTTATGAAAGAGGGTGGGAACTTCAGAAATTTTTCAACGTCTGCTAGGAGTGTTTGGTGAGTCTGCAAAATCTGAAAATAGTGTATGTCGGTGGATCGATCGTTTTAAAACTGGTAGAACATCATTAGAAGACGATCCACGCAGTCGTCGCCCGAGCACGTCGATAAACGAAAGGAGCATTACTGCCGTGGAGGACCTACTGAAAGAGGACAGGCGAATGACTATTCGTCAAATTAGTGTACGCCTAGGAATAGGTACACGACAAGTTCATGACATCTTACATGATTGTTTTGGCGTAAGCAAGGTTTCAGCCTGCTGGGTGCCAAGACTGTTGGGACCGGAACAGAGACTCAAGGTCTGACACTTGTCGTTAACTTCAAGAACTGTTAGCCCGTTACGGTGATAAACTTTGGCAACGGACAATAATCACTGACGAATCGTGGATTCCTTATTTCAATTCTGAGACCAAAAGTCAATCCAAAGGATGTCGTAAACCGGAAGAAGGGGCTCCACTTAAGACGCGTGGAGTTCCGTCTGTTGGAAAGGTAATGCTTACTATATTTTGGCATTGCGAAAGGATTATTTTTATGGACTATCTGCCGAAAGGTACGCAGGATATGATTCGAATTTATTATCTGGACCACTACGACAAGCACTTATTAGAAAACGGCCTGGAAAGTTACATAAACGTCCGTTATTATGGAAGACCCATACCGCAAGAAAAATACAGGATGTTTTGAGCGATTTACGATGGGAATTGCTTCCGCATCCACCTTACTTACCAGATCTCGCACCCAGTGATTTTCATCTGTTCTCAGTTTTGAAAAAAGTAATGTTCGATTTGAATGTTTAACTAACGTAAAAGCTGTCATAAATAGGTGGACTGCGGAAACACCGAAAAAGTTCTTTGAAGACGGCTTAAAAAAATTAGTTTATCGTTGGGATAAATGTATTCAGTTAAATGGAGATTATATAGAAAAACTGCGTTGTAAATATTGGTGAAAATTGACAAAGTAAAAAAATTATAGCTAAATTCCCAGAACCTTGGAAACATCCCTCGTACATTGTTTTTATATCTATTGATCGCTTTTTGAATAACTGTTTAATTGTTAACTGTGTTAGTATATCATCTTTCATTTTGTGTTTTGTTTTTTATTAACTAATTTCAGAATTTGTTTTTAGTGTGTTAAAGTGAGTGGAAGAGAACTTTTAATTAGGAGGGATTCTGTTCGATATTCACCGTTCAACTCAGCGTTATATTGTTTCACTAAACGACATTGAGCACTAAAGTTTATATGTTCCATCTACATTCCCTGGAACGGATTTGTACGTATGTCAAACAAACTCAAGCTACATTCGGAATCTAATTTTAATTACTGACGCGACATATAAGCGCAATCATTTTAAGTGGACGAGGAAGTGTAGAAATAACGATATACTAACCAATTAGTAAACTTCCACCATCAATATTGCATTAATCTAGCGTGCAATTCTCAAATAACTTAGTCCAACTAATGAATAACTTTACTCCTGTTAGTTCGTTTTTGCTTGGCAGTTATGGCCGCAATTCTCATGTGTGCAAATCAAACCGGTGCTTAATAGTGAATTGAATTACTAGGGTCATTTCCATATTAAAATAATTAATGTGATACAAATTTACCAACTCCAGATCTTCTAACAACTTCTAACCTGAATATTAGTTGTGATAGATTTGTAATTTGAATAAAAATGCTCGTTTGCAATATTTTATTACTGCAATGAATAGCTTTGCGCAAAATAAGATGTATTTTCAACAATAACAGAAGAAGCCCCAGAACTAGAACTGGAAATCTCCTTTTGCAGAACCCATGTTTATATGTGTGGAAATCTGCTAATATGATAAAAACCCTGCCTAACCTTGGTTGTCTCTTCTGCGGATCTGGGCATATTAATCACTTCTCTTAGCCCAGGAATGATTAATATGCCCCCAAAAAGGCAGCTACTGCAGATCTAGCTTTATGAATCATCATACACACTGCTGGTTTATCAACCCCATTAAATTCTGCAACTCTTTGCAAGAAATAACCAATTGCCAAGAAACGTAAAGTTAAAAATTTCATTCGGACATCATAAACGCATAACTTCTGGAAAATATTTGTTCCACTATAATCGTTTTATTGTGTGTGTGAGTAACACGTTTTTGTATCTTATAGCAACCCTTATTTTATTTTCAATATGTATAAAAAAGTCATCATCATTCGCCAATTCATAATATAGACTCGTTTCCATTCCCTTTTAGGTTTATTCTCTCTATATTAACAAACGACTTGGTCGACTGTTGAACAACTTCCAGTTCACGTTCAACAAAATTATGTTAAGATTAAATATTGAACTGCGATTGTTTTTGTATGTGTCATTGTGTCAAATCATTGATGAACGGTATTCAACATTGAACGGCTTTCGCACAACTGGCCCCAAATGTTGATGAATGATGTTTAAGCCTGCAGAAACGAGTTGCGCTTCACGTAATTAGCAGAGACTAGACAGACTCGTGCCTATTTGTCTCATGAGAACAGGTTCGTGTTACCTACTGGTTTCCCCGAGAGTCGACAAAACACGAGTCTGTCTAGTCTCTGTTAATTTTGTGCAGCGCGCGTAAAGTGTACTCGTTCCTGCAGACTTAATGATGATACAACATACTATTTGTTGCAAAATTAATATCATACCCCGACGGACATGATATCAAACCTTTTTCGTTGTCGGAGGGACCTATGCGGCGAGCTGTCTCGGTTATTGCTGATATTTGCATATTTCATGGCTGTACTTAAATGAATTCGTTTTCAAATGAAATATACGCATATTTCAATTTATTGTATATGTGGAAAGCCAAATATATTAGCAAAATATATGTTTTTAATGAATTAAGAAGAGCCTTTCAGACAATTTTAATATTGATTGATATTTCTTGTAACTTTTATTGTTACAGTTTTAGAATGTTTTGTTTAGAGTTTTTATTTATTTTTTATTTTATGATATCTTGTTTTTGATTGTTACTTTTAAGAAGGTATGTTCAGAATTGTTTTATTTATTTTTTAGATTTTTTTTAGAATTGTTTTATTTATTTTTTTAATGTATTGATTATATACATTATATTGATATATCTCGATTTTAATTATATATTAAGTCATATGTTTTGCAATAAAATCTATCAACAAAACTTTTTTTTACTTACAATTATCTAAGTGAATTACAGACTATTATTATATACAACATATATTAATTTCTATAAAAAATTGATTATTCAATTACTTAATAAATTAATTAATGAAAAAATTTACATGAGACGAATAAATAGGAGTCTGTCTAGTCTTTGCTAATATCGTAATGTGGTACTCGTTTCTGCAGTCTTAATACTCTTGTTTACTTAGATGTTACGGAATTACTTATTTGTATGTGTTTGGAACACTGGTTGCCTTTAATCCCTGTTTATAGTAATTCTAATTCAATTCCTAACCTCTCTGTTTAACGTTTCGTGTTGGATTATACTGTATGTAGTTGAAACTAACTACAAGCTTTCAAAATATATATTGTAATGAGACTCTAAGTTAAAATATGCAATTTTTCAGGGGTTTTATTTCAAAAATTACATCAAATAATTAAAATATTGAAAAATTTCCTTAAATTTTTTTAATTTAAATTTTAATTTTTAATTTAGGCTCAAATAAACAAATTTTGATTGATTGAGAATTGCAGTTTGCTATTATTTTATTACATTAAGTAAAATAATTAGTATTTAATTAATAATTAGTATAATTAATAAGTAAAAATTCCCTCTAATAATCCTTACGTTCTAGCTAAGCATTTTAAATAATAGATAAAGATAGATAGAATTTTGGTTGTTTGCGTTGGCCAAATAATATATAATCTTAATACTACTCACATGAGCCCACTTCACTTCTTCGATGAGTCTGCGTTTCTTAATATCCTTTCATCGGCTTCTGTCCTCTTGTCCCTCTAAAGTTGCTCCATTTGTTTTATTGATTAGGTTTTAATGCTTACTTGCATAAAAAAGAACAAGTTAACTTGCTTGCTTATTTAATAAAAATCCTTTTTTTATTCGAATAGCATTTTTAATAATCTTGAAAAGAATTTCGTTATCCCAGACAAAAGTCAGGATAATTTTTCTCTTCTTGTTTCCAATTCAACGTTTATTTAATTTTAAATCCAAATCAACTTATAAATCGTAGTCTAAAATAGGCTCAGATACACTTACATACATAAAAACATATCCTTTGCTAATGTCTTTTGCTTATTTCCAGGTATACAATAACATTTAAAATACATAGAAATACCCCTATATTTCATTTGAAAAGGAACGGATTTAAGTACATTCACTTAATTTTGAAACAAATTGTACAATATATAACGTATATAAAGTACAGATGGGTCAAACGCTGTTGAATCAACCGAAAGTTCATTCATTTCAAGTTCAATCCACAAATAAAAATCCGCTATGGAAAATTATCCAAACAATTTGCAAATCAATAATAAAAAGATAACACTTCTAAAACACGGTTTTCTTCTTATTACTAACTAATAACAATAACACATAATAACAATTCTATTACTATACACTACTACTTCATAATTATTCGATATCTGATTCACTTCCATTTTTTTGTTCCATGGTTTTCAGAATTTCACTCCACATTTCTAAGATCATATCTATGCAATTGCGGTAGTATCTCTCGGCTTTCAACTGTATTAATGTGTAAAACATCATGACCTGAAATTCGTGACCATGTTGCCTTTATAATTTATCGCTTTCACATATTATTTCAAATTTGTTCAGTTTCAGTCACTAAAGTAACCGATATTTTGTTATCTCTGTTGTACGAGTTACATTCTTCTCTACACATAGTGTATGCATGCAGAGTGAATCGGGAGGAAAGGATCCGTGCAGCAGTGCGCTATACACGTGAAAATGATGTAAAAAAACTCATATGTTCTTATTCAATTTTGATTTGTTTTCAAGTGAAAGCGCGTGTGTTCAAAAAGCATTTCCATCTACAAACACCATATTTGCATATTCTAAATTTGAATACCTATGTTGTACGTGTATTCTAACAAAATAATGTACAAATTCCGAAATAAATGTTAAATCACTGTCAAAATACATTGACATTGACATATATCAGAACAATAAAATCATTGAAATGATTTTGGGCCTCGAAAGGCTTGATTCGGATAGCCGATACGTTATATGTGATACGTTAGGAAATGCTTTTAATGTAGGACCTAGCTGACTTTTTGCTTTGCATAGGTAATCAATGTAGGAATATTTTTATTTTATTTAAGACATACTAACTCGAAAACAAGCGAAAATTTGGATCATTTATAAGAACGTTAGTTAAAATGCTTTAACTTGAAAACAAATGACAATCGGATAAGTACGTATGAGTTTTTTAACATTATTTTCACATGCACAATACAGTCCTGGAGTTATGGGGGTTCCTACCAATTCTCCCTATATATGTAATGCAAAAGATTTTGTTTCGCGCGTTCCTAAATTTTATATACCCGTACCCAAGGAAATTTGCAACTTTATGAAAAATATTTTCTGTTACCCACTGTACATTATAAATTTTCATTTAATTACCCCATTGAGAGAGTGTAAAGTTATCAAAGGACCTTCATTCTGCAGGCATTTTCCGCAATAAACACAATACCACATTTTGTTAGTTGTCTGGCTAATCTCCATTCTTACAACAATTGTTTCACGTTTTCACACATTTTTACCGTTTACATAAAACATAATAACGAATGCATAACGAATGGGTGGTTCCGATACAATTGTGCGTACATATTGTAAACTACATTCGACACAAATTTTTGTTAAACTAACGATAGATTTTAATTCCATCAACAAAAAAAAATATTATTGTGGAACGATTATCATGTCATCGTGTGTTATTTGTTCCTTCAGTAAAAAAACACTATTGGGTTAATAAAAAATATCAAGATTAAATTTGCGAAGTATGTTGCATGAACTACATTCAAATTGTTAAACTGCTATTGCTGTTAACACAAGCAAGAAACCTTTTTCCGTGTCGATTTTGATTTGTATGTAAATCTAACTAAAATTACAATTTAAGCCAACTTCGGGGATTACGTTCTATTTCCACTGCTATTCCTTTAGATTTCATCACATCTTGAAAATGATTCTGCGAAATATGATTCCTTCCTCTCCAGATGAATTTATATATAACAGCGCCTTGGAATCTAATTTTCTAGAGCTTTGTATATAAAGATTTTGCGCGGAAAATATCGAACGTAAACCTTCGAAACCTGATAAAGAAGCTGCAAACACCCGACATGAATTTATAAATCCCTACGCGCCTTCTGCTATATGTATATACAATTTGCACTCTATTTTATTTTCTCATTCAAAGGGATTAGCGAAAACAATCTTACAGATTTGTACTCACATACTCCTACACACTCGAAGTCAAAATAGGATTTTAAGAATCTGATAAACTCCGTTGTGAATTTTCTAAATTCATTTCTGAAAATAAACCACGCAAATTATGAAATGCTTTTATGTACACCGAAATGCCTCACTTTTTAACAAATAAATTCGCATCTAAAACATGCATAGAATAATTTTGAAGATATTTTGTTGTTACAGAGAAATTTGAAATAGAATTCCTTTAACAACTATTTAATTCGAGACACCCTGAAGGTTATAAATATAATTATTGTAATATTTGTCACAAGAATTAAAGGCTTCAAGTGAAGTGTGACAGGAATGAAAGTTGCAAGGGCCCTAGAAAATAATTATAAGCTATATTTATTACCAAATATAATCGTTTACAAAAACATCACATTTTCTTAGATACTCTATAAAGTGTTTCCCTAAGTTTTGTTCATTTTTACCACTCTCTGTTATTATTAGTTATCAAAAACCAAACCGGCATGTGGTCTCGCATTATCTTGATAAAGAACCTAGTCGTTTCTGAACCACTTCTCTGAACGTTTTCTTCTCTCTCTCCCCTAGCCGCCTTAGGACATAATAATAGAACTCTGCATTCCTGAACCCATATACGTAAACCCCATTTTCGTCACCTATGTCACCACTGTCCATCACGAATTCAAAGCATTTTTTATCTAGAACAATAAAAAAAGAAATATGTTGCCGTGTAGGTCTCTTGTGAATAGCAGTGTATATTTGCTTTATTTGTTATTGCAGTATCTGTCTTTTATTTGCGTAGTAATATACTCAAAAGGAGTGCTACGTCACCCACCACTAGGATTGATAAGCCGATGTAGAGCCTTATTCTGCAGAAGTCTTCTTACTGTCCTGAGTCTATCTCGCTAATAACGCTGACGGCGTATTCCGCCGTTCTAGGGAAGAGCCAAGAGGCGTATAGTGCCGTCTTAAGTGAGGAATCCCGACAATTGTAATGCTGCAGTGTATGTCGATGTCCACGGCATGATTCATTCTTATAACGCTAGCCGCATATAGGGTTGCCCTAGGAAAGGAATCCCGTTTGCGTAAAACCTTTCCGTAAAGGTGTACTTTTCTTGAATTAAATCCGCATCTACTACTTACAAGTTAATTTACTGAATTTTAGTTGTTTCGGTGAATTTAAATTCAATTCCCTATTTATTTATTTGTAAATTTTCTAAAATTTATGAATAATAAGTTTCTGTATTTAAAAAGGCGTTCGAAAATTCATCGAAACCGATTTCCTAGAAGAGAGCAAGACGCATTGCAAAATATATGTTGCCTGAACAGTAATAACGCACACTGTATAGTAAATGGAGTTGTTTTAAATTTTGCCGTTTTTAATTGAAACGGTTTCATTTGCATGTGAATCTGTTTCTATTTCCATTTAGACAGTTCGTGTCCCGATTTCGGCCAAAATAAATTCCTGATGAGATCTTGATCGGGTCGACCAAACGCTCTATACACGAGCATAGGTGTAATTAGTTAAATCTTACACGCACCCCGTAGCGGTCACGCAATCAACAATGGAGCGCTAGTCAACACGCAAATCTGCCAAGTGTTAAAACGCAATCTGCTTATCAGGAAAAGTGCTACGCTTTATTTTGACTTGGGCGTACGACAATAATCATTTTTCTTTTCAGCACCTTCGATCGAGGGAAGCGTCTTCAACATAACAAGAGTGAATCGGCTGCACATGGGACCGTACCTATGCATCGCCTCGAATGGGGTTCCGCCCTCGGTTAGCAAAAGAATCATGCTGATTGTGCATTGTAAGTGTTTATCTTCTGCATTCGATGATATTATTTATATACTTATATATGTGTATTATATTGATTAGAAAACATTTGCTGATATTATTTTGCAAATGTAACCCTTTCGAATTACTTCAAGGTGTTGATTGCAATATTTCACTATGTTTAATGAAATAAAGTATTTTGCTAAGTCCGTAAGCACACTTCTGGACAAATTTAAGGGACCACCGACAAAATTGAATGTAATACGATAAAAATGAAATCCCTTAGTGAAGTTGATAAAATGTAGAAAATTATATCCACCAATCTGTGTAGTATGTAGTCGAATAAATACAGCGGCGTGACCACTGCCCCTATATTCAAAGGTGTGTTTATCTGTTTTTGGGGTGATTATATTCACATTGGTCTACCATTCGAAGCAAATGTACGTATGCGTTTTTGTTTTAGCACCATCGTTAACCTGAGAAAATTATCATATATGGTATAGTGTTAGACTATATTATTTAAGTACTAAATGTTATGCATTTCATAATTGCATGCTTCTTATTGAATATTCAAAAATATGTGTATCCACGTGCTATAAATTTATTCATCATGTTAATGATAGTTTACATAACAATGTCGAAAACAAACTTTTATTGCTTCTTGAACATTTAATAAAAGCAGGCTCGCTACAAATAGACCAATGAAGTAAAGAACAGTCATTGGTGTTACCAGAATAGTGGAAACGATCAGGTCTATTTTCCAAATAGTCGCCTTCAAACTAACTATATTCAAATAGATTTCGATATCTAACAATAAGTGCAGTTAATGGGTAGCATCAGTGACCTTAATATAACAATGTAGTCCTTTTGTCGAAGATTTTCGAACAGACGATTTTCATTCCTCGGTGTTAAACGTATTTTAAAAATTGTATGTCTATGTTATACCCTTACAGTTAGCTATGCGCCAATTCCAAATAGATATTTTTCTATTTAGTGTCCTTTCATAATCATCGCATCAGTGTATTCTTATAACTTACATTGTTATTAAACATCTACCGGTGTTTTTCCTTGAGGAAGTACGAACTTTCAACAGTGGCGACATGGTTACTCAGTACAAGGAAACTAAACTTACATTACTATAATAGATACGTACAGAATTATAAACAGTTGCAACTACACCGGCATTACATTCAATAGTTTCGATTGATGGAAAGCCAGGTTTGATCGTTGGTTGCAAAGGTTGAAGAGCGCATATGCTGTGTTTAAGGTTTGAAGAAAGTGCAAAGGAAACATTTTTACTATATTACAAAGCATTTTATGTGATAAAATTGCATCGAAGAACTTCCGGCTCCATTTATAAAAGTAGCAGGAAGGGAAATCAGTGATGGATTTTGTGACAGCGTTACAAACTTACACTGCAAGTTTGGAAGTTACAGGGACACTGCGTTCGTGTCTGGCTCTCATACAAAGCACGTTATCACAATGTAAAAATTTAACGTTAGAAAAAGCTGTATCTACGGCAACTAGCATGGAGCTACTAAAAGTACGGCACAAATTAAGGGGAAGATATTCAAGCAGTATTTACAAACAACGATAGAACTAGGCAGAACCATAGTAGCACCAAAGTTCGCATAGATACGAATAATACAAATAGATTAAAAAGAAATGTTATCGTTGTGCTTCTGAACTACACCTAGCAAACGCATGTGCTACTAAAAAAATGTATATTATTCTTTTTGAAAAAGAAAGTCAGCTTATTTAAAAGCAAAAACAATACAAACTTAATGAAAAATAGGAAATATTGTACAAATAATTAATGAAAATAAAAAGGTAGATGTTAGAGAAAAAATGTTGTTAGACGTTAAAGTTAACAATGAATCTGTTAACTATGAACTAATCATATGCACCGTACTTTATTTTCCAATTTACCTTTCCGTTCTATTACTTTAATGGTGCAAAATGGAATTGGGTATTTTAAAATATACGTATAGATGTTAAAGTAGAATGAAAAGATGTATGCACAAATTTACAATTGTACATTGTCAATACCTTTAATGTGATCTCCACTCTTCTCACGTTCATTAAAAATTGATTTTCAAGATATTTACAAAATTTCTACTACAACTACGTAGATCAAAAACAGCTCGAAAGCCCCCTGTAAAGTTAGATATGTATTGGCTTTAATAAGGGAGGTATTATACCCTATACCCTAACTATGCGCCAATTCCAGAGAGATATACTTTTGCTTCATTGTCATTGTCATATCGTTATCACTACATTACTGTACTCCTATAACGTATGTTGTTATTAAATACGTTGGGGATATTTACCACTGTTTTTCATTGTGGAAGCACGAACTTGCAGCAATCTACAAAGGCAAATGCTCTATTTGTTGAGCGTAGGCTTTCACGACCGTAATCCATAATAGAAATGTCTTTCGGGTGATGTCGCGTAGTTAATATTTTACTTGACGTTTCGCTGACTATGCTGTCAGCTTCTTCAGAAGGTTTCAGAAGGACCAGTCATTACTACATGAGGATAATACGCGAATCAATAGAAATAATGAAGAACACCAACAACTTCAATCGCGAAGACGGATACAAGATCAGTAACACGTGGAAGTTAGCTCTACGGAGTCGTCATACAATGAACGACGCGATTCAGCGGAACGGAACGGTTATGGATCAGCAAAGCGGAACAGAAATGGGATATATAACAAGGAGCAAGAGACAACAACACCAGTCCTTAGAAATCTTCTGAAGAAGGTGACAGCATGGTCAGCGAAACGCCAAGTAAAATATTAACTACGCGACGTCACCCGAAATGCTCTATTACACAATTCATTATCATGAATTCTATATGAGCGACTTACAAACTTGTCTTATTTGCAGTAGAAAGTATATGTTGGCACGTACTGCACTTTCAAATTTATAGCTGTCTGTGGTTCCAATGAAAAATGTGAGACAAAAAAAAACAAGTCTGTTTCATATGGTAACTGAATACAATCACCACTAAGTACCTCTTTTGTACGTAGCGGTGGAGGGTAGGAATTATGAAACCTCCATTACATCAAGGTTAGTGTATTTCTAAAGCTCTTTAAAAGTGCTAAACGCCTCTATGTATCAATAATTTTCATGAACATCTAATAGGAAATAATTAAAAAGAAACGCAGAAACCCTTGATTTTCAAAACCCGATTTCACCCTCCAAAATCGTTTTTAGCAGAAAGGGAAAACTAAATTTTACATAGTGTTATAAGGCTTACAAACTACTAAAGTTTCATTAAATTCTGAAAGTTAGGTTCTTTTTCTTGTAAGATTGTTTTACTTCGATCTTGTAGTGTAGATTTTCTGGTGAAAAGAATACATCTATTGCATCATTGCTAATAGTTTAATAATAATAACTTTACAAAGTTTTAAGATGATTAAATGAAAAGTTTTCCCAAAAAAGTCTGTAAATAAACCGTAGCTACATCATTTGGAGTATTTGCTTCGCAAAGTTTGTTTCGCTGATAACGCTACAATTGGATTGAAGTTTCCAGAAAATTCAAATGAATCTAATATTTACGCAGTAGTTTTTATCTGAGTCTGAATACAAATTACCCTGCAAACCCTATTAATAACAATAGATATCCTGTCATGCGAATGAAAACTGAAAAATTTTTCCTCATTTATATTGTTTACGCTAACGTTTTTCATTCTTTATTCTTGAAACAATTTCTTAATGCTTCACTGACGTTGTTCATCTTTCCAGTTCCTCCGATGATATGGATTCAAAATCAATTGGTAGGCGCTCTCGTGGGCCAGGAGATAACACTCGAATGTCATTCGGAAGCCTACCCCAAATCTATCAATTACTGGACCAAAGACGGGGGAAACATCATTTCACACGGTTAGTAATGTAGGATAAGTTTTAATCGTATTCAATTTTATCTCATAGTTAGTTTGGTTTTGCCTAATATCCCTATATGATTTGTTTACATTATACATTCCGACGACGATCGCAGATGCCAGCGTGGTTTGAGGGAGGTATTCGCTAAAAAGACGTAAGCGACGACAGACCATATACAGCTAACTGAATCTTGCTTTGTTGCATATTTTAAGACGCAAGTTTTATATGTACTAGACGTTCTGAACGCAGATGTAGTAACAGTGAAAGTGTAGTGATTTCGTTTAATTGAATTTACCGTATTTTAATATATTTTTATCGTTAAAATAAAAGTGTTATCATTTATAAAGAAGACACCCTAGACAACACATAAAAAAGCTTACAGTAATTACCGGGTAGGAAGGCTAATTTATCAAATTTGTGTACGCTGTCGCCATGCTCTATTTATTACGTAAAATCGTATCATATTTAGAATAATGTTTCTGAATTCCTAAAATTTTCGCAGTAGAGGGTGATATAATACCCGCAACGATGCTTTTACAGTAATTTTTTAAAGACATTGGTTGAGTTAACCAATCTAATTATATTAATTGAATCTGTTGGGCCGTTATAAGTTGTATTAGTACATCAGTAATTAAACTACCAATTAAGATACAAATAACATTTATAATGAGACAAATACGTGCCTAAGATACATGTTGTACATTCCACCTACATTTTGTTGCAATTATTCAAAATTGATTATGCAATTAATAGAATAAATTTGTATTGATAAATGAATATTAAAGGAGATTGGGTTTTATACCACTTTTCGGGCTTCCCTTTTGGGGTTTCCCACAGCCATCTATACTCGGACGCTAGTCGCATCCTATCGCCTTGATCACTGGGAGAAGACTTCTTTTGTGATTTCGTACAACATTATCTTATTCCTAAATAGGATGTACTTCTCATCTCGCACCAGTTACAATATAAAAAATTAAAAAAAAATAAGTACTCAACCTCAGGCATCCTTTCTGTCGAGCTTCCAATTCATTTTTGTATGGAGTACTGCTCGTAATAACTGCAGGCTGACACACCTTACGTTTCTTTGCATTGCTAACTTCTGGAAGTGGAAGAATCTCTTGCACGGGTACATTGCTTGTTGGTTCTGATGTAGCTCCATTCCTGTCAGAATTGTCTGTTTCTGGTGAAATTATTACATTTACGTCATCAGGTAGTGACCCTGGGGTCACCAGATTCCGCTCGCCATCGACTGTTTCTGGTGCCATGCCATTCTAACCATCAGTAGTATCTTCATTATATAGTAAAGCTTCGGCAGCCACAAATTCAGCAGCACTAAAGACGCTTCTATCAACTGCCCATATTCCGGTAGCTTTAAATTCATTAGTGATGGTTGCTATGGATGTAGATTGAGAATACGCCTCGCTCAAGATAGCTGCCATATTATATTGCGATACAGCACTTCCTGGGATGGTCCTCAACCATTTCTGTATTGCTTGGTTTAAACCAAATTTTTGGAGTGAGTTGTATGGCCATCTAACAACAACAGAACTTTCATTAGAACATTTAACGTTGCTAATGAAGTGTTTCAGCCACCCTAGGAAAATGTCCGCGTTAATGTATCCCAATAGCTGCTGTTGGTGCACCAATTTTCAATTCATTGGCCATACGCTTACGTTTATAGATAATCATAGGCGAAACGCAACTGCCTGCAGCATTCACACAGCAAACAATTGTGGTGTTCACACCACGTTCTCGGGTCTAAACACTGCCTACTTGGTGTTTCCCTCTTTTAGCTACAATTTTTCTGTTTCTTTTTTGTACAGTGGAAAATCAATTTTCATCAACATTGTATATAGCCAATGCTGTGCAAAAAAATTGTTAACATTTTTTTTTATTGAATGCAGTGGCTCTAGCTAACGAGACCTTTTCTGGTTGTCTAAGTGATAGATATGGGTGGCGTTTCATGAAATTATAGAACCACGCTTTGCCAGCCATACCTTTTGCTACGCTATAAGTATTAGGAATTTTATTTCGTCTGGCTAACTGAAAAGCAAGGCGACGAATATCACTTATACTCAGGCTAATGAGTCTTTCTTCTAACTTTAGCACGTGCTGAGCCAGATCTTTCTCTATTGCCAATAAAAATGTTGTTAAACAACCTTGATGATATCGTTATTTGCTGTTTTATTTAGACGTTTACCGTGTCGCCGAAAAGTTGGTTTGGGAATATTGTAGCATTGGCAACATTCATTAAAGCCGTATTTATTTTCCTGAAACACTTTTATGGCCAATCGCATATCTTCCTTAGACCATTGGTTACATTTCCGTTTTTCATCAGAAAGCATTATTTTGTTTAATTAAATCCACGAAGGTAGGTAGTGATGCAAACAAACTACAATGATAACATTCTACAAACTTCCTGTCTTAACTGACTAGTTCGGCAAATCGAACCTGGTACGATTTACCGAACCTTTTACAGTACGATTTGTCGAACTATCACCTTTTGCAATTGTGAGGTAAACTGAAGTTTCAAGGCGGTTGATACATGTTTCAAATCATACCCGATTTACTAACAATTCTTAACGTAAAAATATTCGGTTCAACTTACCGATTTAGAATTAAACTTTTACACGTGAATGTTGAAAATTGTAGATTATGACACTGTTTTCACATCTACGAAATTACTTCAAAACAACAATGTTGTCGGTAAATATGAAAACTGTTTTAGGCAATGCTATACAAAGACTTCAGAATGAGTACAAAATGCGGTACCATCCTACACTAACTAAGAGAAAAATACCAGTGGTACGATTTGGCAGGTGGTACGATATACCTGACTACCCTACATAATATACACATTCAGAAAAAGAAAACTTATACGACAATAAATAAACATCAATTAAAATAGTGTTTTAAAATGGGCGTCTCGTTACAAACTTATGACTTATATTACATAACACATAATACTAAGTATTACCGATTTAAATTGGTGAAAGACCTTAAGAAGATAACTTCGGATTTACGATGCAATATTTCTGTCTTATGAAAACCTATTAAAGCGTAAAGATCGTAGAGATATTTAAGAAGTTTCCTTTCTTTATTTCCACTGCACACTTTTGGCTACTTATACGTAAGCTTTAGTGTAAAATAAAACCTCCATACTTTTCCACGTGCCACATTCTAACAGAACACGTTTTCTCGCGCTACTTTAAGAAACAAACCTTTTTGAAAAGGAACAGCAAGAATGTTTGCAATATTTTCCATGTTAGCTTTATATTATAATTTACGTGTGCGAAGGTAATAAAATATTTTCGTTACTACGCCGGTATGGACAGCCTGCAATTTAATTAGCGGTAATTCGTACCCTAGTTTCCGTCTCAACATTAAATTTCCAGTGAAAAAGTTTATATCAGCAATTTTACGTTGTACTTTTAACTAAACCTTATTAAAAAAAAAACTGCAAGATGCCTAGTATTATTAGCGTATAAATTTAGTGTAATACTATAGTATGCATATAAATTTTAATTGGAAAATTGAAAATTGCCGTGTAATTTGCTTACTTACTGGATATTTGCAGCTCATTATGTTACCACAACAAAAACTTGTTTATTTTTAAAGATTGTAGTAGTCCGCTGAACGATAAATTCAGTGAAATTGGGTTTAATGGGTTAAAACGACAGATTTGTGTTAAAAAAATTAAATTCGTATCGTAATGGAACGTAGCGAAAAATTCGCTACAACAAAACTAAACCGTTACATACCAAAGTTTTCGATCCTTAATTATTCGAAGGACTATCCATTCCTAGCTTCATTGTATATTAATGTTTTGAATTCAGAAAGACTAGAAATAATTGCCAAATATTTAGCGATGACAAATAGACAGTTATCAAATCTTTTTTATAAGCAATCAGACTATGAAATAGGATGGTATCATTAACTAAAAGAAAGAAATTAAAATTTTATTCATAGTTGGATATGGCAACTGCAAGACAAGACAACAAGAAGTATGTGATTTATTCAATCGGCCGGCACAACTGGCAAAAAGAAATTGCCTTACCTATATACAAAAAAGGAGATGGCATTACCTTAGTTTGCACGGTAGGAAAATTGTATGGATAGAATCATAAAAAGTAGATTTCAAAAAAAGATTAGACCACACCACAGAAGAAACTAGTTTCAGAAAAATTAAAGAAATAAGGCACCGAATCTTGCTTGTAAGACAGGTATGTGAGAAAGTCATCAAAGTAGAAAGAAAAATACATGCATCCTTTGTAACATGAAACAAATCGTTTGTCGATATACAAAAGAACGACGCTTAGAACATACTAAAGAAAAAAGAGGTAAAACCGCATTTTATTAAATGTATAAAAAACAAAAATACCGAAAATTATATAGGGATATGAAACGGAATGTTAAAAACATTCACCAGCAAATCAGGTTTGAAGTAAGCTGTTGATTGTTCCCTAACTGGTGAATGGTGACTCGGAATCGTACCAGACTAAGAAAATTTGATTCTAGCGGGATTCTAGCACACGGCGAAGAACTCTGCCCAATCAAATGCAGATCCTCTTACCACTGGACTACCAAGGCGTTAAATAAAGATAATAGTTATATAGTTATAATTATGTAAATGTAATAGAATTATGCTACTCAGATTACTCGACAATCATAAGAGAGTCCGGGAAACAGACACATAACAGTAAAATAAATAAATAATAATTAATTTAATTGTCTAAACATTAAAATGTTAATACTTTACATAATAAAAAATCATTTAAAGTGTGGAAAACGTATGTTTTCCACAATAAAATGTATATTTTATTGAAGGCAAATATAAATGCTGTTATTCGATAAATCAAATGATTCTTTCTTTTAAACCAAATATTCGAAATGCCATCCGCCGTCCTCTTGATAATAAGCAGATCTATGGACACATTGCGAATTACGTCAGGAGTAATTCAACCTAATTCTAATTTTATATCTTCTAGATTTTGTGGTCAATCAACGTAGACTTTTAATTTTAAATACATCCATAAGAAAAAAATCTAGGGGTGTAGGATTTGGAGGCCTGAGCTACCACTCTATTAGTCCTCACCTACAGATCCATATCCCAGAAAAGCAGTTGTTGAAAACCTTGCGGAAAGGACGTGCAAAGTGTGGAGGTGCACCATCTTGTTGAAACCAAGTATCACCATAAGTCTGGGTCATCTTCATTGACTGTATGTAATAAATTATTATTACTAAGTTCTTGCAGTAGGTGTGTTTTGTAAGAA
Organism: Oryctes borbonicus; assembly: GCA_902654985.2. Classification (NCBI taxonomy): domain Eukaryota; kingdom Metazoa; phylum Arthropoda; class Insecta; order Coleoptera; family Scarabaeidae; genus Oryctes; species Oryctes borbonicus. The sequence continues at coordinate 451,310 of LR736905.1, forward strand.
TGGTATTCCCCTTGTTTTTGATACACGTAATACTAATCGCCTAAATGTCTGCTGCAATTGACCGAAACACACCATGAGGATTCGCTCCCACACCTATCAAATTTCACATCTTCATTGATTTTCCTCGGCGCCCTCTATTTGAAATGCATTCGACATGATCAGTTTGTCCAAATTTTCTCTCGATCTTTCTCGCCGTGGATTGATTGATATTTCCATCTCGATATTTTGCATTAAACAAGTCGCGCACTTCTGAGTTCTAATTTTATCGCCTTATCCAACAAGAATTAAAACTCCTGTGTGCTGAGTTTCGCTTAAATGATCCATACTTAATTAACTTTGAATAAAATTTTAAGAATAACAAGTATTTGGCGTACATGTGCGTACATGTGTGATACCTATTTGATCTATAAAATGTTACCTTTACTTCTTGGTAGGCTTTTTATTGGTAGCAAAAGTTATGACCAGGTGGTACCATTTAGGCAATTAAATCTATCAAAATAAAAATGTCCTTCGAAAAATATGCTTCAAATTTTATTAATTAATTTCATAATTTTGCCACATACGGTACTTAACAAAAAACTTAGAAGAAAAAACAGAAGACTAATATACAAGGTTAAAACATGGTAATAGGAAAAATCGAAGAGAAACACAATATAATCCTTCAAGAAAAAAATCCAGGAAAAGTGTGAGAAGTCGCTAATACCTGGAAGTAAAAATCAACACAAAAGAAACAAAAGAAACACAAAAGAAATTTAGAAGATGAAATACAAGACAAAAAGAGACCGAACGACATATTCGAGAACTACTGGCTATAATATATAATGAGGAACGTATGTCATAAAGGTAGGAAAGATCAGTAAAGCGTAAAGTGTAAAGTGTTTGGATCTAAAGAAATATAAAAGAGACAGAGAGGACGACCTAGAAAACTCTGGAAGGATGAAATCTGCACGATAGTCGAAAATAGGGAATGAAACGGGAGGAACTAAAAAAGCTGACAAGAGACAGAATGCAGGGAGATGTGGAAAAAGCCGGCTTCAACAGAGCTTTTAGAAAAGCTGAAGCTTCAGCAAGTAAGTAAATTGAAACAAGGTATATTTCAGATAATTAATTTTACAATAGATAGAACTACTACCTGTCAGCTAACGTAGTAGGAGCAGACTTTTCGTAATTACTTTGTCTTTTAACCATACAAACCATAATTTGAGCGAGCCCCGTCTCCTATCAGTTGGCCCGCTCTCCAAAGATCTAATATTTTTAGAAAAGAGTAAAGTTTATTGAATTTATGCATACGTATTAATCTCAATATTGATATTTGATCTCTTTACTATAATTTAGGCAAAGATATGTACCTTTTTATTTTATTTTTATAACAAAAAACTAAATAATACGCTACTTATGAATTTTTTCGCATTTCATGAAGTTACTTGTGTTCTTGCTGGTGGTAGTCAATATACTGTCAAAAGTAATAAAAGTGAGTTTAAACGTTAATATGGGTGGAGGCAAGCTGATCGATGAAAACCTTCGATCTGTTACAGTTAAATTATCCAAAAGTGGCAAATCAAACGCAGAAATAGTTGAAGTATTATCTTTATCACGCTATAGTGCAAGAAACATAATGCGCTTGTATAAAACAAGTAATTCAATTGCACCAAAGGCTCGATATATAAGAAAATTTAAAATCACAGATATTAACAGAAGAGCATTACAAAGAATAATTTGGGAAAATAGACGCACTATCTATAGACCAATAAGCATATTATGGAGCGAAGCAATTATAAAATATGTCTCAAGAACGACATGCCATAGAGAAGCTCAAAGTTTAAAGTTTGGGTCATACAAGGTTCGAGTACTTAAAGTACAGACAAGTAAACGATTTTCAAAAAAGTACTAATTTCTTTAGGCTAAGGAAAAACCATTACTTTCAGCAAAACAAATTGAAATGGGCTAAAGAACATAAAAGTTGGTTTCCTGAGGAGTGGAATCAGATTCATTGGAGTGATGAGTCTCGATTGGAAGATTCTGTAGGTGATAGTCGAAGCAGTCATTCGACAAAAACATGAAGCATATCATCCAGAATGTTTAAAAAGGAAGACAACATTTTCAGCTTCTCTTATGGTGTGAGGCTCAATGTCTCGAGGTGTTGGGAAACTACACTTTTTTCACGGAATCGTCAATACAGAAAAATATTTAAATATTTTGATAGATTTATTGTTACTAACTATGAAAGGTAGGTTGGACGCTGGAAAGGATTTTATTTTCCAATAAGAGGTTTTCAAATGGTTCTCAGACAATAATATTTCGCTCTTAGAGCCCAATAGCCCAATAGCCCAGTAGCCCAGTAGCCCAATAGCCCAGTAGCCCAGATTTATCAGCAACAGAAACATTGCGACATGAAACAGTTGTGTGCAAGTCCTGCAATAACAATTCCAAAATTGAAACAAAAACTGCAAGAAATTTGCGACGAATTTACACCTAATGACTGTCAGTTAATACAATGCCAAGAAGAATTGAAGCCGTAATTTAAAAGGCAGGTTATGTTATACAATGGTAACTTACTACAATTTTATTAAAAATTCTTTTTGTTGTTTCTTCTCAATATCGTTATTGTCTTCAAAATTGTTTAACTTCAAATTGTGTTAAAAAAAAGATACATATTTTAAAGTTTTTCTTTGAGTTTTGATGACAGATATTGTTTAGGTGAAATTTTAGCGAGTGGGCCAACTGATCCGGGACGGGGCTCGTACTCATTGCACCCTCGATTCTATTTCACCTAATCATCCAACACTCTCGAGTCTCAAGCCTACAATTCAGTACGATCCTCAAATGTATTTCGCATTAAATATATAACACTTTGGTACAGTCTTTTATAATTAACACAATAAAATCCCCCATAACGACGCCGCCAATTTGAAGCAACATGCGCAATATCTGGATTTCCAAATGAAAGTGTAACTTCTGCCGGTAAAGTTTTCGCCAAATTGACGTTCACCGTAACGACGTTATTACTATAGCAGTCTTTGTCTCCGCCTAATGAATAAGGCATTTATTCCCAACGCCCTCATCTGAGCAATTACTTAAAATTAATGGAACAGAGATTAAGCATCTTTAAAACGAGTACAATTCCCACTTATCGCCAATACTTTCGATTCGTGCTAAATACAAGGGAAAGGTTTTAAGTGCGTCGTGGAAATAAAACAAACAAAAAAGAAGAAAAAAAAAGGACGGGGAAGAAGACATTGTAATAAATTGAATAAACGCAACCCTCCCTGGAGGACTACAATTTAAAGCAATAATGATCTCGGTCTCGGCAAAAACAGATAAAACCTCACTTTTCCGTTTTTACAACTGAAAATAAAAAAATGTTTATGGGCTGTTAAGGGGGTATAACGGGCTTATAAGAAAACATTTCGCGCAATATGTACCGATAAACATTAGCCTGAAATTGTAGCCCACAACAAGCGCACAAACATCTTTTAAAGGGCAATACGTATTGTTTGCTGGTATAAGCGGCAAGGAATAATCACGAGTGGAAAAGAAATTGGATTAGCGCCAAACAGGGCAACATTTTCCAACAACACACACGTTCGTGCGAATACATTACACGAAATATGAACGCAACGTTACACAATATGAATACTAAAAAGAGTGCTTTTCCTTTTCTGGCAAACTTTGACCTCGCAAACAATTTCCAGTCATACGAGATTACACAACGTATACATACACATATGTATAATGTATAGTGAACGTAAAATTGTAAGGCATTTTTAACCTAGCTTTATAATAATCCAGTTTGATAACAAAGACAAATATTTTACGAAGTTCTATTATTTTCTTGAAACGAGATAAATGTAAATATGTACTTGCAGTAATTTATATGTTAAACTTTTGTACTAAATCTACTCTATATCTATGGAATTATAGTCCACAATGATTTGTTACTTATTCAACCTTTTAGTTCTTTTCACGTCTAGTCTACTGTTGTCAGCATTATAAAACTAGAAATTAAACAGTATAAAAGCAGAAACTGGACAAAAGATTCTAGTTCTTAGTAATGAATATTGAAGTCCACATTCCAATTCTAAATAATCGCAACATTTTTCCTAATTCTCCTCTTCACTTCCTTGAACTTCAGCGCTTCCGTGCTGCCATAAATAATTTTCTTGTAAAATTACATTTCTTGCATATATTCCCACATTTTTCCGCCATCTGAGTTTCGAATAACACTCGAGCGTTTACTTCTTTTTTTTCGAATATCATTCCCCGAGTCTTTTTCTCTCAACTTAAAACTATTTTCTTTTTTTCCAAGTTTGGTTATTAGCTGAAAATCTTCGAGTCTCAAATCTATAAAATTCGAAACTCCTAATCTTTATAGTCTTTACGTTCTTTTACTTTTGTTTGCACCTTTTGAGCCGGGTACGTTTGAAATTTTTAATTTCAAGTATTTTGCTGTACCTACCTGTTTCGTTTCTTCAGTAGTACTCTATCAGCTGATGTCGCCTTGAATCGGAAAATGTAATATTACATCTTCTACATAGATTGGAGAATGTGTAGGCCAATAAGCTAAAGCATGTACTATATAATAGTTTCTGTTTTGGCCTCCACAGCCTTCGCAAAACAGTCTTACTTTCATTTAAATTTAAAGAATCTAAATGTAGCAAAAGCGCTGACCCAACTTTTGTGGAAGCTCTTCCTCGCCTAGTCATCTGATCAAATATAAAATACTGGATTCTTGCTGTTAGTATCAAGGTATCAAAATGCATGGAAATTGATTTGACGGAGGTAAAAAGCATCTTGAATTTTTTAGTAGTGGATAGGCTTGCTGTAAGTCAAAGGTAAAGGGCCGACTGTCCGGAGAATTATCTATTATCATTTTACAGAATTCATGCATTCTCAATTCGGTCATACATTTGGTTTTTTCTTGATCTTTATGAACGCGAATTCTATGCTTCAGATTTAAACTAGTATAACAAACGTCACTATCTGGCGATTTAAATCCAATGTCAAAATTATGAAAAATACATTTAAACATGGTGAGAAATACACTGTAGTTGTTCTCTTCATATTTTTCTCGGTACGCTTGGAAAATTTTATTAGAATTCAACCCGATAATAAATAAATACAGCTGGATTTTTTCAGTTGTAATGACTCTTTGTTGCTGGAAATGCCAATATAAATTGCTTAACATTTTCTTTTTTGTTAACACTGCCTTTCGAAACCCTGTCGCCTTCATGCCGTTCTTTTGGAATGTTGCCCGCATTGAGGGCTTTTGCACAGTGTTAATTAGAAATACTAAGAAGTCCTACAAGAAACTCCTGTACACAAAAAGTGTTTTGCTACCTAATCGAAAATAATAATACACATAAAAACTTTTAGCCTTGGCATGTTCGTTATCAGTGTTCTCCTGCCATCGCTTTCGTTAAGGTGGGAAAGCACATGAAAAATGGCTCATTCTCTTCCTTGATTTTATTCGGGACGTATAATTTCCTCCTAGAGTGGATAATATCCTTCTTAGAGATTCTACTGCACCAATATGACTGCATCGTCCTTTAAACTTCTTCAAATGAGAATCGATTGCGATATATCCCCATAAATAATACAAAAAATTAAAATATATACTTACATCAGTTCCAAATTTTCATCATACATACCTTTTAGATTTTGCTATTTCTCTCAAATCAACACAAGTACTACGCTTACTTCTTTCTTGAACTTAATTATTATTAAGTTTATTTCACCAACCCACATTTCTGTTATATGAAATCGCGTAAAGCAGTAACCTAATTTTAATTATCCGCACATAAATTCACCGCAGTTGGATTTCATCGTTCCAATAAAATTGCACGTACAACTTTACAAGCATGCCAACAAAATGCAATGATCACGAAAGAAGGGATTTTACACATCTGATGGGATGTATACCCTTCTGGTACATAATTATTAGGACATGTTTTATTTTGGGTGTACAAACTATTTCGTTTGGGTACAGCGTACGTGCCCTGTTTCGCTTGAACACTCACTTTTGTAATGGGATATGATGAGTTTTCAATTACTCTAACTAGAAATTTGGGTTCAGCCAAACAAAAGCTTTCAGAAACTAATCCAAATTCATTTTACACTAGAAATGGACATGCTAGAATGCTCCTCAACCATGACCACATGCATGAAGTTTGTTGCTGTTACAATCTGTTCTAACCAACTTCTACATCACATCAATGCATATTCGATGGTAGTACATTTTTTTATATACTTGCTTTCGGATTCTGCTTGTTATATGACACACGAATCTTCTTTCTTTTTCAGGGTCAGACTTGTAAAGATACATGTCTAGCCCTGGACCTAGAAAGTCCAAATATGGATCTTCCAGATCTCCATAAGATTTCTTCTATGTTGATGCAACACAACATAGAAGGAATTTACAAGGTGAATGTCATAAAACACATCAAGTAAATCATCATTGGCGACGTAACAGACCACTTCAGAGTCTGTTTCTTCCATCGGTGTCAATGCCTCTTATTATAAATAGGCACATCAGTATGTTGGATAGATCAATAATGCATGGTCAAAATTGCCTTAATAACAACCAGAGTTTTAGAAAATATGTAACTCTTTCAAATGTCAGATATATTTCACTTTTATTTTCAAAGCTGCATCAGAGTCATACTACAAACTCCAGTTTAAAGATATTAAATTAAAAGATAAAATTATAATTAAATTATAACTAGATAGCCAAATTCATGAACTTGCGGTGAAGGTGCGTTGGCACCTGAAAGCACGTGCTCGGGAAATTTGAAATTAAATATGCCGATTGATTGTAATGACTTGAAACAAGTCGAATTAGGTTGTTAAAAATATTATAAATTACAAGGGGTAAAACAACAATTAGATATGATAACATTATTAAGCAGGAATTAATTACATATTATTGCAGTATATTTATAAATTTTATCTTTTTTAACCTTAAACCAATCTCGAAATCAAAATAGATCTTCTTAAAATTCTTGACTACATCTAAATTAAACAAATATGAGTAAATGTTGCTCAATCTGTCTATGTGAAATCTAAAATTCATAGTGATTTATGTGAACTATTTCAAGAAATAAATAGGATATGTTTCGTTTGTTTGGGTAGGATTACGAACAAAGGAAACAGATCCTATTGCTGTATTTATGTATACTTTGTACAATTGTACTTTCATATTTTTAAGAAAAGTTAAAGTATTGTATACGAGCTACCTAACTATACATAAATGTGTAATTTCCGTGTATGATTTGTTGCCTGTATTGTAGTGTTATATATTATACCCATAGCAAAGTGTGGATAAAGTTTAGTTTAAATCCCTACCTGATTGTGTTACACAGTAATTGTAAGATCACAATCCAACATGGTATAATTTCAGGTATGAGTCATGATAAGCTGAAATGACTTGCAAGTAGTTACAAAGTGAACCAGCTCGACTGAAGATGAAGTGTTGTTGTTGTGTGTTAGGAAAGAAACGCACATAATAATTCACGTAACCATAATGTGCTTGAACAAACAAAATAAGTTATTGCGACTTAAACTTGTTCAGTACCTTAGCAATTGCACCGAAGCTGAGTATATCCATGTAAATAGAACGCTATCAGCGTAAAAATGATTATATGGTGATTGAATAGATATTCAGTTAATACGGTAAAATGAGGACGCCTTAGCTTTCCATATTACAGTATTATTAATATAATAATAATAGTAATAATCCCACATCCCCACAGCCTTCGCACATTAGAGGGGACATCGACCGGCCATGAGTTATTATTACACCTGCGCCCGTAGGCCGCTTTAATATTTATCCTCAACATTCGCCATCCACGTGTATATGAGATGTGAGGTTGAGAATACAAATAATTATAAATATATTCACATTAGAACGCCGTTGGAAATATGGCACGCGCATGTACGAAGGGATTTCGATAAATACCTGGCCTTGGAGAGAAAAAAACGTTTTTATGTCTAAACTTCATTTTATTTTTCGACAAATCTCCTTTGAGGTCGATACATTTAGTTCGACGTTTTTCTTTGTCTTTGGTATCTAGAAAAGAAGATTTCTCCATTCCTGCAAAATAAGCGTTTATTTCTTCATCGTTTGAGTCAAATCTCTTTTCGCCGTGCTTTTTTTTTTTTCATCTCAAATCTGGCGAATATAGTGGATGCGAATGCAATTCGTAACCTAATTTATATTTATTATTTTATCATGGCGACCACACAAGTGAGCACGTTTTTCTTTCCCAACATTGTTGAAACGGACCGATATAATACTCGCCATTAATCGTGTTGCTCTTTTCAAGGCAATTAACGTTGAGTATGCCGCATACTTCCCAAAACGGTCTTATTGTCCGATAAAGTGACTTTGACTTCCTTTGGCGTCGGTTGGCTACGAAAAACGCACTGTTTGTTCTTTCTTCTCTAGGGTGCTGTGCAGATTTCACCAACAGTTATCATTTGGAATGAGCTCTAACATTGCCAAACATTCCTCTGATGTTGACACATCTATGTGTTTATGGTCAATTGTAGGCAATCGCGGCACCTTCCTTATGGAAAGCTTCCTTACATTCAAATGATCTGGTGACCTCACTTGGATGACCTGTATACCCTCATTAAAAATGCTCAGACGACCGTGTTTAAGTTCAGCTGTCCAATATTTTACGGTCGCTAACGAAGGTGCAGAGTCCCCGTAAACTTCACTGAGTTCCGCTTTTATCTCATTCGCTTTGCTTTGTAAAAACAAATAATTAACAGCTGCTCTATATTCGATGTTTTCCGTTGTTGATAAATAGCTACAGTTGTTCACTTTGAATGGCTATCTTTCACAAACTAACTGACGTATCTGTTTGAAAACATGACAGAACTCTTGTCTAATATTACATTTATGAAAAATAGAATTATTTAAATTTTACTTTTACCGATACTAGGTACTTTATTGAACTCGCCTCGTATATTGGCAATTTAGTATGAAAAGTTCGATAAAAAGTAAGCCCGTTTCCATTATGAAACTGTTTTTTTTTGTATCAAATTCGAGGAGATTTTTGTGACTGACACTAATTTAATATCTTGCATACTTCTTCCCAAACAAAATATGAAAGAAAGAAAATGAAATGTTGAATACATGTTGTATTTAATCCCAAATTACTGTCATTGATACCACAACATCGAACCATCTTTCGACTATTTTCTTAAAGGTAATGTACACAAAATTCATGTTAACACGGCATGCATGAAGCATGTTACTTATGATGATGTGTATTAGAAATACGTGATGAAATTAACCTGTTATGTACATTCAAACCCACTTTTGCTTCCGTAAAGACGATGGCACTTTTATCTCATGCGTTTCCTCACCGTAGAGTACGAATTCATAATATCAACCTTACAACCACCATTTCTATAACACATTCGAAACTTCAAGCAATACCGCAGCATCCATTCCCCATTACAAATATGAAGTAGTCATCAAATATTCAACGAGCGGCGAACACCGTAAAACATGTACCGTTCGACGCGATCTCGTCAGAGGGCGGGCTGCTGGGGGTAGCAAGCCATTACAAGAAAATACCTCGTTTGACGCTGATTGTGTCTCTCCTAATATCGACGACGACTCTTCGAATTTATGGACGATGCCATTGCTTGAAACGGCCGAATGTGCTGATACGAATCATAAGTGACTTGTTCGGAGCCACGGCGCTCCAGTACCTCTAATGCATCTGTTTTTATGAGCGATCTGGGCGTTTCAGTTCTAGATAAGATCCTTGCGTCGTTAAAAAGCCATCGATAAGGTCTGATTGAGTCGCGAATTTCTGGATCGAAGTTGAACTAATACAAATATTTCATTTGACGAAAAATAGTACACAGAATAGAAATTCAGATGTTAACACGACGACAATTTAAAAAATTGGTTAAATGTTATTTTGAGTTTGGAAATAAAAATGTATTTCCTATATATATATATATAATAGAAATGAACTAACTTACTGAAACAGAGGTTACCTACGTGTGTGCCACGGCAAGCGGAGCGCCGCGAATCACTCCTGCCACGGCAGGCACAGCGGTTTGGAAATTTCGAAACGGCTTCTAAGTTAATGGAACTATTTATTACATCTAGACTAGACCGTTTCCGTAGCTTGATATAAAAATATAGAACGTTCTCGAAGCACATAGAATATTCCCGAAAAGTATGGAACTTTTGTGAAGCTTACAGAACTCTCTATTAGACTTATATAGCAGACTAGAGGATATTGTTGAAGTTTGACGAAGCAGTTTAGTTTCTACATATCAAACATCTGAGAAGAAAAGTAAGCGGTTTTAAGACACGCACTACCGGAGGAGCGAGCGCTTTGTTTCAGTCTGTCTCTTTGTGTTTTTATTAAACAAACAAGTCGACAAGTAGATTAAATAACTACCCGACCTTGATCTGTCCCACTGCGATCTTTTCAGATCTATTGTGGTTCCTCTCTCACTGAACCAATTACATTAGCTTTGCTTTCTTCGCTAGATCTAGCAGTCTTGTGAGCGATACCTCTACATAGGTTTCGGCCGAGCCCATTTCTGAGAGCCGTACACCTGCCAATGCTATGCAGTCGCATAGCTCATGGACGGCAGTCTCTTCTTCCGCCTGAGAGTAGATTGGACGTTTTTCAGCAGTCGAAGAACCTGCTCTGGTTAATTCGTCTGCCTTTATGTTCCTTCGATGGCCTGCGTGACCTGGTACCCAGGCTAGGGTCACCTTAGTTCGGCTTCCTAGCCTATTGAGCGCATTCATGCAGTCTCACACCAGATTCAAATTCGCTTGTCTGGACGCTTTTATTTACTTTAGTAAAAGTAAACAATGAAGTGCACCGCAATGCGTGCTCTGTTTAAGAGTTTTAGCGCCCGATTTCATGCTCCCAAGTAAGCTAAAGCAACATCTCGATAACAATCACTTCAACATGGTTGAAAAATTCCGCGAATTTTTTGGTAGAAAATTGCAAGATTTACACAAGCAAAAAAAGTCTGTTTACTAAACAAGCCTCAGTACTAAGCAACGCACTGATAGCATTTTTTAAGGTCGCATATAAACACCATCGCAGAAAATCTTGTTCGATTGTCTGCTCTTGACATGGATAATATGTTGGGAGAATCGGCGCGAAAATTAATTTCAAATGTACCGTTGTTCAGCAACAATACTAATCAAAGAATCCAAATAGCTCAGAATATCAATGAAATCAATGATCAATTCATAGATAACATAAAAGACACGGAATTTGGTTTGCAACCCGATGAGGATACTGGCAGGAACAAACACCTTATTTGTTATATATGCTTCCTGGACGATAATATAGCTGAAGACCTTCTTTTCTGCAAAAGCATCACTGGAAGAGCAATAGCTCAAAACTTATTTGAGATACTTATAACCGAAAATGACTTTCATGGAGAAAGTGCATCGGTATGTGTACTAATGGAGCAATCTTATAAGTTCTGTGAACGAACAAGATCTTGTAGGGCAGCCGATATAATGCGTATGCCTATAACGAATATATATAATTATTTAATTAGAATTACATAGTCCAAGGACGCGTAAGGCCTAGAAAACGTAAAGAGAATAGCTTGATTTGGTCGTATCAGAATGAAATTGCCCAAGTTCTATCATGTATACGTTAATGTACCAAAACCCCAATATTTGTTTTTTTTATCATTGGGTTACTTTCTTACCCTTCCTGTGTAATAAACGATGTTGTCAGTTTAATTTCATATACCTCTTTTATTTGCGTAACCCACCACCTCTAGGGGCTACTTTTTTTGTACCTAAATGACACGAAACTACTTGGGCTAATCTTTCAGCTAATGCTGTTATCGTGTGCGTTTTTTCTGAATCACAAACTCCGTTCCCACGATCAAGGTATGCAGTTTAGTGGGTGGCACCTTTCAGTCAAGGTGGCCCCTGCTGCGGGAGCTGATTTTACGATTCGGTTTGAACGTCCGTCTCTGACTGAGCACAGCGGCCACGAATGTTTCCCCTTTGAACGACTTCCAGATGAACGCATAAGTATAGCTTTGAACTTAGATTACGATAGGTAGGTGCGGCTGTTGATTTAAGATTTCTCGCCACATTCTCTCCCATTTCCGCCCTTGTCAAAAGACTGGAAGGTGTAGTAAGTGCTTTCTATCTGCACTTTTCGCTAGGTATAGGAAGGATATTAGCAAGAAATACGATTGTGCTAAAAAGAAGTCCATTGTTTAAATTTTGCTTTAAAATCCTTTTACAAAGAAAAATTACAAATCCTTGTTTTTGCATGTCTAACTCCGCCCTCACATTGCTGCGACATTCCCCTGCTTTACAGAGACAAATATTTTACCTCGAATTACCACATTATTGTAAAATAACTTTGTTTGATTATACGTTATTACCCAATTAATTTAATTGACGGAGCAACCACAATTAGTATGGAACAATTGTCAATATTAACACAAAAAAGGAAATGTTGTCACGAAAGCTTTATACGTAGAGTGGGATATAGTAAATCATGATCCAATACAATAACCCTCATCTGAATCTTGTATTACGCCGGGTGTCTCGTAGACAGTCAGAGCGCTGACGAGGGATGTTATACGAGTACTGAAAGTACTACTTAATTATAGTTTCACTAGTATTTGGGGAAAAAAAATGTCATTGAGTAAAATATAGTTGGATCACCGTTAATATCTTTGGAATGTACAGGATATGTTTTAGATTATGACTATATTGACGAGAGATACCACAGCATATTGAACTATACTTAAAACAGGAAGTAAAGGAGATAGGCACGAAAGCAGAGAAAAGTTTTGAAACACAGGAGAAAAGACGGTTGCTATACATTATACTTACACTATAAAAATTGGAATAAGTAAAGAGAAATTACTAGAGAGCATAACATAATCGTAAGTTAAGAATATTAGTTTCTAATGGAATAACAGTATCGCAAGAGATAAAAAAAAATATGTTGTCGATAGTAGCTCTGTTCCCCAATTATTACGGTATTCCATAAGCGGAATTACCAAGTACAAGATAGTTTGAAAAGTTTCAAAGCTCAATATAAAGATGGCGTTACTTGGTAAAAATATTGTGATAATATAGTTACGTTGAAAAAAAATGTCTGCCACGTTGGATGCTCAGTTGTTTAACAGTCGTAAAAGAAACGCAGTAATGAGAGCATACTACACATCAAGCTTGACAAGCTGAATGCAAAGATTACGGAAAACGGCGGCATTTGAGGAAAACAAAAGTTTTGTACCGCTAAAACAATGCACTGTCTCACACTTCAGTGGTCGCCATGGCAAAAATTCATAAATTGGTTCGAATTGATAGACCACTCACCCTATTTAGTAGATATAACCCTCAGTGACTTCTTCCTATTTCCTCAGCTCAAAGTTTCGCTCGTAGGGCAGAAATTTTCATCGAATAAGGAGCTATCATATTTGCCTATTTTGTAGAAGAAGATGCGCGCTACTATTTAAACGGATTGAGGAGATGGAAACACCGCTGAGAAAGATGTATAGAGAGACAATGGTGAACAATAAAACTGAATTTGGAAACTTTTCAGGATATCTCTTTACGGCCTTGTCAAATAAAATTACTGAGTCTAATAAATCTTATCGTAGTAAGTTATATCTAATCTTCAACAAATCGTAAACGATGGAATGGAAACCGAATGTCCTGTCTTAAAGTATTTCGTTTGAGAACGATATGTACACCCAAATGTTAGAATTCTAGTACATGTCTTGTTCACACCAAATGTGGTATAGGAGGTCTGCGAAAGTCCTGATATCTTAGATGGACATTACTGTACACCGCTGTTGCCAACGATTGATTACATTTAATTCGTTGCGTACGTACGTACGTATGCACACGTATGTTAAATGAAAATGTAAGTTTCCAAATTATCCTACCGTGACGGTTGCTGAATCATCACCTTACGTTTATAGGTAAGTTTTAATTAATTGAATGTAATTAATTGGTGTTTTAATCAGATGCCGCCGTAATGAGTTATGACACTTTCATGAATGAATAGCCTTGCTTACACTTACACTTTCAAAATAAATTTGACGGAAACGTTTCCTTTTGATGAAGCTAAGATTTAGAAAATTAATGATGGTATAAAAGGATATATAAACTGAAAGTCATACCGTGACTTTTGTTATATATTTATTATTAATAATATGGTCATTCACATTATTGGTTTGAACTTTACATTTGGAAGTTCTATTTTGTTATTGATATAAAAATTAAAAGCACTACAAAATAAGTATTACCTTTTACATAAAATTATTGTAATTGCCTATACGCTGTGTCTATCGGGTGTACACACGGAGGTAATACTTTTTCTGTGCAATCTACAGAAACAGTTTGCAAATAAAATATAACCGGAGGCAACATAAAATTATGTCCGAGTATACAAGTGTTCACATTCTGCTACGAACGATGGTTGGAAGTTGTTTCAAAAATCAACCACCTCGCATTTTTTACATTTTAATTGATGTCAACTTCCTTCAATGTTCTCTATCATGGTAGTTTTTTACCCTAAGGTGTAAGGTAAGCAAGTTATACATAATGTATAAACTTACAAACCTAGGTGTATGAATTTTATCCATTCTTTTTTCTCGTTTACTGATAAAATTGTTTTACTCAAAGTCTTGTTCCTCCTCTTTAATATTGCAACAAATTCATCGTTCCGCAATTTTTTCGGCCTTCCTTTTTTTCCTCTTTTGCTGCACGTTTACTGTCTATATCCGTTTCACTTTTTGATTTTCAAATGAAACGTCTTAGCCGAATAAATATTCGGTTAACACATCTAAACCACTTAAATTAATTCCTCTCTAGAACATTTAATACTGACTCTGCCTTCAATTCTTCTCTTCCCGCTCCGTTCCATATTCTTATATATCTTTACGTGTTATACCTTTAACTGCTCGGAGATATTTCATACCGATGGCCCATAATTTACTCTTTTGAGGCCCAGCCTTTACTCCCGTAAGTTAAGATCAGTCTAAAGACGGTTTTACATAGTTATATTTGTCTTCCTACTCACTCGTCTTTTCTTTATTAGAGACCTATTTAGACTACTTTAGCGGCATTCTTTGTCCCGCCATGGACTGGATTTTCCTTTTCTAAATACTATCTGGATTCGTTTGTTTTACTTTCCTAATACCATTACTTTTGTTTAATTTTGTGTTACCGCTTTAGTAATGTTATCTGGAAGCAGTATAAATGTCGCGAATGTAGCAATGTCGAATTCAATACTCCTTCTTGCCTTAAACCATCGTTTATAACAAGAGTGTCTGATTGCATGCTATTTTTGCTTACATACTTTTTATTATCTTGCCAGAGCGGTAGTTCAAAAATCTATTCTGTTCTTTTCTGTTCTTAGAGTTCTTGGCAATAGGTATACCGAAATTTTCTTTACACGAATAGAGTCTACAACATGACCAACAATACCGTTGTCGTACTTGATACCTGTTATTTCAATCCCTTTCAATAGAACATCCTGTATATTTTTGAGAAGGTGATGGACAAACTGTTTGAAAGTTACTTTGCAGACATCTACCTATATGTACAAGTGTCCCTCTTTAGTAAATTAAATATGAAATTGTGCAGATAAGTTGTTTGCTCAAAAACATAGATTGCTGCCATGAAACACTACAAATTTTTGTTTCGCTAAATATGTTCATTAAAACTAGTGTGTAGACGCTTTCTTGGCACAACCCCAATATTTTTTTGAAGCAACCACCATTTTCCTACATACATTGTCTAGTAAAGTAACAAGCGCCACCAACAATATACACTAAATTAGTATTTTTTTTTATTTCTAACTAAAAAATAACAACTTCCATGTTTCTAACAATACTTGACGAAACTCTCCATCCCCGATTACTGTCCCAGAGGATGAATTTCCAAAAAACGGCTAAAATACGGAAGTAATCCACGTTTTTAAGAGCTTAATTCAAATTGTTCTTAAGTACTGTAGGAACAACGTTTGCTACTTGCATTAACTTATTTTTGGAGTTAGGCTAATTAAAACAACAACAAGGCAGCCGCAATTAAGTTGTTTACTGGTTTACTTCTTTAACATCTTTGACGAGCTCTCATTTAATATGGCAACAATATATTAAAGGCAAAAACTGTTCATATTATTTATTTTACTCTTACTGCTTTACTTTCTTCTTCTGCCAGATGATAAAATTAAAAAATTAAAAATTACGAGCTCCCTAACTGTTAGTAAACTATTTGCGTTAAATGGATATAAACCTTTTAATTGTCTCCACTTCTAGGACTCTCATGATCTTGATAACATACTAATTTAAATTTTAGTGAATTATTTGGAAATTTGTCTAAATTTAGGGTTAATTTTAAGCTGTTTTTAGTTTTTTTACGGTAATTATATTATCTTGTTACCAATTTTTTACTAAATTATACAGGGCATCCCATATCATTATGTTTAAATTCTGGAAACGTAAGATAAATTTAATTTTTTGGAAGAAAACTAGTGGTCTCCCAGAAACAAAAATCTAAAGGGAAAGGTTAAATGATCTCGTACAACAGCACCACCTCGACTAATCTATCTTGCATAATTTGTATTCGTGAAATTCTGAACAGCAATTCTAAAATGTGGCGGGGCACTATCCATTTGAAACCGCAAGTCACGTCTTATAAGAAGTCCTCTAAATGTGGTGGCAAATCTTTAATTGGCCGCGTTAAATCTCGCAGGAAGAATGAATTGACCAATTAATAAAATATCCTTTACACCAACCTAAACGTTAATAGACTGTTGTTGAAGGCTATACATGCGTATTGGCTTGGAGTTTTGTAAATCCCATCTTTGCAAGCCTACAGCACCAGCTTTCGTGAACGCAGTTTCATTTGATTGGAGAACTGCTTTGCAAAAATTAACATTAAGCCGTGACTGTTTTAAGATTTGGTTAGAATAAACCAGGCGAGGATAGTACCCTGCCTCTAATAACTCCTGTATTCTGGGACCAGATATGGATGTAGACCGTCACTGTTTAAAATACCTCAAGAAGTCGTTCGCTACACTCCACTCCAAGATATCTTAAAATTCTACCTGTCCTAGCGGTTGGATCTCTTATGACACTATCTAACACTTGTTGGTAAATTCACACCTTCGTTCAAAAAACAATCAGGCTGTTCGCACTCCCGAACCTCTAGGCACGTTCTGTGCCTTGAAGTCACAATATCCGTACATATGCATATACATACGCATTTGAAATAAGCAATGCGGTTACTGACTAGTTTTGTACCAACACTTCGGAACATATTCGGCAGATTGACAAAAGATGCGAAATGTGAACGGTCACCGGCCGGAAGATATCGGTATAATGAAAAAATTAATATCAGGGCGGGCTTTATTGAAAATAGGATAATCCTCACCGGAGAAAGATATCTAAATTTCCTTCCAAATGACCTAGTTCCAGTTTTAGGTACCTATTTTCCAGATAATAACGATCCTAATTTAGCCATAGTTCCAGCAGGATGGTACTCCTCTGAATTATGCAGCACATGTAAGGGAGTACTTAGGTAATTTGCCTGCGGCGGTAAACAAAGGATTATCCACATCGCCCGATCTCAATCACCTGAACCCATTTTTGTGGGACCACGTTAAAAATTTAGTTTATGATTCTAAACACAACTTGGTAGATACGCTAAATGTCCATTCAACGAGTAATACGATAAATTTCTCCACAAGTACACAACACACAAATGTACAACAGAAATCCTCAAACTGATCGATCTACTGGACAGTTGGTGGAATACGTATATAATTAGAAGAATATATTAACTCTTTCGTTCACGAATTAAAACCACTAAAAAGAAAATCTGAAATTTACTGCAATACAACCAAGTTTTTTTTTTTTTTTTAATATATCATATTTTCAGAATATATTTCAAAATATATTTTAAAGGGCAGCTCATATACTCAATTGACAGAATACGATATCCACAAACTAAGACAATGTGATAGAATGAGTAAAACAAATCGAGCTACATAAGAAAAAATTCGGAAGGGTCCTTATTGAGCGTCAGGGTTAAGTTGCAAGAATGTAAACTTATGGAAGTACTGATATATAGTTATTATACCAATGTTATAAAACCATAATTTTCACATGGTAAAAAGTGGATCATGACCGGAAATATTATTTTCAACAAATGTGTGAAAAGTTACCCCCTTAATAGAAAACTTTTAATGAATCACGTAGAAACCCATGTACAACTTAGGAAGCGGATCCCCTAAGCATCGATCCATTGATTAAGACCGACTAGTTAAATGGAAACTGGGTTTGCCTCATACTATCAGATTATGATTGAGTACCTGCATGTTTACGTTAACGATCCACCTTTCCGCAGCGTATTACACATCAACTCCGTCTGGCTCTGATGCTTCGAACAACATTATTAGCGTGCCGGGATTTCTTGCGAGCATAGTTAAGCTCTGTGCAGTGTTTCACTGCCTATTATTCCTACACGTTAATCAATATTTCTCCTACGTACGAAGGGTATGCCGTTACTGCCTCAATTATTAAATAACATAAGTGCGTTTGCAATACATATATTGCACATTCAGCTTTCACATACGTGTGCACATACATAATGTCATTCTGCAACGTAAATCACAAAAGTACAATTCATTAATTTATCACTTAAGAACGTTCATCACAAATAGAGTTTGAATAGTTTGTAGATCATCAAGAAGTTTTATGGTTATACAGAGTGCAGCAATAATATGTCTTATTATTCGGGCTGTATGCTAAATTGCAATACAATATTTTGTGGATGTAATATAATCTTAATTGTGCATCTTTAGAAACTATATTCTGGATAAAAAGGTAACGTATTAAAGCTCACGTTTTTAAATGGAATATCCCGTGTACTTTTACATTATTAAAGATCCCTAACTATACTCCATTCATCTTTTCTGGTTTTCGAGTTACAACTGCTTCATTTAAAAATTGAAAGATCACATGTTGTACGTCCAAACGCCTTCAAATTTAACAATAAAATTCGTTGTGTGGATTGGTTAAGATGTCAGTAAATTGTTTTTATCGCCGGATGTACAGCCTGGTCATCAAGAAAGTATTGACTGTACCAATTTCAAGATGATTTTTCTCCATTTTGTTAGACGGAACGGCCTGTATATTATGAAGAATTACATTCTGCATCAATCCATATTAGGTTTCCCTATATCTATCTTTAATAGTTTCTACAAGAATCCAAAATAATCAGAATTTCAAAGTTGTCAATAAAGTTAATGTACATAAGTTGGTGGCTAATAAGAAATGAAACAAATGGCAAGTTGTTAAAATATAAAAAATACACTGAAGATCTCTCGTTTTACCTAAAAATGAATTACTCTAATGCATGCTTTTCATTAGTAGAGTAAGTGGTGGAATATACTGGGCAAGTGCTATTCTGTAAACTGTACTAATGAAAACATAAATGGTAGAGTAGAGTGGGATAGTACGGTGGTAAAGTTACTCTACCACTACCCTTCTCCCACCACCGATTTTTCTGTTCTACTCTACCGTCACTGACATTGTTCTGTTAGTCGAGAATTGAAGAACCACGTGTCGTAGTATTTTTCACGTTTGACTTTAAAAGTGAAGTGGTTTGAGACGGAAACTACATCGTTTAGTGAACATGAATGCCTCTGCAATATAAAAAGCACTGATTATAAAAATAAGAGTAAACGAACATTTGTGTATGAAGCAATAGTAACTGATAAGAACAAAAAACACTGGTGTTGCTGATTAAAAAAAAATAAAAAATCTTAGATGCACATATAATCAAAAAGATCTCCAAACAAATGATCAGCAGCATTTATGAAAGCTTTCTATACAACCTTTATGGCTAAATGATCACGGCCAAGGTTAATTCTCGACATTTTCAATGTCCCACTGGCTACTTTCGTGTACTATACCCTATTATTTTCAATTTACATCAAAACAGATACTCTACCTAATTCAGTAAAGTCGAGTTAGCTCGCTTTAAAAGTACGCTAATTACTCTACCACTAAGTCCACTAATAATAAACCAAGTTTAAAGATGATATGGTAGATATGATTTCCATACTGGGCGAAGTAGAAGGGAGTTATTTTCTACCCAGTAGAAATTGCAGTGAAAGATATCTAGAGAGGAGATAACAGGCTAATGCTTAATCCAACAAAAACATACATGTTTCAGTTTCGAGCAACTTCGAGTATAAGTAGTAGTTGCTACATCAGATATGATTACAAGTCTTGTCCCACTGGCGGGCATAATAGGCTCCTGTAATTGAATGTAGGTTGTCAACTGAGATATAAGCAACATGGTGTCTCATTTATAAGTAAATTGTGCTATGCTTACTATGGAATCAGAAGTTTGAGAACCATCGTCGATGTTAGCACTTTGCGTATGTTTTATTTTCCTACAATTGAGATGTAGAATTTTGTTTTGCGGTTCGACTAGTTGTAGAAGCAGGTTCTCCTTATATATCTAAAAAAATTTTTGAGGTATATGGTAGATGCATTCCCCACGGCTTCATGCTGACTATTCAGACAATTGAAAATCCGGCCTTTGCGGTCATGAATTGTTAATACTTTATAAGCGCAACGATAATCCCTTCATTAGAAACGCTGATGTATGGTATAATCACATAGGTATGTGGTTCACAGAACAACTTTGTACGAAGGTGAACCATGCTGTTTACTTCAATGCGCTACCAAGACATGCTAAAATTTTATTTTATTTTTTTGGGTTTTCATAAATTTTATTATCATTAATAGGCACCTTTTTCTTCGTTTTCTTCTTCTTTAAATTAATACTCTTAAAATGGAAGAGAAATTGAAGACTGGAATTTTTATTATTCTAATTTTATGGATATAAACGCCATTAGATCCAGCTAGTTTGAAATAAATGTTTGTCGGACGATTACAAAAATTAACACATGCACGGCAAAGTATTGAAACTATACGGCTATTGTTTTGCAGAGCACGAGCCTCGTCCTGTAGAATAACTACAGCGACATCTCATAAAATATATAATAAACTTGGTAAAAAGAAATCCAAACTTCTTGCGAACTTGAAAATACGGAACCAAATCTAAAAACTTTTCTTGGCTATTTCTCGATATTCCATCTAAATTTCAAGACTGTCAAAGGTTAAAGCGTTAAATTCAAACCGATTATACACTGTGTTCGACGATACTCCGATATCCCTCTCTACAATAATGATTTTTTTAAAACGTCTGAATTTTAAAAAATTCAAATGGCAAGAATGGAGGAAGTGAGAAAATATACAATGAAGGAAATAATCCAGATTTCCAATTCTGCGCCTATATACCTAATTTTAAATGCAAATCACCCTGCTGACAGCTATAACTAGACCCGCGGTCTCGATCGAGTAAGAAGTTTAATGTTTGGAAGTTTTAACAAAAGAGGAACTTTAAAAGGCACTCTGAACTAGAAACAGCTAAGTTGATTTTTATTAACTGATTAATGTTGCAAAGTAACCAAATTTCATTTTTGTTACTTAAACGTACATCATAATAATTAATTTCTGAAACGTTCTAAACCCAAAGAATTAAAACTAAATAAATTGTACATGATATTATTGTATAGTGATGTTTTTTTACATATTCAAGGGTATTTTACCTTCAAAGACTACACACTTAGGATCATTTTTGTCAGATTCTCTTTTTCGATACAAAAACAGCGAAAGAAAATGGTTATTAGAGAATGCTAAAAAAAGGACCTGGTGATTTATTTTTTACTGATGAGAAGCAACTTTTTACATCAACAATCATGTTTCATCACAAAAGTCATTTTGGGGCTTTTGAAAATCCAAACTATGTCATTCACAAACGAAGTCAACATTTTCAAAAAGTGAATATTTGATGTAGCATTTTTTTATCAAGTCGTTAGTGCATATTTTATTGATGAAAATTTAAATTCTTCATCTTTTGGAGGATTTTCGGCTGCCATTTCTTGATGCTTTAAAGTCAGAAATGCGACGCTACATTTTTTGGTAGCAAGACGGATGTCCTGCTCATTTCCCATCTCTGGCATGGCATTTGTTGACAAATTACTTCGGAGAAAGATGAATTTGAAGATTTGATCCAATTGATTTTCCTGCTAGATTTCCTGATCTTACACCGATTGACTTTCTGTTGTGAGCTGTTTTAAAACGAAAGGTTCATGCAGATGACCTACCGCATGATCGTAACAGCAAGAATACAGGACGCGATTATTATTGGCAATCCAAAGTGTAACATGTAGTGCGCCGTCCATACTATCAGGATTTATTGTCAATTCTTGAGAATTCAATTTAAACGCATAAAATTCCAAATTCTGACTTTAAATTTTCTATATAAGTTTAACTATGGATTGAAAACAATTTTCCTTCACAAGCATTTTGTCTAAAATAATAAATAACAGCACTTCCATCTTGAGACATTTTTACGTCTTAATTTACTAACACTTTGTACATCTGATCTCGATTCTTTTCACGGTAAGCTATATTTATAGAAAATATGTCAGTATATCGTTATCCGTGAAACATTTGTTCCAATTAACTGCTTAACTAGCGAACTGCCAAATTTATTTAGCTTTCTAGAAAATCAGTTGCCGTTATTGTTGGAAGATATTCCTTTAAATAATCTTCAAAGAATGTAGTATTTACACGATAGAGCACCAGTACATCACACTGGATTCATTCATAACCATCTTAATACTAATTTTTCTGGTAAATGGATAGCAAGAGCAGAACCAGTTGAAAGCTCGCTCACCAGGTTTGATAAAAATAAACTTTTTCAAGTGGTGTTAAAAGTATATCGAAACCCTGCAACAACGCCAGATAGTATGAAGAGATGTATTTGATAGCATTCATATAGGCATGTTAATGAATGTAAATTGTGCTGTATTAATGTTGTGGGTGGACATTTTAAACATTTGTTATAAAATTTGTTTATTAATTGTATATATTATTTTTTGGAATTGTGTTATGCTTAACTTTAATTTATATTATAACAACTTTTTTATATCCTAATAAAAATAAAAAGTTAATTGAAGTAAATATTCCACAGATAACATAATATGTTGAAATATTTATAAATGTAAATAATTTGAAAGTGTTATGTTTACGAATGGCCGCAATTTTTATTATATAAAGTATTTTTTATATCTCTCATAACAGCAGATACATGGAGCTTTGCCACACTATTGCGCCATAATATAAATGAGCCATGTGATACTGGGACGATTTTGCTAAAATCTTCATAAAAATTAAGTTAGCTCCAAAATGGTAATGTTTACATCTACTGAAATAGATCAATTTTACGTCAAATTAATTTGCTGAATTAAATTGTGTTTAAAAAAATTTAAGAAAATTAAATTGTTTCCGGTGAGACCGGAAATTCAAAGGATGTGTATGTAAAAATTTGGAACCTACTTAGTTTCTGATATGGCTAACGTAAGCTCATCCTGTGACATCCTGTATAAATTATCCTTAATTGAACATTATTATTACTACTACTTTTTATATACAGTTTGCTTACTATTCTTCTATTTCTATTCACATTTTATCTGAAATAGTTTCACTTAAACTTGTTAATATTCTCCACATGTATACACAAATTAATAATTGTTTTTGCAGGAGCAAAATATGAGCCAGTCCTCGTCGATAATGCATACAAAGTGCACATGAAGTTGATGATAAAATCGGTCA
Source organism: Oryctes borbonicus (assembly GCA_902654985.2). Lineage (NCBI taxonomy): Eukaryota > Metazoa > Arthropoda > Insecta > Coleoptera > Scarabaeidae > Oryctes > Oryctes borbonicus. The sequence continues at coordinate 475,064 of LR736905.1, forward strand.
GCGCCAGCGACTACGGTTCCTACAAGTGTGTATCCAAGAATTCCCTTGGCGAGACCGATGGCACGATAAAGCTGTATCGTAAGTACATTTTCCATAAAAATACAATAGACCGTAAATATAGCGTCCGACCGGTAATAGATAAGACTTCCAGATAAATAGCTTCGCAGTAGCATTTAAGTACTCCATTTTATCTTCAGTTTATATTTGTGGATTCATACGGTTCATGCGGCAGAAGAATTTATACGCCATCGCCGAGCTACATCCCGTTTTATAATCGCAGATAGGAATAATGAAGGTATAATACACGTAATTATGAATTTAATTTCTTGGGAATTGTTAATAAAAGATATTATCGCGTAGATAATGGTTTCATAAAATGTATAAGGATGCGGTATTGATCTACGGCATTAAACATGCATTGTCACAATTAAATGAAGCAAGAGATACTCGTAGAGATACTAGTTTGTGAAAACAATTACACCAGCCCATAGTTGGCAACACATTCGTATATTAAAGAAATAGTAAGGGAAGCTTAACTTACCTTTAATTTAGGTACACCTTATGCATTTAAATTACGTTATCATAGCTACTGCTGTGAATTCTTATCTAGCTAATCGATTTTACGTCTTTTATATTAACAGACAAGGTATGCCATCATTCATCGCCGTCGTTAAAACATCGCAACTATGCTGCTAAAATCCCTATTGGATAAACAAACTTTCCATTTACAGATTATGAGCAATTGCTGTGTACCTTTTAACAATTTGAACTAAGATTAATTAAGTGGTTTGGTGATGTTCTTTTTATCACTCGTAACTGAAACAATTTGGCAATTCTGTAACAGCTGGTTCGCTGGTCATCTGAGTAATAACATTACTCAGACGACCAGCGAACCAACTTTGTCCTGAAGATGCCAGCCGCAGTATTTGGCGAAACGTCGACATACACCAGCTCTAGACCACGGCCAACAAGTCTGGAAATAAATATTGTCTGTACGAATCCCAATGAGCGTGGTAGATTGCTGACATTTGCTCCATAGCTAAAACCTCTTTTAAACTCCTGAACATGTAGCACAGTGAATTTAAGAGTTTTGAATTGGATGCTCCAGGTGAGGCACTCATAAAATCGGTAACTTAAGAACTTTGTATTATTCAAATTTGTCAATTGTTGGTCGCCCAAAGTCAAATCCAGGCTATTACATATCTAAGAACTTTTTTCAACATCAATCAGCCATGAAGGCTAAAATGCCATTACATTTGTAGCAGCAGCAATCAGAAAAGACACATCATCCTCATAGATCACCAAGAATTCATCATTATGCAATATATCTAATTCATTTATAAAAAGGTGGTCCCCAATACTGAACCTCGTGGAATTCTCAAATTTTTCACTTTACTACTAGAATTAAGAATTCCGTTTTATCTTTACAACTTCGCAAATTGAATATCACTCGGTAAAAGTCGTCAAGTCGGGTATTAAATCTCCACATTAGACGGTTGCCAATACCCGCTTGTGTCATATCATTGGAAGATTGCGAACTCGCATAACATATTACAGTCTGCAATATAGTATTTTTAAAGAGCGCGAAATTTGATTAATTGAAGATTTAATTGTAAGGAATTAAAATATTTTCTGTCCTGAAATATGAATCGTAATTGGCTCTGATATTTAATAAACGCTATCGGACACAAAGAAATGGAGAGGTACACAGCATATATATATATTTTAGCAATTGAAATTAATCATATATTTAATTACCGTCAGGTGATTTTGGCCAAGTAAATTAGAGGACATTAAAATTAGAGAAGAGCAATTAGTATCGTACTTAACTTCAAGAAAGTTTATGTGAGTTATGTAACTAACGGTATTTCTTGTTTAAGATATTCCATCTCCATCTACCCAAACTGAAGAGACAACGACGATTCTAGTTTCTTCCACTGTTCATAGTTTCGAAAAAGGTAACTAAACATGCTTCCCTTGCCTATTTTCTTTAATGCCAATTAGTTTGCAAAAAGATCAGGTTTCTAATTCTTAAATGTCGTACTATTAGTTGCAGAAAATATTACAATACACGGTAAGAAGAAAAAACAGAAGATCGAGAAATCCAATAGCATTATGTTAGACACCAAAGGAGCAAAAGGAAGAGGTGAGTATTTAATTAGTTACATGTATCTGTAAATGGTCAGAAGGAAGCTTTTAAATGAGATCACAATAGAAACCTGTCTAATTTAGAACACTCTTATCTAATCTAAGAAGAAAAGCAACTCAGCATGCAATGCACACGATGTTAGAAAAATGTAGTTACTTCGGAATAAACTATGTAAATAGAAGCGGAGCAATAACCGTCTTCACAAGAAATAAAACGTCACTCTAGCAAACATACATACGTACAGAGAGATTTTTAATTATTGCCAGAAGAAACTACTTTCCGCGGGGGAAATATTTCGATCCCATTTTAAGCGTTAAATTAGTCGTTTAGGGATCTTAGCAAAAACCTTGTCATTTAGCTGTAACTTCGGTTGTATTTGTAAGGGTTGTCCGTTTATTACTCGTTTGTGTTTATTGTATAATTTCCATTAGTTTTTCATTTATTACTAAACTTGGCACCGTTGGGGGCGCGACCGGATCGGATCCGGTATGTGTGTGAAGATAAATAGTGTGTTTTCGGATGAATGCATGGATAGGTAAAATAGACAGAAAAATCATTGGACTTAAATTTTCCTATCTGAAAAACACTTACACAATAAGTTCTAGCATAATTTATTTCAGAACATTGTTTTTCAATAATCCTCTTATCCTATCTTTTATAGAAAATACACTTTACTAATTTGAAAGAATTGCTTTTTGTCCAAGGTTTACTTGACCTTTCGGCAATAACATTATGGCGTAAGTTACTATTCAAGCAAGGCTAAAGCCCAAAAGATGACATTTCAACTGGAAAATTTTCAAGCTGTCTGACCTACCCATATGTTAATCTGGGGACACAGTGTATATACGTGATACCAATCAGTGGTTGATGTTAATATTTGCTTGGCACAGTCGGCTCGCTGTTTGTTGGTACGTACATACATACTATTATGCAATACTGGCGTGCCGTTTGAAAGTGCCAACTATTACTAACATATAAGTGTAAGTAACATGGTAAAAGGTAAACACCTGAATAACAGATTCTGGTGTAGTATTCTGTTTACAAATTTAAACTTTTTTTCAAAAATTAATAGTAAAAAAGTTTTTATTGGCCAGCGTCCTGCACTAATTATCCTGTCTTTATAAGATCTCCTAAGATATGAAGAACATATGGTTTCATGATGCGTTTGAGTAGTTGCATTATCATCCATACTGACGGTCTTCAACTTCTAACTGCCCAACAAATTGTTCTAGATCTTGATATACCAACCCAAATCCAACTTTTACAGGATGCAATTGTATCATGAAAATTGTGGCGATTTTCTGATGTCCAAATTCTACAGTTCTGAGAATTTATATAGCCTAACAAGTGAAACTCTATGCTTCATCAGAAAAAAGGATAGATTTAAGATCTTATCATTATTCAAGTTTTGATTGAACCAATAACAATAATCAAGAATTTTTTCCAAATGTAATAATAATTGCTCTTGCATAATATATTTGGGCGCAAGTGTAATTTTTGTTTCATTGGTTTACGTGCTATGATATGATATTCATATTTTATAAATTTCAATTTATTTTATATTACTCTAATTAAAAAATTGTATTGGTAAAGTTGTGTAATAATTTAAATTATTGTTGTGTTCATTTACACATTCCGCTTGTTAATGTCTTATACTTTATATATGAACATTATAAAGTGTATGGTTGCTAGCACACTAGCATTACGTTCATTGAGTCTACACTACTAATGGAATTAGTTCGGTGTGTTTCAAACGTAGTCAATCATTAAAAATCTCTCCGTATGTACCTACATTTTGCGGCTAAATTACCGCACTTCGGGAAGACAGTACATTAAAATACGGTAAATTACAAAGTTCACAGATATGTGCAAACATGCAGAGTACAATGATAAGACCACAGAGCGTATTCTTTCAAAAATATTTCCTTATATACAGGATGAGTAGCGAACTAAGTTATAACAAATATTAACGTTTCCCTGTAATTTATTGTAGTAGTTTATTTATTTAAACTGCCGGAAAAATACCAGGTTGATATTCCCGAATTCACAACAAATCCACCAAAATAAAACACTTTGTACACCTTTTTCGGTCGAAATTGGGATGGACAAGCAGCCACATTGTTAGCCACAACTGCCATTTACGCCTCAGAAAACCATGACTATTTACGTTCGAAATAGGTACTTGGTATGCTTAAACTACTTCTTTCACATGCTGTATACAAGCCGCGGGCTCAGAAGATTGTGCCTTTACGAATGTAAACTTTTGGAACCGTTTTTTTTTCATAAGTTCATAACTACTCAAACCTGTATTTTTTTTTATGGAACATATGCTTCTATACTTTTGGAAACCTCTTCTGAGACAATAGTCCATATAATTTTAAAAGATGCAGACAACAGTTAGACCTCATAACAAGAAAAAACTGTTCTTCACCCATGCAGGTGCAATCTTCCAAACCCGCGGAGGTGATTCATCCTGTATAAGCACCCTGATGACCGCCCTGGCAATGAAGAAGCGAATAGATTAACTAGAAAGGAACCCGACAAAACTTTCATTAGTTGAAGCCCTTTGTCATAACGTATGTAGCTTCCTTTACGGATTAGAATCTACAAAGAAATAGGATTTAACCGATTCCTTTCGAAACAAGCGGATGACACCGGGACAGTTGGAGCTACCCGAAAGGAGCCTTTTCATGATTTGGTAGATTCCGAACTGACATTAATGTTTAATAGAGCACCTTATCAGGATGAAATTAACAAAGACTTGTCATGTACGGGGTATCACGTAGAAGAAACGGTAGTGTTAAGAGTCCAGCGCTAACATCAGCAAGAAAGGCCATACTGGTTGAGGAGCAACTCGTTGCCATTATGGACGATCCCCGCCAGCATGGGTTCATAGTTTCATCGATAGAAAAAAGATACTTACGTAACAAACTTATTGTGGTGTAAACCTCGTAAAAGTTGTTGGTCATTGACCACACCATAATTCTATTATTTCATTATGAAATACAAAAAGATCTGAAGATATACACAGAAAGAAAGGAACAAACGGTACAGAAGATTCCATGTTTCATGAAAATCTTATTCCAGCATCTCCAATCCGTCATCCTAAATTGTATATTCTACAAAGTATGAACACCTTGTGCAAGAAGAACAGATGGTGCAGAAACTAATGCATTAAACGTAGTCAGTATATCTAAATGATTGTTGTACCCAATTACTTAATATTTGCATAGTAATTTTAAAACAATGCCTAGACCGGAGTTGCCGCGAATAGCGTAATTTCCATATTTTCTTTTATTCCGAGTCCGTAAATGAGTGAAAATGAAAGCTACAAAACAATTTAACGTTCATGAACTGAAGATCCCATATTATTGCAAAGTTGAAATTGTAATGACCAATTTAATTCCATGTGGAACGTCGGTTCTGTAAACACGTAACTTTGCCGAAACTGTTTGAGGATTACCATCTATATAAAAGTAATTTAATTAATTTGGTTCGTTGCATTTATAACGGTAGCGTGTTTAAAATTTTTCACATTGTAACTGTAATTAAATCAGTATTTGGTGTATATTTAGGATTATTCCCGGTTGAAGTGATTTCATATTGACTAAATGAAAACATTAAACTTGCTTGCAATCATCCAGTTATTATCTTGTATCACCGATCTTCAGTTCTCTTATGTTCAGCAGCCAGATCTACTAACTACGTAATTTTTTAGCTCTTAAAACAAAACACATACGTATTTCTCATTAAGTATGTAACAACCTTTTACATTTACGTTTGCGTGCTCCAAAAACTTTTCTTCCGAATCCCCTCTACTGTTTCTCAAGTTGTACTCAAGTTAATTTTTTTGTTTATTCTCTTCAGAGTATTTCTTCAATTAGTTTTAGCAGTTTTAAATGAATACGCTAATTGTTGATGAAATTGAATTTCCAAATAGTTTTTTTCAAAAAGTGTCTGTTGTTAAAAAATATGTTCTTCTGTCCACACTCGTTAATCCAACTTAACAGTTTTTGTAATTGGTCTAACGACGATGACTTTAGACTGCTGCCATATACTGAGCGTTGTGTATTTTTACAAAAAATATATGCAAGATATAAATTATTGAAAATAATTGGAAACTTTGATTGTCCCTCACAAAGTAATGTCAATGGAGTCCTTTTTTGAATAAAAGTTTAATAATATAAATTAACAAAATGCCAGAATTCGAATACTGACCAAAATTAAATCGAATTCTGCAAGTGTTCAATTAAATTTTGATATTTTAGAATATTGAAATTAAAATAATAAAAATAATGAATTTAGATGTAAGAACAAGCTCTTCATCTCAATGATGTACCGCAACGTATCTAATTTGTACTCGAGAATCTACGGTTATTTTGTTCAGGGTTATTGTTAACTAAAGACAATTGTTTTCGAAATATCTACGAAAAACAGTGTTTGCAATGTTCTGCAGAAATAGCTGTAGTTTGCATAATATTTGATATTTTGCTTTCCACATTGGATATTTATCAACTTAGAGTGTGCTAGCGATATTTCGTTGATCATACGCCTTCTCTGACAACGTTCTAAAAATTTCATTTTTCGGCTAACACTTTCATTGTTATTCTAAATGAGTTGCTCTGTATATTTTTTAATTTCTGAATTGCGATAACGTTCTTCGTTAATTACATAAACTTTCCAATAGATATATATAGTTAGCGGTTTTTGAGACATTCAGGATCTGGATGTAGGAGATATAGAGTAGCAATTAAATGGAGAACGACTTGCAGAATTCAATACTTCTAGCAAATCTCATTGTAGCTTGTTTAAATTTTAAAATATTTTAAGAAAACCAAAATTTTCCAATTTCAATTTTCCTCCATAAATCACTAACGCCTGAAGTAACCGCTTCCAAAGTTTTACAATATTCAAACACTAGTCTAAGACAAATTTTTATTAAACAAACATAAATTTATCTCTAACATAATAGGAAATTAGTAGGTCATGAAATTAAACACCAATGAAAAGTAAAAGCGAAAAGGCACGCTAAGTAATATTGTAAAATAACGAAAACATACTAACATCATAGTAACAAAAAACATGGAAAGGGCCGTTTCGATGTCCTATTTGTTGCACCACGCATTTGTTAGCGTAAGGCAAGGTAGACCAAAGATTCCCAAACTTAACAAGTTCGCGGCACACTTACAGGTTTAGTATTTTATCCCGACGCCCTTGTAAAAATATGTGTACAATGGTATAAATCATGCAGAGAAATGAAAACAACTCTAAAGATAAATCTCACAATGTGAAGCTCGCATTTATTAAAATTGAATCGCAAGAACATAAAACTGAAATATGACAATACAAAATAAAAATAAATAAATTGTGAAAACCTTCAACGACAAGTAAATTAAGATGACGGGTGAGCTCGTTGATCGCAACACATTTTCTTAAAACGCGGAATAAGGTTTGACACTGCTACTCTCATTTCTTGCTCCATATCGATATTTGAACGATATTTGCTTTTTATTACATCTACATCTGAAAATCCGCTTCGCATAAATAGGTTGTCGCAAATGAAATGAGGAGCCTTACAGTTTTTGAACAGAGTTGGGTATTCATTTTGGATTAATATCCAAAGTAAAGTACTTAGAGCTTTCATGAGCTTCCTCTTATGGAAGAGTGTGAACTTCTTGACGTAGCTCGAATGTACGGAATAAGACGTTACCACACGAAAGCCATGTGAGTTACAGTAGTATAGCAGGGCCACGTGTTCAGCTCCCATCAGAAAAATCTGCCTTTAAGCGAGCTAGTTTTGCAGCCGATTCTCCCAGCATATTAATCATATCAGGAGTAGTCGATAGGCACTTCGCCACTCTGTATGCGACCTTAAAAGATGCTAGCAGTGTGTTGCTTGGTATTGGAGTTTGTTTAGTAAACACACTTTAAATCTTGCACCTTCTTACTAAAAAATTCGCGAAATTTTTCAACTATGTTAGAGTGATTGGCCTCGAGATGTCGCTTGGAAGCATACATTCGAGCGCTAGAGCGTTTAAACAAAGCATACACTGCGGTCTCTATTCATTGTTTACTTCTGTTGAAGTAAAGTCAAAATTCAAATAGTTACCATCGTATTTGTGATATTTTCGTTTCCTTGCTACTCCACCACTTGTCGATGTTTGATCACTTTCACTTGAACTATCGCTTTACTTATTTAATAAAAATTTTTCCATTTTCCTACAACTACCAAATCACAAAGCGACACACTGAAACAAAGCGCTCGCTACTCTGGTAGCGCGCGTCTTAACACCGTTTACTTTTCTTCTCAGATGTTTATTCTTCGATTGTTATTTAGGAACTGAACTGGTTCGCCGAAGCAATGCCATATTTATACTCGCGGCCCGGCCTACTTAGAACTTTAGTGAAGCTTCGACAATGTCGGATAGTAAGCGATATAATAATACTAGAAAGTTTACTCACTATTACGCCATGGTATAGACCGTGTCTAGCTTCGTATACGGTATGAGGTTTAATTGCATTCGCGTGTCTCCTACCATCCTTAGAAGCCCATACAGAGAAAAATTTTGGGACAGCAACCCTTGTATTTTTAAAATAAAAACATTTTATACTAATAATATAATTATAATTATAGTTGAGTTGAAGATAAAGTGTTGCTGTTACATATTTTTCAGTCAAAGTTGTAACAGCAACACTTCCTCTTCAATCCAACTATAATTTTTATTAGAGCAACTACGCATTTTGTCATCTTTCTCTGTATGTCTATAACTCTATCCATATATAATTAAAGCATAATTGGAGAGGGTCTTTGTATTTTTGCAAGCAGCAGGTTTGCGTAAGTTTTACACGCGTCGAATATCTGATGGAAATGGAATAAGAACTAGGAAGTGAATCATCACTCTCTTGAAATAGTGCTATGTCAAATTGGGAGGTGATGGCATTCCGAGTTTTTTGATGAGACATTGGTATTAGTATTTGCTAAGCCTGTCTCGGTACCTTTCAATCTAATTACTAAAAAGCATCGTAATATCCGCAAATGTGGAAGACCGCAGGGATGTGTTCTATGCTGAAGGGTGGAAACACGTCGCAATTTTGCTCAATTTCGTAAAGATTTTAGAATCTATAATTTAATCATTTGTATGGAGCATTTTTCCGAGTTGGAGCACGGATTTATTGACGGTAGGTCGACCGTTTCTAATCTTGGTTACTTCACAGTTTTTGTTGAATGCGATATATGAGAGGAACTAAGACGAATATGCTAAAGGCGTTTGACCGTATTGACCACAATATTATTTCGAACAAATTGAGCGCGTCTCTCGATTTATTTAAAGACTATATTTTGGTTCGTACACAATTTTGGAGCATCGCGAATATAGGTCATCGTCAGTTGAGATTACGAGTGGAGCACCACAGCGGTCATATCTTGGACCATTGCTTTTTCTAATTTTCATTAATGATTTAGGCGATTCCGTTTCTTGTCGGAAGTTGTTATTTGCGGACGATTGCAAGATTTTTTTGGCGAATTGAAAGTGCTGAAGACGCCCAACCTTTGCAATTACAACTTTAATTAATAAAGTTGCATAAGTAAATACAGACACCACTTGTAAGATAATGTAAGAAGGTATTGTCTGGATGAGACATAAAGATAAGTAAAGTGAAAAATTTGGAGGTGGGAGATGAACTCGGCGTCGCTGGGGAAGCATAGCGAGAATGTAGTAACTGATCATTTTTTGTAGGTGTCGTTGATGGTTTTTTCTACCTTCTAACTCCAGCTTTTTTATAAGATAAATGACGCAAGGTGCCGTAACAAGAATGCACTTTAATTTTACGGTTAACTTTTGTTTTAAAGATTTAACATCACGAGAAATGGAAACTAGACTCAGATCTGCAAGGTAGCTTCATGTATATATAATATGCATTATGCTTCATTGTTTATATTAAATATAGGTTTTTCCTGAATTTCGTTTGCTGAAGGTAGGTTTCAAGAGCGTTCATACCATCCGGGGTGCCAACATATTTTGGCGGCAGTGATATTTTTTTTGTTGTTTTTTTGCATTATGTCGACGTTCTTTTGATTTTAAAAATAGACGTTTTAATAATGGAGATTTTATTCATTCAAGCCCTTGAAATTAGTTCAGAAATTCATAAATTTTACTCTGCGGATGCCGATCTGAGTTTTAAAAGAAAATATAAATTTGTTACATATTTCCCGTCCCGGTATGTTTGGTTTTATTGTCGTTTATTTATCTTTTTTTCTGCTTTCAGCTTACTAACTGCATGTTTGTTTCGCTATTGCTATATCGTACTACAGCTATAGTAAAAAATAGTTCTAGTCTGGAATACGGGGCGGCAATGAATTCAATATATAACATTCATTCTGTTGCCAGTGAATAGATACAAAAGTGTTTTATGGAATTTTTAGCTTATAAATCCGATGCAGTTTATCCAAACCGACGCATGATAATGCTGATCTGTTGAACAGATATGTTGAACAAATAACCTTGTTTGAATCAAGGAGGAAAAAACAGCTTCTGGCTGTGCTATATAATATAGTCGATTGTCCTTATTTATCCGCGATTGAATTATTAAACGCCGGCAAAGGATACTCGACAAGGGCCTACGTTTGCGAGAACGAATGCTAGAGTTAAATCTCATGTATACGCTGTCACAACACATTTTAATGATGTTTGTGTATCATGTGATTTACATTTTTCAAACTTGTCGGAGGCTCTTACTTGTGTGAATCAGCTGAACTGGTTGCTATTCATTTATGGGTGAAACTGAACATGCTACATTTGTAAACCGCTGTATGGGCTTCTCGTTTATTTATATTGTAAGTTTATAACTACTTATTTTTTAGAGTTGCTTTCATTTATTATGTATCCTTTAGATGGTGTAAACTGTTGGTCTTAATTAAATTTATTATTATTATTATTAAATCCTATTACCACAACTGATAAGCTAAAAATCAAACCAAACACAAAAACAAAGCAAACAAATATGTAGGTATGCTTCTTATAAACCAAATATAACAAAACTGAGTAATTTAATGAAGCATAAGATTCTACAAATATATGAAATCTTTTAAGCTATTAAGTGTTTCCTAATATTCGTGTAATACTCATGATACAGTTGTAACAATTTTCTTTAAATTACTATGAAACTTTGTTAACGCAACAAATAAATTAAGAGAAAAAACTTGATTACTTTCTATTTCTTCTAGTTCTTTATTATCTTAAACAACTGTAGCATTCAGTCTTAAAAAGTAGATGATAAAGAATGGTACCAGGTCGACCGGGACATTTTTTTAATTTTTTGCTTGGATGTTTATTTAATTTGGGATAAATTAGGCGTATGCGGGTTGGTTGTTGCCGAAAAGTGGTTAGTGTGTTCAGTCAACTTTTACATTGTAATCTTCTGTGTTTATAGGTATGTACTACGTGTATGTATTATACAAGGCATATCAATTGAAACGAGCCACCTCAAGTAACTCTTTACCTGCTGTGATTTATATGAAACTCAAAAACCCATATCAAGGGCGATAACTTGTAATGACGGGCCTGACGATTTAAAATCATTCCTGGGGGTGCAGCAGCCCCCACCCTTAAAATTTGAATAGGGAAGATGGGTCTTGTGACCACTCATTCTAAAGGTCTTTTAATTCTCTTTACGGCAACATGTATCAAATATACAAATATTTAACCGTCGTAAGTACCTATACATTATTTAAATTAGTACGTTGCTATTATTTCAAATTTGGAGGAATTGACGCTGAAGCGCCCTCACTAATTAGTAAGGATGGAGAAATGTTGAAAGAATTGATTCCATGCGTTGGTCGATGGGAATAAATTTGATTTATGTAAGTAATTTCTGTGTATGTATGTTCTAAGTATACACTATGAGAAGAACAGCACTATATTGATTCAGTGAAATATTCCTTAAATATGTATATGTACAGAGTGGACCAAATTCGATACTTTAATAGGGAACTTATACTTCTAAAGGAATTAGACAAAAACTGACCTAAGCTTCTGGAACTCGATTTTAAAGAGAAATCGATTGGTGAAATCCCTATTTTTATATATTCCTTAATATAAGACATACAGAGCGTCTTCTTAAAATATGCAATTTTTAAAAACCCTTGTAACTTTTTTATTTGTCAAAATGCTCGGTTTATATAAAAACTATATTAAGGCGCCTTTTGACGCAGAATCTTATGCTTTTTTCTTTTTTTAAAGTCCTATTTTTTGAGATATTATCAGGACTTGTGTTTTTTATATGGAACGCCCTATATATAGGCACACTATTGAAAAGCATATAAAATTACCTTTAGAATGATAGAACGCACTTGATATTTTATTTACAATTTTTAAATTATTTCATTTCACATTATTTTAAGATGGCTATGGATGGTGGTAAATAAGCAAATAAAAGATTTCAACAAGGCAGAAAAAAATTGTTTTAAAATTAAATGTTACAAATAACAATTCAAACAAACTAAACTAAAGAAACCATTAATAGCAATTACTGATATTATAGCTATAAGGAATTAACAGGGTTTATTCGGTAAAAATTCATAATGTATTGAACATTTGAAATTAATCATGGAAGGAAAAATCCAATGGAGTTAGGTCAGACGATCTTGCTGGCCAATGTATCGGTCCTTGATTCCCGATCCAATTGTTACCGAATTGTTGGTTTAGAAGCTCATTAATCTGGCCAGCATTGTGAGAAGGTGCTCCGTCATGCTGGAAGTAAACGATTTCCAATTGATTTAAAGGTATTTCGCCTACGAAAAGTTCAATAAATTGTCGCAAAATTTGCAAGTAGTTACCGTCCACAGCCATCTTAAAATAATGTGAAATGAAGGAAAACAAATAATTTAAAAATTGTTTAAATAAAATATCAAGTGTGTTATATCATTCTAAAGATAATTTTATATGCTTTTCAATAGTGTAAAAATATATAGGGTGTTCCATATGAAAAAACGCAAATATCTCAAAAATAGGAGTTTAAAAAAAGAAAAAAGTTGAGCATAGGATTCTGCGTCAAAAAGCGCCCTGATATAGTTTTTATATAAATCAAGCATTTTCACAAATAAAAAAGTTACAAGGGCTTTTAAAAATTGCACATTTTAAGAAAACGCTCTGTATCTCTTATATAGTAAGGAAGACATAAAAATATTGATTTCACCAATCGATTTCTCTTTAAAATCGAGTTCCAGAAGCTTAGGTCAGTTTTTGTCTAATTCCTTTAGAAGTATATGTTCCCTATTAAAATATCGAATTTGGCCCACCTTGTACAATGGGACAAAAGTAAACTTGGGCGAGAAGCAAGCGATAAGCTAGTATCGGCAGATTGCAAGCGATGTTACACCTTATGCCCTTTCATCAGTTTGCTTGCTATAAAAACAGCGAGGAAGAATAAAAAGTAGTATGTTCATTGGTGAGCGGCTTTCATAAAAAGAACTTTACCTTTAAGTCCATTATAAATTGTGTTCGATTTTCGCATAAAATGTAATTCATTCGGGGATAATCTCACTATTATTTCTTAATTAAGCTTTTGATACATGTCTTTTTTTTGTTAACAAAACGATACTTTAGTATAATGTATCTCCACACATTGTGCGAATGTTTTATTCTCAAACTGATGAGTCGCGAACTAAACGTAAAAAGCTTTCGAAAAGCCTATTTTTTATGTTTTTATTTTTATTTTCATACGTTTGAGCTAATAAATACTGTATCCAAATTATAAATACATACGAGTAACGTTTTTCCTTTGATATCCGATTAAATTTTTAAATGCAGACAGAGTAGCGGGTGGCACGCAACAAACTGTCCGTTTAAAATGTTGGTCACAAAGGAAGCATTTTAAGAAACACTAGTGTAATGGATATACAAGCCGGTATAGAATTTATAATTAAGGCTACTTATTTGTTACACTGACGATATTTTAACGTGTTCTACATTTGCTAAAGATTGTTTAAGGTTCCCTCTAACATTACTTGGCAAAGTATTGTATAATCTTATATGGAAGAACATAAAACTTTCATGCGGCAAGACGTCTTGCTCTTATGCTAATGTTTTAAGAAACTGCTTAATTTATAATAAAAAACTTAAATTGCTAGTACTAAAATGAAGAATAATACTGATATGTGTATTTCCTTTTTTACGTAAATCTATATTCTATATGATTAATAGCGGTACTGATTTACAACCCAACATCAAACAGGCGGAAGAGAAACGAATGTAGCCACTATTAAATACCAAACTGTTGTAGTACCACCAGTGTATCACATATCTAGTTATTTTGCAAAATATTGAAAAAGATACAGGGCATTTCATAAGAAATATTTAAAACAAACTGTCCAAATTTGGTTTTGCCATTGCAATCAGTATTAGAAACGCGCTAGTAATAAAATTAGCAATGATTGGTTCATATATGTTTGTTGAATGCCAGGTATATGTTGTTAACAAGCAATATATGATATTTATGTAAATGCATTTAATTGAACGTTATTTCAGTCTGAAATGAAAAGAAGTCATCTTCACCATCCACATTAAGTATATCGCCATCAACAATGGAATCATTACCAGAGGAATTGATGATGCCGCCTCCGTCTGTTTTAGTTGATTTATTAGCAAGAAATGTGAATATACCAAAACTTTTAATAAATTTCAGCAGAAATTCAAATAGAAGCAGAAGCATAACGTAAAAGATAAATATATAAATTAATACGTATTTGTGATTAACGTAAATTATATTGTAGGGATTACAAGAGTGTCTGAAAAGCAAAGCGAAGGGAAAATCTCTTTCAAAGAATGAGCAGCACCTAAATGAAAAATTGCCATCAAAATTAACACAAATTGTGGTACACTTTCTACTAGATAAATACTAAAGCAAACAGTAATGTGTAATAGCTCCGTTATTCTGATTAAGCTGCCAGAATGACTAACAAAATGTGAAACAGAAATTTTAACGCGGCGAATCCTGAAAAACGTTACCAATAATAAGCGCACGACCTTGAAAGTCTACATTAACATAAGGAAGGACAGCAGGAAATAAACACTATTGCTAAATATTATATAATAAAAAGGCGCATTTAAAATAAATAAGTGTTGTTAAATTGACACATATGGCATATTTAAAATAAATAAATGTTATTGTAAAATTCGTCTGTTATTTGATTTAACTGAATACAAATTTCTAACAAATTTATGTTAAATCTAAATAAAGTTTGTTACACTTGCTTCATATTTAAATACAGAACATATTTGAACTTAATATATTTGTATTCAATTTCACCAAAAAGTTTTCTTAATGTAGTTAGTTAAATACATAGTTAAAGATATAACAAACAGTACATGATCGCAAATGTTAAATTCTGTACCCAATTCGGTTACATCTACTTCACCTTAATAAATAAGCATCACATAGCTCTCTTGCGCTACATTTACGTAATTGTAACACTTACACATGAAACCAACGAGACTTAAGCACTAAATTTATTGTAGCAGTTGAAATCGGAAATGTAGAAACACAAAGAACCGACGATCGCGAAACGAAAAAGTTTAAATTGTACAAAACATCCGAACATTGGTTTCTGGCATGTATCATCCCATGCGATACTCGTAATGCGAAGAGCAATCGCTTGATTGCAAACAGATCACATTAAACTTATTCAAGTAATACTCCTGCGGTAAACCTCTAGGTGGGACCCGAGAGCCAGATACTTGAGCAGTTCGCGCTGAACGTTCTCTATAGCTAATGTATGTACACTGGACGACATTTAGTCTTATGACACAACATCGAGCCGAACCTGCCCGAACCTATTACTGTCTCTCTCATACCCTGCAAAATCTATATTCTATACATGGATATAGATTTTGCAGCGGATACATAAACGTTTATAAAACAGATTGACAAAAATATGAAATACATTTTAGGAAATGTAAGCAGTCAATGTTTCCTAATTGTCTGTTCGTGCAAATTTTGTAAAAATTTTAATTTTTGATTATTATAATTATTGTCAGATTCATAGACTCCTTGAATGTTTACATATACACATCAATTAAAAATTCTTTCAATCTCTGTACAAAGGTATATAGTGAAGGATGAGTTGGATAATGACTTGGAACTTGGTGTGTAATATCGCCGGGATAAAAGGGACGGTAAAAATATCTTCAAATACCAAAAGGATTATTAGTGCTTAAATTACCTATGCGCCTTTAATTGAATATATTTTATAATTTATGTTTGTATTTATGGATTATTAAAGTGTTGTATATTTCAAATTCTGCCTGCAGTGTTGCATACATGCAAAGCAATTATCCAGTAATTGCTTTGTCAACAGAATAGAATAACATCGGAATTAAACTTCTTTTGAGGGAACCTATCTACAAATTTAAGTGCTTTTCATTGATTCTGGCGGATTATAAAGGTTATTGTAAATTTGTGAATTGATCATTTTCTCATTGAAATCTTGTGATATATGTAAAAGCCTTTTATCTTGGAGTTGCACGTTTTGTTAGTGCTGTCAATTGAATTTTTACCTACACATCAATTTGAAATTCTTTCAATCTCTTTACGAAAGTGTATAGTGAAGGATGAGTTGGATAACTAGTTGCTAATTAGGACTTGGTGTGCAATGTTAAAGATATTTAAGTATTTCCTAACATCTAGACGATTATTAGCGCGTAAATTACCTACGCGCTTTTAATTGAATATATTTTATATGTTTGTAACAATGGATTCTGTAAGTATTGTATATTTTAAACATCTGCCTACAAAAACAAATACATGCAAAGCTAAATTGGCAGATCGTTAAATATGATAATTAAAATAATTAAACAATATCGTTATTTAAGAAGGAAACTATGTATATCGTGATGATCGCTTTATTAAAATATATCGCCAATTAAACGAATAATCAAATTGTGGGCTTCTTCGCCTTGCTCTTGCCAGACTGCCCGTATGTCTTCCCTTGCGTTTTGTTTAGTCTGGCGCGCTTATCAGTGTGTGAACTCACTTCCTACTTGACATGCCAATAAGACGCGTCGGATATGGATTAGCGTTAACATTCGGCCATCTTAACTGCAATTGCGTCCTCGCAATTTTGTACCTGTAACAACGATATATACCCAAGCATCAACACAAAATAACCTTCCATCGATATACTTCTTTTTTTCTTTGTTTTTCGATTAAACCCTGATGTACTAAGTAGGAATACATTCCTTTTGATTAGTTTCACTAGTAAACTGAATTTTTCTATAGACAGCCTGTCCCGGCTCTACAGTACACAGGACCATTTCTATAGTCAGCCTGTCCCAGCTCTATAGTACACCGGACTTTTTCTACAGCGAGCCTACCTACAATACACAGGACTATTTCTATAGCCAGCCTGCTCCGGCTTTACAGCACACACAGGGCTTTTTCTATATCCAGCCTGCCCCGGCTCTACAACACACAAGTCTTTTCCTATAGCCAGCCTGCCCCGGCTCTCCAACATACACAAGACTATTCCTATAGCCAGCCTGCCCCAGCTCTACAATACACACAGGACCTTTTCTATGAGCAGCCTGACAACCGCTCTCTCACTCTCTGGTAACCTATATGGACGATAGCAGACAAGTTTGACGTCATCAAACAGTCTAATTTCAATTTCACCATCTCTAATTGTACCCAAATCTTTGCTATCGCAAGCAAAACAGTGAGACCTTTTCTTAGCAATTTCTAGTAACCTACTTTCTATCTCGATACCTATAATCTAGGTGCTCTTTCTCAATTTCAATTCTACTTTCATTAAATCCATCTAGCTTTAAAATACTCCTTTCGACGATTTCGTCGCATTTCATTCCTCTGTCTACCATTCTTCCTTGTTTCCACATGGCGCTCGCCCCAACTGATGGAACTTGCTTCTTAATACTGCATCAGTATTATTCACAACGTCGATAATGTTGACGTCAACCGGTGTAGCTGACCCAGGATCTAACTGGACGTCTGCGTCCACTACAATAGACGGACGCGCATCATCTTCATCAAGCGTGAGTTTTTGTAACAGGTCACATATTTCGTCGCATATTAGTCGCACCTCCTTATTTCCCACCAAAAATCTCACGGCATCTCTACCGATTATTGGTTGCCCAATAATTAAATCTACATCGCCCAGATTTACGAATGTTACAGCTGCTTCCGTATCCACAAATAGTTTCTTCACACAGCACATGTGATCCTCCAAAGCCTTTCAACGTCGTAGCACACCTTCTCGTTAAAATTCGATGTTCACGCACAAGTTCCTTCGACAACACGTTCACTTGGCTCCCTGTATCCAGACATTCTTTCGCTTTATGGCCATTAATAGTGCATTACTTCATGTAAACATTATCGGTCGGTGGGTTGTCGATCAAGTTTACTGTTTTTTATTTGTGTCTCATCTAATCGATGCATTGTCGAAAGGACAATTATCCTTCTTGCGCCCAAGACTATTGCAACCATAGCAACGAACAGAGTATCCGCTGTTACAATTTCTTGCTTTATGCCCGAAACGATTGCAATTATAGCAGTGTGGCTCCAAATTTGCCGACAGATCTCTCTTTGATCGTTTTGCTGATGATTTGTAATCATCTAGCAGGGCTAGAAATCCTGCATATATTTCTTCGGGACTGCTACACTGAAAAGCACGTTATACGGCTTAGCAAGAATAAACGTAAATCGCAGCCTCTACAGATTGTTTTCAGTAGACTATGCGTAGTATAGGAAATTCTTCGATTAAAACCTAAGCTGAAATCCATTAATCTATACAAAATGTATTTCTGAAAAAGAACTAAACTATCAAAGGAATCTCTTCAAGAAATGTCCGAACGAATTAAAATATCACGAGACGCTTAGAGAAAAGGATCTTGCAATAAAGTATTAATGGAGCTTCTGAGATTGCAGTTGCGAGCAGAAGGGGACAAAATTTTATTCAATTTCGTGTATGTCCTGATTTGAAATCTGAGTGGTTATCTGACATTAGGAATTGTAGACCGATTTCTTTGTTCCGAAACTTCCGAAAGCATTTGAACGCATTGTATACACTTACATCCACGCAAGAATGTTACCCTCCATAACCGATTTGCAACATGGGTTTAATGGTTGCCAAAGTATATTGTACTTGTTGTTGATAAGCGTAGACTAGTGGATACAATCTATATAAATTTTGTTCAAGTTTTCGACCGCCATTATCACTATATATTATTGCAAAAGTT
Source organism: Oryctes borbonicus (assembly GCA_902654985.2). NCBI lineage: Eukaryota > Metazoa > Arthropoda > Insecta > Coleoptera > Scarabaeidae > Oryctes > Oryctes borbonicus. The sequence goes on from LR736905.1 coordinate 494,459, forward strand.
GGACATTCTCGGATTAAGTCTACTGTTAAATTGTTTACGTTTATATTGGTTGAACAGAAGCTTCTTTATGTCGTAGAATGGGTTTGCTTTTAATGCCTATGTGGCAACTTCTGGAATCCTGCAATGGTCGAATTTGGGATCATTGCTTTTCTTAACGTACACCAATGACATGGGGAGTTGCGTGAACTGTAACTGTAATGAATATTATTGTTTGCGGGCGATCTTAACCTAATCCCAAACATATTTTCGATTGCGGATTGCATGACGCTACAAAGAAATGCGTCTAATATTTAAGAATGGAATGTTGCTAACAAATTATATTTAAATATATCTAAATATAATCCGATCTCTATATGGATATCTTGTAGATGATATCACCCTTCAGCGCTACACATCATATCTAGCGACAACACCCGAATGACATTTCTACAATTTTTAGTGGCGGCAGTGCTCGCTGTGGCAACTTCAGATGTTATTGGCAAACAAGGAAAACTAAACAGCGGGCGGTATACAATACAGTACACAGGATAAGTTAAATCTATATAGGTGTAGGCCTTTTTATGTTGTTGTCTAGGGTCTAGGGTGTCTGGGGTGTCTTTTTTATAAATGATAACACTTTTATTTTAACGATAAAATATATTAAAATACGGAAAATTAAATTAAACGAAATCACTACACTTTCACTGTTACTACATCTGCGTTCAGAACGTCTAGTACATATAAAACTTGCGTCTTAAAATATGCAACAACGCAAGATTCGATTAGTTGTATATGGTCTGTCGTCGCTTACGTCTTTTTAGCGAATGCCTCCCTCAAACCACGCTGGCATCTGCGATCGTCGTCGGAATGTATAATGTAAACAAATCATATAGGGATATTAGGCAAAACTAAACTAACTATGAGATAAAATTGAATACGACTAAAACTTATCCTGCATAGGTTTCAGTTTGGTGTAAATTCAACAAACTCGTATCCTAGAACAAAAGCACTATAGGGGCGGAAACAAATCTATGTCAATCGACATAGAAAAGTTTTATCAAACAATATAGAATTTCACATGCCCGCAGCTTGATTTGAAAAGATAATAAATTATAATAGATTCACTTAAACTCCAACAGGAATCAGTAGTTATATAATAAGCATTGATATATTCAAATGGAGAAAAAGTAAATAACTTGGAAGTGTATTACAAAGCAAATAGAAACTTCCAAAATGATTGCAGGAATTACGATGAATATTTTCCGAAAAGACAACAACCACACAGAACAATCCGCAATTTACTGAATTTTAGAAGCTTCGAACAAAAAAAAAGTTGTTACAAAGTTAACAATATTGATATACGTCGAAGTGTTATCTTTCAAAATATTTACAAAACATTAAAGAAACCACCCTTACAAACCAGCAATTCTACAAGGTTTAAAAGATCGAAGCTAAGTTTGAAGATGATGCCAATTTTCCTAGGAAAATACTGTGAACGGATGAGATTTACCAATTGTGAAATATTCAGTACGCATAACTATCATTCGTCTACTGAAAATCCACGTTTGGTGAATCAAAAAAAATCTCAAATTCAGTTTAGTTTTAATCGCCAGTGCGGTTTAATTGGCGTGAACTCTGTTTACATTTTTGCTTGCTGTAGGAGTTTCTCTTGGTTTGGTAGTCCTTCCATCTTTTATTATAGTTTAACTAGCAACAGATATTTGGAGCTACTAATAAACGAGCCTGCCTTAAAACAACTTATTAATCCTGACAACGCGCAACACATCTGACTCCAGAAAGATAGTTGGCCGGCCCACAACACTTGTGGCCTGCAACATTTTCTGAGAACGCTTTAAAAACTTCTTGGAGTTGGTAACTCTGCTAGAATAAGGTGTCAAATGCATCTGGAATAGAATGGTCGTCATATTGAAGAATTTAACCGAATCTAAACTTTTAGTGCTTTTTCTTTGTCTTAAATAAATGTCTGAACATTGCAAAACTTTAGAAACGGTCACATATTTATAAGAAAAATTGAAACCGGCAATTTTGGTTTCTTCAAACTATTTTAACATTTCAAAAGTTAGCGTAAATTTGAAATGAGATCGGTTACAAGCATTGAATTCTGCAAAACATTTCCCATTTAACCATTACTCTATATCTTCTCCACCAGAGATACCAGTGGTGAGCATCGAAATGTGGACACGGCGTATATCTATTAGCTCTTCAATCATACATTGTTGAGGTATTTTAACGGTCTCTGGAAGTTTAGTATTCCTTTAGTTCCATTAGTTATCGGTTGTTCCTCTCTAAATATTATTTTTATAATATTTCGGGTAGTATTTTAATTGCAGTAGGCTATTTTTCAAAAGAAATGTCCTTTTCATCGTTTCATCGACGTTGTATATAAGATGCCGCAACACTCCCTGCGTGTACAATTTCTTACAAATCGCCTTCTATTTAAATTGTACGCGATACTTTTTTCGCAAGGTTTCGGTAGCTACCCCAAAATACAAATACGATATATACATACATATTCTGGTTAAATTTTTCATCTAAATATTTAATTCAAAACGTATACTGATGCAAGCTGAAATCCGAAATGTGAACTTGGGTTCATCCTTGCACATTTTAAAATGCAGACAACAAAAAAACGCTTCGTTAGTTAATGGACGTAGAACAGCGTTAACACTAACGCTGTTATGAATATGCCAAATGTACAAAAACATCTATAAGCTGATTAGATTTTGAAAAAATAACATCCTACATTGTGAAATTTTATTTTTGGACAGGTGAATAAATCTATTAATATTCGCCTTGTGCTATTCAGTTGATTATATTACATTATGGGCATTACAATTTTATAAATTGCAAAAAATATGCATTTTCCATAAATCTGAATTCAAGTGCGTTGTTACAATACCTTTATTTAAAAAAAGACTCATTAAAACAGGGGAAACCTCAACATGAAGACGGCATTTTCAAAAATATTCTGGTAATAAACGTGTTGCAAGATACTTTTGAAAATTTCGTCCATATTGGACTCTCAATCGGTGTTTAACAATCGTTTGTGTCAATCGATTTTAATGTTTCTGTAAAAATGAAAACAAACGAAAATCGTGCCGTAATTAAATTCTTGCACATAAACAACACGTCTACGCAAATTAAGGCTGAGTTATGGGAGGGAATATAATATATGTAATATAATATGAAATTTTAGGCAGCTGAATTTAAACGTTGTCGTACCAGCTTATTTGGTGATGAATTTTCCAGGCGACCAAGAACTGCAACCAAATGGTGGTTAAATGACCATCGAATTAAAGTTAAAAAGATAGCAGAGGCTGTGGGCATCTCGAGGGAATGCGTTTGTCGTAATACTGACTGAGGATTTGGATATGAAGCACCTACCGCGCTTTGAGTGCCGCGTTTGCTTGATTAGGACTAAAAGCGAATGATGACAAATGAACATTAGAAAGCCATTTGAAGCAGTTTAGCCGAAATAAATCCAAGTTTTGGCTTCGATTAATAACTGTAGATGAAGCTTGAATACACCAGTACACTGCTGACACCAACGCATCAAAACAGTGGACTGCGAGGACTGATTCGGCTCCGAAAACCCTTCCAGCTGCCGGAAAAAGTGATTGCAAAAGCAATAACAGGGATCATTACTTGACAAGCTGAGGGCAGAAATCGCGGAAAAGCAGCTACATTTGAAGAAAAGGAAAGTTTTGTTCCACCAAGACAACGCAACTAAATTCCCAACCGTAGCAACAAAATATTATATCCATCTAAAGCCTTATATATGTTTGTTGAAGCTAATTTGTCTCGAAATCAATACGAAGTTGTTTAGTAGTTTAGCAAAGAATGGTATCTTTGCTCTAAACTTTACACAAAAAAAATGAAATGTTACTCGTCTAGGTTAGTTACTGTAACGGAGGACGGAAGTAAATCTACGGAATAACTAGATCATACAGCCAAACGACTTTATCATTATTTATTAGAAGTGATTTGAAATTCATCTTTAGAAGAACAAGAATACGTAAATGCGTTATATGCAGAAAACGGATAAAAAAAAAACACGGAAAATGCACTGGCAACGGAAACGAAGCACAGTAAAATAGATACAAAAGAGAAAACTGACACTAAAGTTGAAATAAATGAAAAAATAGACAGTGAAATATTGAAACGGAAAACATGGAACATCAAAAGTATAACTGGAAAAGAAAAAGAACTCGAAGAAGAGATGGGATTGAATATTTTGGCGTTAACCGAGCCAAAGAAAAAAGGAAAAGGACTGATTAAAACTGTAACAAAACACCTACTTACTTTTAGTGGAATAAAGGAAAATCAGTGGGCTGCTGACGGGGTAGGGTGTCCCAAGTCCACAGCCGGGAAGCATGGACAAAACGGATATTAACATTAGAGCTACAAGAACATCGCAATAATGAAATAAAAACCATAATCGTTACTTACGGAATAAATTTTGGGAAGAATTAACAAAAATTACTGAAGAATTAAAGGAAAAGTATTTATAGCTGGAGATTTCAATAGCCGTGTAGGTAAAAAAGATGATGTGTACACTAAAATTCTGGGAAACCATTGAGCGATAACAAGGAATAATAATGGGAAAAGGATGCTTAAATACTGTTCGATGAACAACCTTAAAAAAGCAGTAACGGACACTAGAGCAAGAAGAGAATCGGAAATGGCCAGCGGTCACAACGTAGTAACAGGAAATAATGTAAGAAATTTAAACAGGAATCATGAGCATCAAAGTAAAAACCAGGTGTTTGAGACAATAAAATATTACAGGCTAAGAAACATAGATGTAGCTAAAAAGTATGAAAATTTAGTAACGGAAAATAATACAAAGAATTGAAAATATAGTGAACATAGATAAAAATAGAGAGCAATTTTGGAACCAGTTTAAAGATACACTACTAGAGTCTGCTACAGAAGTTTGTGGGATAAGCAAAAAAGCAACCAAAGGAAAGAAACCGCATGGTGGACAGCGGATCAAAAACAAGAGAAAAATATGGAAGTTGTTAATAAAACTATAAGAAACTATAGAAAAGTATGAAACATATAAACAAGACAGAAAAAAAGTAAATAACTAGGTAACTGAGGCAAAGTGCAAGAAATGACCAGAATTTTGAGAAAAAATTGAAGAAAATAGCAAAGAAAACCAAAAGCTTTTCTACAAGGTACTTAAATCAATGAGGAAGGGCAAGACACCGCCAATTTTACAAAAAAACAAAAGCGGAAATATACTAAAGGGTAATGAAGTTATAATGGATTGATGGAAAGAATATTTTCAAGATCTGTTAAACGACGAAGGAACTGAGGAGGAAACTAAGCAAGAGGTAGAAAATAGAATAGAAAAAGAAACAGACAAGGAAATAAGCATGAGTTATGAGAAATAAGTAATAAGATGAAAAATGGAAATGCCGTAAATGCATATTATGCAGAACAAGATGTCAACTACTATATGGACAAACTGTTCAGATGGGAGCATCACTGGGAAAAATGCGAAGACTTACAAGGAGGCTATGTTGAGAAGTAAAACTGAATTTAACATAAAGGATGATTGATGTTTGTGTTAGACTAGAAACATTTCAGACTTCCGTCGTATAAAGACAGTGTTGTTTATAGGAACTAGAGGCAATGAAATAAAATGAACGCGGAAAAGTGAGTGATAAGATGAGAAAAAAATGCAAAATCAAACGAAATACCGATAGAAAAAAATTGAAATAAAACACTTTAAGCTACTCAATAAAAACCTACTATTTTCTTTTATGACAGTCTTTATAATCTCTGCCTTTTTCCAAAATAACGTTTTATATTTGCCAAAAATTACCATGCCCTACCAAAGCTATTCTACTCTTGGATCAATTCTTTGGTATAAGAATACCAAAATTAATCCTTCCCTATAATTTGCTTAATTTAAAAGGCATGAATAAATTGGTACTAGCAAATGGGTTCAGTGATTGATAGAAGCAAAACATTTCGAACGACGCACTTTAGTATTTTCCATACCAGCAATAAAATCAACAATCCCAGCATGAATATGCACGTTTTTCTTTAATCGATAATACAAGTCATACTAGAAACGATGCAAAGCAGACTACGCGTCCTGACTGGTAGGCCGTTATCGACGTCATATGCAATAAATATTAACGATTTTTAATTACGATGTGAAACGGCTAGGCAAAAATGCAAATCAAATCAATCAAATACATTCCGCTCCAGCGCCGAGCGTATAAAACAACAGAAATATGAAAAATATCAATCTTCCGGTTATATCTGGCAGCAAGTGCAGAGGAGGTATGTACGTGCCCAAAAGGTATCAGGTGCACGATTCACTGCGATATTTTTATATGGGAATTTGATTGGTGTCCCATACCCCCAGCTTCGATCCCGTATCTCGGAATGTGCTGGCTGGCCTGCTTTCTGCGGACATCGTTTACCAATTTTCACACACACACGCGGACACATTATGTTCGCGGAATTCTCGAATGCGCACATTTAAAGATATAAAATTGATCAAATGTTCTTACTATCGATCGATACGCATGTACTGCAAAAATAAATCAGATTTGGAGCGAATTTGGGGACCGTCGTAGCTTTTTTGTCTGTAAAACTCGTTATTGAAGGTATATAGGTTATTGTATACAAATTTCCATTTGTAGATCAGTTTGCTCGATTTCTTTTATACAATTTTGTATAAAATATTTTATTTTCTTCCAGCTGTTTATAGAATAGGGTAGTACAGATACAGAAGAAAATTTATAGTAATAGGATATCATCCACTATACCATAACATGGTTAAACATTGAGATCAGCTGTGAAAAACGATGATTTCAGCCTTATCTCGTGACTGGAAATTTTAAACATTACAACAAAGCGACCAACGTGTTTTTATGATATTTGTTTACCTACATTCAAAAGTCTACTGTTTTGACCTTTTCACTGCATATAGCTCAATTTTATTACGAGGCGAAGCAGCATTGGTAACCTCTTCCCTCCATTCTCTCCCAGATCAATTTTCCTTCTTTGACGTTCACTTGGAGACTTCAGGTATGTTCCCATTTGTCGTGTTCGCTCTTGTTCACTTGTTATACGCGAGTGGTTACCAGCTTCCTTTTCTGTTGACATAAATTTGTAGATTTTATTTTACAAAATTAAATATTATTTATCATTCTAAAATTCCAATTTTGGATTTTAAATTTTGGTTTGTGCCTGACATGAAATGAAATCGTAGTTTGGGGTTCTACAAAATATAATAAAACCAAATAAAACATTAAATGAAATACCACAAAAACGTTAAACATTACAGTTTTGGTAATGATTAACATTTTCAAAGTAAAAATTATTTAATAAGCAGATATAATTATTAATCCAAAATTAGTCCACGCAAGTAGAAGTATTATGAAGTTTCGAGAATAGTTTCTATTTTCTTGGATTTTTTGCCACTATGGCAACATTGTCCAAAGTAAAATAATTTTTCTTGATTTCTGCCGACGTAATTAAATTTAATTAATGACATAAAATTTCAGGACACCGATAAGACTCGAACCTACTCCCGTTTGTTGGACAAGCGTGATACCAACTCCACCACAGAATCTCTGCAGGAACAAATCCTTTTAATACCATTTTTCACTATTCGCCGGTGGAATATATTCATTGCTTAAATTATTGCTACCAACCGCCGATATGGTACCAACCTAGCATTAAAAATAACCTTGCTCCTAATAAGACTGAAATTTCTATTGTTGTGTGACATGCACTGGAGAAATATGTTTTTTTATGCATTTAATACTTTATTCTCTAAAGTAGATAGTTAATCTATTCAAATAAGCCAAATTGTAGACGACAACATCTACGCATCTTCTCTTGTAGTATAGAAGAAATATTTTCTGTAAGTAGTGTAAAAGATTCTAGTTAATACAAATGTTGTAGTAGTAACATATAAAGTATACTACGCCTTCCTGTTGGGAGAGTAGGGTGGGGAAGAGGAGTTCCAAAGTTATTTAACGCATAACTTTCACGCCTTTCTGGAGTTGAAGAAAATTACAGGACATTCGTGGCCGCTTTGCCCAGTCGACGACGGTCGTAGGTCGCGGTATATAAAAAAAAAGATTCTGGCTCCTGCGGCAGGAGCCACCTAATCAGGAAGGCGCCACCCACTCAGAACACTAATGTCCTTCGTCGACCCCGGTCGTGGGCAACCGAGGTTTGCTGCCAGTAAAGACGCAAAAAAAAACTAAATAAATAAAAAAAAAGAGAAATAGATTAAAAGTTGGTTTAATTAATCGTCAACACAGAAATAAAAAAAAGGAAATAAACTTTTAAAAAAGGATAAACTAAAGTATAGCAAAAATTTCCTTGCTTGAAATGAATTGCAAAATTAGGTACCTCAAGTGACCCCCCAAGATCTTGTTGGTTTACAGATTTTACGAATTTTAGTACTTTTTTTCAAAGTTATTGAATGAAATACAACAAACAAATAATAAAACTAAAAGGAAAAAAAACTATACGTTAAAGGTAAATTTCTGTATAATTTAAAAGAAAAAAAAAATATATTGTCTTTTTTTTCGCCGCCACCCCTAGGATCGGCACGGAAGCTACTGTAGCATTTATCTGTCGTTTCTATTGTAATGTCACCCTCGGTAACCTGGTCTCTACGGCGGGGGGACGTCAGACGTGCTCGGTATTCGGTACTCGGAATACGCCCTCAAGAGATCAAAATTCGGGTTACGGTAGAAGTATGTTCTCCACAAGAACGATATTTCGGGTTCCGGTAGAAATACGCCCTCCACAAGAACTCTAATTCTGGATTAGAGTTCTTCTGTACGTAAAGGTTGGGTCAAACGGCGAAGTTCGCACGCTAAGCCGTAAAAATACGTCTACAACACACTGTGTTCGATACTCAAAATTTATAACGGATATAACTATTCACTTTCTCTAGGTGAATTTATAGCCGCAAAATAAGCGAAAGGCCTTCCTCAAGGCAAAATCAAATTTCTACACCAGAGTGAACTTCGAGAAACACCCAACTCGTAACAAGACTTAACGGAAAGAACTACAAAATTGTTAATCCTCACGTTCTAGAATAGAATAGTTTTTATGATAAAACATCACACAAACGGACCAATCGGAGAAACTATCATAAATTACTTAAAATAAAACACGATACGTCCTCTATTGCGTAGAAGGGAAAATAGACCACAAAAAATTATTCCCTTAAGAAATTTAGGAAAGTAAAGATAAATGGAGACAAAGACACTTATGTAAAATCTTCCCGAGTATTATCGACGCAGTAAATGTGCAGTAAAAATGCTGCAAAATCAGACCAAATAGAATTGTAATAACGAAAATTCGCACGGTGCGAAATAGGTTGCCTAGCTATAAAACAAGTTGGAAATGCAACGTTAATTTGCTTCAATAATATCTTATATATGTATGTATCTTGGACTTGTTCTTCAAATGTTATTAATAATATTAAGTACTATTTTCCATTATTTGTGACTTCATTTCCCCATTTTCGTAAAATAACGACTGCCATCATGTTAGAAGAACAAAGTGCACCGCTAAAATACATAGGCACTGTTGCAAAATTTGGTCGCTATAAAAGCTTAAGGACGGGGAGTTGCGAATCAGTAACAGTTGTGATGTAACCGCTATCATGAGAAGATCGTACTAGACTTTAGTCAATTGATACGTTGTACCCCTATTTTATTTCTTTAATTGGTTATCATTGCCTTTCCCGATCTTGTTTGGCCCCTTTGTTATTTTGAATTTGCTTTATTTGTATTTCGTAGTTACTACGAAATGTTCTTACTACGTTGCCAGCAGTAGTACAAATAACTGCTTATTTGAATATCTATCGTATCTTAAACTGATTTTTTACACGTGCAAATTGAAAAACATGTTTTTATTTTGAAATTCAATCTACAAAAAAAATTAGGTTTTTGTTATGCACTTATTATTATTTGTACATTTAATATGTAGGATACTCGGAAACGAAAAAATGTAATCTATTAGTTATTTTATAATGGCAATTAAGTACTTATTTGGAAATAATCAACGATTAAAATTCATCGATACTATGTAAATCAAATAAGATGAATTACGTATAACTCTAGCACGTATAATAGGCAACTGACTGGAGTGTGTATGGGAAACAGGAGTGAGAAGAGCATGCCTACAACGTTGTCTGGGACTGGCACTGATAAATTCATCCTTGCCACCGCTAGTATATAGTGTCTCACTGTACCACAAGTATGACTAACTGTGAGACAAATATTAAGATACAAATTATTAAAAAAACAATAACGTTATAGAATAGTGTATGAAGTTACTTGGCCAGACGTAACTAGCATCAGTGAAAAATATTAATTAAAGAAAATGAGTCTCACTATCTTACCCAGGTCCCCCTACATTTAGTGAATCAAAAACTTTAGCAAGACACAATATACGTGCAATATATATCAAATATATATTGCATGCGACAGTCTCTGCTTCCGTGGAAAAACTGATGGAAGTTGTTAAAGACAGAGTTGGCATTTTATAGTGAAAATTAGCTCGAAGATCATTGTTTTTCAGTCAATTTTCCTGAAACAACGCGAAACGACGGTTTTAACTCGAGTGCGTAGAAAACAACCAAACAAAAGTTAATTCATGCAAAGATACCTTTATGCACAAACTTATGGGCTTCACAAAATTAACAGACTAGAAAGACTCGGGTTTTGTCGACCCTCGAGGAAACCAGTAGGCAATATTCTCATGTTTGTCTAGTCCCTGCTAATTTCGTGAAGCCCACGGAAAGTGGCGAACTTTAATAATAAGTTATACGTGGTATTATTGGATTCGTCATTTGATTACTTTTCCAAAAACGTCAAAATATGCAGGTTGTTCTATTCGCAACAAGAACATTAACGTCGCTGTTATTGAACTCCCAATACCGCCAAAAGTTAGTTCACAAAAAATTGCCATTTCTTTTCTAAAAACACTATCTTCTGTCGTTTAAAAGCTAGTATAGGGGAAGCGATATTTAAGACCTCACTGTATATTTTTCGGTGAATATTTGTTAAAATAACAACATAATTTGCTAAGTTTAACTGACTCGAACTATAAGTAGGGCGTGAACGATGAAAGCTGGAAATAAAATAATAGAAAATAATTATTATATTAGTATTTGTCATGTAAAAATATGAAAAAATATAAGAAAAAGGAATTCGATAGGAAAAACCTTGAGTTTTTCTTCTTTTTTAAGTACTATTAATAATCTCTAAGACCTTTTTTGTTTTTTCACAGATTCTCGCCAACGTAATCCCGTCAGCGATATGAACAAGGAAAAACTAGAGGCTTTCAACGACGACAACCACCTAACATCTATATCAAAATTAATCACGCCCCAGACCGAAATCCTCTTTTCCATAGTAGCAATACATTTATATTCAATAAATTAAAATGCAGTTAACAAAAAATAAATTTTTAAATACGTATAATATGAATCCAATGCATTAATTCCAAGTTGATTTACTGTAGAAGAAATCGATGAATTAATTTTTTATAAATTCGATCTTATAATATTTTTGTACATATGCGTGCGAGGTGACGTGGTATTTCAAATGATTGGAAATTATTATGCGTAATTAGTATTAAGGCCCAATGTAACTGTTCTAAGTTAATATAACTTGAAAATAAGAATATGATATATATTTTTCAGCATATCTGCAGCCAGTTTATGGAAACTGGTATAAAATTCAAGGTTAAGGTAAGTTGACAGACGATGATTATACATAGAATAAGTAAGCCTGTTAGTTGCGAAATTATGTAGACAAGATTCCCCTATAATGTTTATGAGAATATTGATAATTTCTAGAATCCAGAATAATTTTGAAGTCATGTTGTATACAATCATAGCTTACATTCCATTAGATATGCGTTTTATTCTTTTTTATTATCTAACGTAATAGCATAAATAAAAGGTCAATTACAAAGTTTCGATTCCCTCGTCTATTCCGTTGCATATTGTGTACATTACAGTATGTAACGGAAATACACGAGGGAATCGAATGCTAGAAATGTTGCAACTCTTAAAGAAGCAATAAGCGTAGCAATAGATGAAGAGAGTAACTAGCCTTCATCGAGCATTTTTTATTCAAGCCATTATAACAAAGCGCTAAACATAAATTTGCAATTGACTAGTCAACACAATTTTCAAAATTCAATCAATAGATTTGAGGCATGTTACATGAACAATCGCAATTATATTGTACCTAATCGTGGTCAAAGACAAACGCGTAAAAGATCGAGTAAAATAAGAGGAGGTAACTGCAGTTCTGCGTCCAATCGCGGTAATGTATTTTACGGGTGTCCGCAAAAACTCCATCAGTTGGAAATCGGTTTTTTCGTAATGAGAATATTATACTGAGCGTGAATGGCATGAATTACATAGAAATGGGTTATGGAACAGAAAATGATTATGACTTTAAGACACAGATGCGACAGAAACTAATAGACCAATTAACATTAACAACCATTAACAACCATATACTCATTTTCAAATAAGAGTAAATTCAACTTTATTTTATTTCACACTTACTGCACTTAAGATTAGGAAAGACAATTAGAATAAACTGAAGTGGTAATATTAAATGATGGTAACAGCAAATATTGCAAACCTTAGCACATAATAGGTTAGTTAGATACGTTGCTTGCAGATAACTACAGAGTGTTCACCACACACATTATTTTTGCAACGTGTACAAATTGTTCTTGCTTTTCTATCTTTTGAAGATGGACAAGCATTGCACCTCTTCCCCTTCTTTGGAGGCTCCTTGATAGTAGATGATTCGGCACCTTCTCCTTTCTCGAGATCCTTTCCTAGGACGATTGCTTCTATTTCTCAATGCGATACATGCAGTGGGTTTCAACAACTTCCACAATACATATACATCATGGCGCTGATATCTAGCGCGTTGTAAAAAATTACAAGAAGCCATACTTTTCACATCGTGTCATTTTGTCTAGTTATCCGAACCTCCCTTCGTTTTATTATAGTCGAACATTATCTTGTTTTCTTTTTTGACCGTCACCAACCTTTTTCTCATTGTGCAAAGTATTAAGTAACGTTACAAACTTATGTTTCTTTAAGTAACACGAAATAATCATTGTGACGTCCGTAAAACCAAACTTTGTAGAATACACTTTACGATTTTCAGATATTATGAAGGAAACTGGTAATTCAGGTTTATTTTTGCGAATCGCACCATTATTGTTAAATTTTTTGATAGCAAGTACTTTCCGAGGTTGTAAGAAGTAAAAAGGTGTCACAAACGCTTCTCAACCTTCTCCCATCCTTTCTCTTTCATCATCTTGTTTTCTAGTATACATTTCAAAAGTTTCATGCATAAGTTACAATATTTTAGTCCGTACCTTCCAGGCTCTGATAGAATATATTATCTAAACGGACGTCTACTCTAAAGGTTACGAATTATTCGTCAACCACCATACCCCAATTTGGTACATAAGCATTTTGCCAATAAGTATTCCACGACTCAAAAGATCCTCTGCTTCTGTCCCCTGCATTACCGACCTCAATACACGAAGTGTAGTATAAGTTTCTTTAGCTCTGAAAAATGCATTCCTTTCCAATTTTTTCCCTAAACGATCTTTCCTTCAGCATACTTCCACTTTAGGACAATTTCAAGAAGAGGTTTACGAAAGTAAATCAAAAAGAAGAAACTATGGTATGGATCTCCCGATTTGCGAAACGAGTTGGATCTGAACGTTCTCGTAAAACATTGTGTCGCGGCTGCCTTCCCTGACCAGGTAAGATAGGACTTTGATATCAGACAACTTATTTATTTTTTGAGGTAAAAGGGTTACCTTTAACAACCAGACTCTTGTAGAGCACTTCTGTCGCTTTTATCATTGGGAAGACGTTTGGTGGCATCTATTTTTCCGTCATTATCAGAAGATGCGTACCCACTACTATATTCAATGTCGCTCATTTCTTCTATTATTGCCTCTAGCTGCTGCTATGAAAGGACATTTTTTCTGTGCCGTTTTCTGTAATAAGCAAAACTGAATGTAGGAGAAATTGAGCATATCAAACTTACAAATAAGAACCTGATACCACGAAAATACCTGTCATCTCTCAGGCTCGGAAAACGCTAGCGTATTATTCAAGCCTATAAGTACTGAATTACCGCAGCTCAATTCCACGTAATAAGGGGATACCCTCAGTCTACTAGAAGACGATGCAACTCCGGCAAAATCGTAAATTTATGAGCTAACGTCTATTAAGTATAAAATCTACTCACCTTACGTACATAGGTGTATGCAGTGAAAGCCATAAGGGTCACGAAGGTATTTTTATACTGCAAAAACTATTTATCAGAAAAATTCCTTTTTGCGAAATTTATAAAACTATAGCTCCTACCTGAAAAATCTCTGAATGCAAATATATTACCTCTAGCATAAGTTAAAAAAAAAAAACAACTCTTAAAAGTCGTTTTGAGTTCACTGGACCCGGCCGGTAGGGTTAAGTATGATATTTTTACTAGGATCCCTGCACGTTGTGAAGCTATTAAATATTTTTGGGCCGGCGACTCTTACGGACATCGTTTTATCTACTGAAATTTACAATGGCGTTATAGCAATGCCAAATTCACATGTTATTCCGGTTCATATACTTAACACTAATAACAAAATAAAAAATATTAAACCCGATACAATAAAATTAGCAAATTTTGAAGCTTATTTATTAAATATTTAAATAAAGAAGGAAAATAATTCATACCAACAAAACATATGCAGATGTATTCCTTTTAAAAACATACCCGGTAACTGTAACAAATGTTATAAAAGAAATTAAGGAAGGATACAAATCCAGTCTATGTAAAGCCATATCGTTTACCTTACTCTCAATAATTTGAAGTAAAATAGATAAAATGCTGAGAAACTGTATTACCGAAGAGAGTAAATCAAATTGGTGGTCACCTATCTTAAAACTTCACACCGAAATTTTGGATTAATTGGCAGGCGCAATTTATTTCCCATATTTAGATCTTTCTGAAACAATAACGTAGGCAGCCACGGCCAGAGTCAGTGAAAACTAAATGTTCCGGGTTTGAACCGTGCTAATCGAGAACTCGACATTTCGCCCACAATCGTATGGGGATTCAAGGGAGGAGTAAACTCCTACTACATAATACATTTTATTATTTGAGTTGCAATATTTAAAGAAAAATGGTTTGTTTAAATGTATAGATTTTGATGAACTTTTCCCATGGACGTTATATTAAAAATAGAAGTTTTGACTTTAACTGTAACAAAACGAATGAAGAATACTTTAGAGTGGAATTTTCTGTTTACATGAGCGAAAGGTGATTTTTCAAAAAGTTAACGCATATGCGTTTTAAATGTTTTTAAATGTTCAATGGTGTGTTCCTTAATAGCATGAAATGGCCTAGTATATTAGTGACGCGCTTGACAAACATTGTTATCAACGTAGATTTTCCAAAAGCTGATAGCATTGATCACACTGTTATTGCAAAAACGAGATAAAGTTTGGGAGTTAACTTAACTTAAATCTTACTGGAAGACAAATGCTACGTGCTCTATAATGGATACCCTTCGGTTAACTTCTTTTCAAAACCCGAAATACCGTGGGCCATTGCTCTTTAATTTATGTATCAACCATTCATTTCCTTTGCTGAACTCTCGTGTTGGCTTACGCCGTTGTTATCAAAGTACTACCGGTAATAGTTCTTCTGAATACAGAGTAATCTGGCACTTCTTCACAGCTGGGATACAAATAACATCAGTCAATGGTCTGTTTTATCTTATAGCAGCGCTCACACGATCAGCATACATTACGACTACAACGTCAGCAATACTCCCCTTATACGTAATTCGAATGTCAAAGACCTGGTTGTTTTGTTCTACAGTAAATAGCTATATAAAATCCGTGAGCTATCATTCCTCAGAACTTATAAGATTTGTTTTTCGCTCGTGCAGATTTAAATGCAATAAAATGTTTATACTATGCTCTTGTGCGGTCTAAGCTTGAATATGCTCCCGTTATGTGGTATTTCTACTACTTATATCAAGACCTAGTGATCGAGCGTATTCAAAAGAGGTTTTAAAAATACCGATCAAACTAAATAGCACTAACCCCAGCAGAGGCATTCACTACTGTACTTTACTCGCCAGACGTCCCTAGCCCACCATCACCCGCAAGAACAAAGCGTTGATTTTTTTCGAATATTCTTACACATAAAATAGACTCTCCATCCCTTTGCCATTAATAAATTTTGTAACGCCTACCTGTAGTAGACGTTCCCTTCGCCACCAACATCTTAGTGAAGGCACCTGTCTGTCATATGACGAAAAATGCCAATAAACGCAATCTTGCTCAATCATTTAAATTGTTTATCTTTGTTGTTATGTAAAATATTTAATGTATTTTGTTATAACATTGGTAATTAGTTATTATACTGTTGGTCAATAAAGGAAATACGAGGGAAACCTTTTAAATTTTTACAAAAATCATGAAAGAAAAAAAACCTTTTGGCACAAACTGTTTTACTGTTTTTCAATATTCGCCATTAATATTTATTCACTTCTGTATACGTTCCAGTTCTCAAAACATTTTTTTCACTGTCAAGGTGATATCTCAAAAACATGGTTTTTGGAGGCTTCACCAGCACCTTGAGGTAATAAAAATCGCTGTCCACGCATTTTTTGTTTGGTATGCGAGAATATAACGAAGACGCTAGGCGATAAATTAGGCAAATACAGGCAATGAGATGTTTTTCTTTTTCAAATCATCAATCGTTTTGACGGGCTGTGTGAGAGCTGGCATTGCTATGATGAAGGATGATGCAACGTTGTCGATTGTTTTTCCTGATTTCATCATGACTTCTGGTAAACGAATTATTGTACAGCATTTAGCACTAACTGTTCTTCAATCCTCGGAAGCTGATGCTGCTTAGTTTCCGTTCGTGCGAATATATCCAAGTTTCGTCATCTGTGATGTTGAATACGTATTTTCGAGATCCTTTCGAATTTTTTGAGCATTTCCTTACACCAATTGCCACGAGTCCTTCTTGTGCTTTGGATTAAATTACATGATCTTTTTCATACCCAAATGCTCGTGCAAAATCGAATGGATGCCCATATCTTAAGTCACACGCCAATCCTTCTCAATCATGTTGCGCACAGCATCAATGTTTTTCGAAGCAACAGTCGATTTTGGTCAACCTTCACGAAATTCATCATTGACGGAAGCACGGCCACGATGAAATTCTGCAAACCATTTGTAAGCAGTCCATTTTAATGGTGCTTCATTAACTAAAGTTGGTCGAAGCGATTCCAGGAATTGTTGTTGTGTTTGTCCATTACTAAATTCGCACAAAATCATCCAACGAATACCTTCACTTGAAATTTTCTTACAAAATTGCTTTCTTTAAAGTCTCACTGTAAACAAACCACTCAACCAATTTCTGCGCTGTCACTGCTTCAACAGTAACACGTCAAATTTTACGAGAATCTACTGGTCGTTTGTAAACGCTGCCCTCATAGTATTATTATGCTGTCATCTTAAATATTTACAATTACCAATACAACAAGCTTAAATCAATAAATATCTTCTATTCAACGCTTATATTATTGGTATTTGGCTATTATTCAAACAATTGACGTTAAATATGAATATTTCTACCTCTGGAATTCCAACATACACCGAACCATTTCAAGAACGTAACATAATATCGAAGAATTATTGCGCCTATCACATTAGATTAAAACACAAGAAATTTCTGACGTCCTCGATGGAGGCAGTTTCCCACGTATTACATTCTACATGAACATGTTCTTGTATTTGCTAATGCAATATAATTAGATATGTTGTAAATTATCTAGATTCTCCAGTTATCGATCTGCGAATATTTTGTGACTGGGCTCATGTATAACAATCTGGCACTTTTCCTGTACGAAGCTTCGTATTGGTCTTCTACGATTAAATTAAATTAGAGTTTCACGTAGTGAGATGCGAATATTAGTTTTCATATACACGTACGATCATGAAATTCTATTGAATCTTTGTCGCGACTATACTTTGTTTTATTTAGTTTCTGAAAATTTATTTTTTGTAGTTCATCCATGTATTTAGTATTACTTCTCTCATAAAAAGACACTAAAAAGGTAATAGAATTATAAACGCAAGTAGCAGCATCTGTATGTCATGGCAATATGTTGATTTCCAGAACTTAATTAGAATCAAAGGCATCAGTAACTCTTCATATCCAAACTTATACAGACAGCATAAACTTCATTAGAGTAACAATCCAATTCAAATCGGAATGAAACTTCGTGGATTAATCAATTGGTGTAAAATACACAACACAAGCTTGATTCTTAACATAAACAAAATTGGGAGTGGAAGAAATACACAACAGTACCACTGGAACGCTGCTTATATGTTGTCTAGGGTTATGTAAGAGAATAGGCTGTAAAGAATTTAACAAACGAATATAATGTCTTTAAGGATTAGCTTATCCTCTTTTTCCTGTTAGTGCCAGATATTACTACCCGAAGCTCGTTCCCTGAATATTAAATAATTCTCTTGCACCTAAGTTACTTAACTTCAGAACTCTATGTCAGCTACAACTGCATTAGTTTTCTGCGATTCTTCATCGGTAAAAGATAGTTCCAAGTGTTGAGTATATTTCTCCAACCTCCAGACGCTTTTGAGCCTACTAATTGCTCTATCAAATTCTCAGACGTGGTTTATGTTTTGATTATTGCTATTGATTTTTCCTGGCGTTTCGCGACAATACCATTACCCAGTTAAAAACTGTTTTCAAAGTATTAAACGAAGTGATAGATTATATAGATATCATATCAATTACATCATTACATAATCAAACAAAAACACTTGGTAATAATTTCACACATTTTATCAGTACTTAATGTACATTTGGCCTCGCAACGTCGTCACTAAATACTAAAGCTAAAAATTTTTTACAGTGAGTATACATGTCATAAAATGCTAATTAAAAGCGAAAAAGGACAATTGTTTTTAAGGGGAAGAAAACCTGTTAACTATTGTAGGATTTATTAAAGGAAAGCTTATTATATCTGTTTGCTAATCCAAGATGTTGTCCGGGTTCAATAGTAAACTTTCTTTTGTTCGTTTTATAGCTTTCATTTCTTTTAAAAAGAATATTTAATTTATCAAATGTACATATATCCGCAGTTTCTAATATATCTGTTGCTACTCTTGAATTGTCTTTGTTTAATCTAATAGAACCCATGTGTTACCAAATCTCAATTTAAAGTTGCGACCAGTTTGGCCTATATAAAATTTCTCACAATCATTACAGTATATTTTTAAGTACCGGATTTACTGGACTAGTTGTCCGGTGTTGTATTATTGACTAAATGATTTTTTAAAGAGTTATATTATAGAAGGTTACTTTATAATCAGATTTCTTTAAAAAGTTACTTAATTTTACAGTAACCTTACTTCAAGTATGGGATTTTTGTCCATTGTTTAAAATTAGGCTGTAGATTGGAAGGAAATGCTAATTTTATTGCTTGTGATTTTTGTATCTTTGTTAATGAGTTATCTATTAAAAGTTAAAAAGTGAAAAGTTGAAAGTGAAGCCATTATTGCGCGCGATTGCTTCAATTATATCGTGTTCATTATTGAAATTTTCGCATGTAGTAGGGATGTTCAGTAATTTAAATATCATAGAATTAAAAGCAGCATATTTCATATTATTAAAGTGGTTGTATGTGTTAGGTACTAATATCACAAAAGGGTGGTTTCCTGTAAATGCTAAAATTCAAAGCATTAACGGAAATCTGTATTTTTAAACTTAGTAAGTTTAATGAACTACTCCTTTTCGATTGTGAGTTGAATGTTTTCATTAATTTTATTGAGTGAAATTAAAAAGTTATTTAATTGTCTTTGTCTATTATTTAATCAAAAAAAATTGTATTGTATTGTATTGTTATATTGTTTACATATCTAAACTATACTACGAGCGGGGTTGTACTTGAACTGTAATTTTGCAACAATGTTTCTTCAAAATGATTCATAAAAGTATTAGCTAGCAAAGGCGACAACGGTAAACTATCTTTTTATTTGTACAAACTGAATATAATTTTGGTCCAGGCATATATTTAGCATTTCCTTTATTACTCTGCTTTATCCGGTCAACATTTCAAGATTCTACCTTTAATATTTAATATATTTTAGTTCCAGAATGGTAATGGACATGAAAAGGCTTTTTACGTCAAATAAAACTTATTTAGCTGAATAACTCACACTAATATTGTTAGACTTAAATAGACTAGTTTCATTTGATGTAAAAAGTCTGTTAACTGTCTAAAAAATCACTTAACTCACAATAATAAAACACCGCTTCTAATTATCGTTCAATTTGGACTATCTAACGCATTTAAAATCGATAAAGACAAAACTTCATGCTTAGTAGTCTATCAAAACTTTCTTTAGGGGTAACCCAACGCAAAATAGAGGTATCCACATAGATGTGAACCGAAGAATAACTTTTTAACATTCTTTAAATTAATTTTTGCATAATTTGCTCAATATGCCGTTTGTCTCAACAGTATTTACGTTTCTTGGCTGTACGTTCTGTATCCTAGAATCAAATGATACAGATTACCGTTAATATTACCACGCTCATATTCCGTGGACTCTACCATTTGCAGTTTACTCTAATGAGGACATTAGCTATAGCCAGTTTTAACCAACCTACTAATGATTGAAAAAAGCCGTCTGAAAACTATGTGATCCATGTGTATCTGTATCTGCATGATCAGTATCAGGGTACATTAAGGCGTAATATGTAATTCTTTCAGCGTTGAACGGCGGTCACTCACCTTGCCATTTGCCTAAAAGGGAAGTTGTAGGGATGCATCGTTACAGTACAACATGACTACAAAATTTCACCTCTTCTAAAATTCTAACCTTAAATACATTCTTTAGATATATTATTAGTATTCTGGTTCGTGCAGAACTTACCTACCACGTACAAATCAAAAAGACTTTGATTAATTTACAATTGCATGGAAATTGTAATCAACTTTACATGATTTGTATGCAGTAGTATAAAAACTTACGCAAACGTGTACAAGATATCCAGTAAAGTTGCTTCAAAATTTAGACGTAACCGAAAGGGTATAAAACAAAGAAAAGGGATAAAATCAATCATTTAACTGAAAATGGACTATGAATTATCACAAGAACGAATTTCCTGCAATTTTTACCTGATTCCATGAACAACTTATAATATGGTGGTAAGACAAATTTGATATTTTTTAATAAATTTTTTAAAATAAGAAATATATATTTTACGCCAAGCCATAAACTCCGTTGAATTTCATATTTTTCTGTTTGTACATCTCTAAAAACTGTATTTTTGAAATTTCGCTAACATATAGAGGTTGAGTTTTTCGAGTTTGAATACTTGCTGTTCGAAAATCACAAAAGATATAAGAACATTTAGATGAGCGAAAAGGTGCAGGTTTATGTGCTCGATTTATAATCATTTTTGTGTAATAAAAAATTAAAGACCTTCTAGATATTCGTAAAAAACTGAAAAATCTTTAACGTCATTTATTTTTTTTATTACTACAAATAAGGAACGCATGTAGAGGAAGATATTTTTTGAAGTTGTGCAATAACATACCATCGATATTTCAATTAACTTGTACTTTTTTATTTTTATCACCCTAGGTTATCCCTTTTATGAAACTCTAGTGAATTGTGTATAAGCATAAAATAAATTCCTTATCTCATAGAATGGAGGCGACCTCAAATAACATTTGAATTGAATGTTTGGTGTAGTCATAATTTACGAGATTTGTCGCTAGAAAGCTTTTCATAATTTATAAGATTTGCATTTAAAAAGCTTTTGAATGAAAATTTCTGCTGAAACTGACCGATCCTTTAGCCTTTTCGATTTCCGAAACTTCTAAGTTTTGATTTTTATATAGGGTACTTCATCCTAAAATTATGCCCATTATGTAAATAGTAGAAAACCAACATTTTTTTATAATATAATAGACGTCATAAAGTGTCTCCCAAAAATGTGTTTGTATCCTGTATATACAAACTACATCTTCATAGATAGCGAACCGCGGATCTATTATGTTGTTTTAAATGGAGCGCCCTATATATTATTCCTTTTCTTATTCGTGCATATAAAAATAAACCAATATAATCTTTAATAATATTTATAATTTTTTCATAAATTGCCTAAATGTGCAGATAGAGCTTAAAATTTTGAAGCAAGTTAACAGCAGTATGTTTTATTTACTGTTGTCGTATTAACCGAACAATAGCAATATTCAAATGCAGGGTTCACATTTAACTGTAAATATCTCTTTAACCTTAAATGAAGTTTTCAATTTAATCTCGCAAAAATTTAGGCTAGAATATCTCCGCACTCCGGATTTTTCGAATGAAACAGATATCTTTACATTTAGGCAAATATGGACAAAACTGCAATGTCTCAAAATCCGTTAGAAATAAACATATAAGTCCCATTATATTAGCTTATTTCTAAATGACGAAACTAAAAGCGTAATAGCATACAGGGTGCTCCATTTAAAGTAACAAGGATTTGCATAACGGAGATATTTGTGGAAGAGAGATAATATAGTAATATCATGTATTGACCTCCTACCATTTACAAAACAGGTACCATTCTCTAATTCCAATTAAGACAACCTAAAATGTGCATATGGTGCACTATAACAAAGTATACGATACTAGTTATAAGAGTATAAGTTATCTGCGGAATATTGTCATAAACTTTATGAATAGTATTAATAAACGTGGAATATCTAATACATTAGTAATTCCATTTTGAAAAGAATTAATGAGCAGAAAGTATAGCTCTTCTTTGTTGTACTGTACACGCTTGGGGAACTAAAATGATCGCTCATCCAAATACCTAATAATATTATACGAAAAATATTATAGCAACTTTTAACACAATTATGCACTTCGACCGCAGATTTTTGATTATTATTATTTGTATATTATTATTATATTATATAGCAAGTTAAGGCGGTGAAAACTAACAATGTGATACTTAGGTTTCTGTGGCTGCATTCATTCTCTTCAGTCTTCACTGGACATTACTACGGTATAATACGACCGAAATTTACTTCGGCACAGAACATAGTTTGAGATTGTTTCGGAATTAGACTATGGGCGAGTCTGCAATACAAGTAAATGCGAAAATTGGAAAAGCTGCTGGTTGTCTTTAAAGGTAAGACAGGCACTCAAAGTTGAATATGTTTTTAATATTATATCATAGTATAACAATGCAAGAGCTGTGTTCTTTTTCCGATAACATCAAATAATGATCCTCCGATTAGGATTCCAAAAGCTCTAACCTCATATTCGATCCTTCATATTTTTATATTATGTTATGTTTATACATCAAAATTCAGACACCAATCAAGTGTAAACACAAACAAATCATCATTACTTTATCGAATCATATAAGCTCCTTGATTAGTTTGAACAATACAATGCGTTGCGAAAGAACACACAGTGATCGAAACGTGTTTGTATCAATTTTTAAAGGGCGAAAGAACAAAACTTATGTAACTGCAACCAACACAAATATTGTCGCGTTCAAATAAAAAATGCGTACATAGTGTACAAATTTATTTGTATGTATTTATAGGTTAGTATATACGCTAGAATGTATCCTCGCTATACGCCACTCTGATAGTAACTCAGATTCTACTAATAATATTTCTTAGCATAATTGTCAGTATTATTTCTACGCTTTTCCATTTGCTTAATTGATTTCTGTTGTAAATAACGAAATAAATAAAGAATGCTTCAATAGTTTAGATGAGATCAAAGAAGTTATCCTTATACTAGCTAGGTATTAAAAAAACATTCAGGGCCAAATCCAAAGAATATCTGACAATTATTCAGGTGCTCTATAGGTAAACACGTAGTTTAGGTTATTTCTTTAAAAAATGTGTTTATATGTATGTGTTATGTTGCAATTATTATTGGTCATACATAAATAAAACTGTATTAGAAGATAAATATTTTATTTTTGACACAACTCCTACTGTTTCCTATAAAACACTAGTACCTTGTCAAATAATAATGTCGAATTTTATCGTAAAAGAGTGCGATAATTATAAACACAATTTCTTATATTCCTTATATAAATGCAGCGATATCTAGAACGGTATTGTTGCATTTTTTCATACAGAAATGTTGTAAATGGTAAGAAAATTCATATTTAATCTTACTTCCTGATAAGACACAACTGTACAACTTGTGTAACTAAAATTTGTATATTGCCGTAGCAACCTTTGTAACAGATCACTGACGACGTTTTTGCAACAATATTGTATTTAATAGAAATACACTCCGTTATCAAATAATAGGGATTTATGCAAGTTGCAGTGAATAGTAGTATATTGGCAAACAAATTGTAGTAAATTGTTCTGGAATTGTCTAATTGTACACACAATATGCGGACATCGAAGGGTAGACTACAATCAGTTGCTCGGATGAGGGGACTTTTTGCTTGTCGACGAATGTACTCCTAAACGTTGGAACATTCTTCAGCTGTTTTTTTTTGAGTTTGATTTTGTTTCTGCTTCTTCAATTAAAAATGTTGTTTTGCGGACGTTGTCAACTAACTTTTGCGTAAATAATAAGGAAATCGTAAAAAAACCTGCTTTACTATGATTTCACAGGAAACGATTTTTATTGAGTAATTATACAACTTTAGGTTATTATTTGTAAAGTACAAGCTAAGCCAAATTAGAGGTCTTGTTTTGGTAAATATCTAGAAGGTCTTTGGTTCCTTTTGTTAAACAAAAATTGTCTTAAGGCAAGTTTTCCTATCTCTTGAGATATAAGATTCGTGTACTAGAACTACAACCGACCTCGACCTGTGTATATACAGTATACAAGTAAAATGAAATATGTATGTATTGCGCTTTGTTTGTTTCGTACCCTTTAAGCTAATCTTAAATTTACAGAATACCTTTAGTAGATAGCCAGTAAAAATTTCCTTATTGTTAAGATAATAAACATAATATTGTGTATAAATGTGATTGCTTGTCCTATGATTTTATACATGTATGTATTATATTGAGAAAATAATTCACACTGAGACTGAAGTATTTTGCTTTTTATAATTAAGTTTGTATAAATTGTACTTAACGAGGTCCTAATAAATAAAGGTGTTTACAATTCTAAATACTTTCATTTCCCTTTATGCTGTATATTTTATGTTATTCTAGTAGTAGTAACTGCTCATACGAGGGTTGTATAAGCTTCCAACCTGACATAGAAACAAGTACTTTTCTGCCAAATTCAGTTTTATTCCTCATCATTGTCTCCTGGTAAATCTATAAGCTTTTCTCAACGATGTTTTCATTTGTCTATCCGTCCAAATAAATCTTAGTTTTCATCTTATCCTGCAAAGTGGGCGTTTGTAAATGTGATGACCTCATTCAATAAAAATGTCTGCCCTTCGGGGAAAACTTTGAGCCTAGAAAACAGAAAAAGTTGCTGGGGGCCAGGTAAGATGACTAGAACGGGTGGTCTATTAATTTGAAGATTAATATGAGAATGTTTGCTATGACAACCACTGAAATGTGACTGCTATCTTAATGGAACAAAATTTCCCTTTTCTTCAAATGCAGCCGCTTTTCTATGTGCATAGTATGCCCCAGTTATTGGTTTTCCTTTTTCGAGATGCTCCATTACCATAATTCCATCGCTATCCCAGAAAACAGTAGCCATCACTTTCCCGGCCAATAGAACCATTTTGACCTTATTCGAAACTGTTTCTACTGTGCCTCGGCTTTAGCAGTGTACTGGTGTATCCATGATTGCAGGTTTTGACCGTACCGAACGTTCATCGTTGACCAAGCTGGTGCGACCAGCTTTAAATTCAGCTGCCCAAATTTTCACGGTGACAAATGATACAAAGTACCTGTATATCTTCTACTTCGATTTTAATTTGCGTGGACATATTACCATTTTTAGAGAAACGCAAACATCGTCTGAAACAAACGACCGTTAAATAACAACTGAGTGACCAACATGGCTGAACATTTTTTTAAAACATCTTTCAATGCATGCACAATTATATTATTAGAATATTTTTGCTGAGTAACGCCATCTTCATGTTGAAGCTTGAAACTTTTCCCGCCTATAATTAAAAATTAAAATCAAAGCTTCTTACAAGCCCATTTGATTTCACAAATTAGCAAATATTTTTCCTTGTACCCTACCGTACGAATAGAAAAACTCAAGCAGAGTTCATTTCGGTTAGTCACTAACACACCGAGGATAAAAACTTTCTCAACGATATCAACCTTAAAATTTTAATCAAAATATTCGACAGAACCCGCAAACACCGCTTTGATTGTACGATATTATCTGAGAAGCGTTTCTGCAGGCCTTTTCCTCCGTTGTCATTAAGTAAAACGTCTGCAGAAACTTAATTCAAAAAGTTTTTAATATTGGTGAGTTTCTCTCCCCTCGTGGTGTTTGTTAAATCGAATAAAAGCTATTATACACTTCCTTCTCTTCGTCTTTCTTTTCCGTTCTTTTCACTGAATAAATACGCACACCGCAATCTACCAAGAAAAAAAAAGACGTCAGATGGAATCAGGCTGGAAGTCAAGTAAGACAAAAAATGAAAATTATTGTACCCATTCTGCCATGGTCACTTTCCAAACTCTACAGAATAAAATACCTTGTAACAAATGTGTAAGTATTATTGCTAATTACGTCAGTCCCGTATTCGTGTTGCAAATGCAATAATCTTATATCAAGTAAATACTTGTACTTAGTAAATACTAAAATACATAGAAACATGTTTTAACTCTGAATCTGAAAATCTATATTAGTAGGAAACAGAAATTGCGTACGGGCTGATATTTCAGCCAGCATAGGTATAAAAGTTACCTCATAATCAAATTTGTTAATAAGCTTCCTGCATGCTTCCGAAGTTCAAATAGTTATCAAGTGAGTACATTTTCACCTGCTGATAAAGTATTTGATTTAATGCAAAACAATGAACAATTTCTATAAGCAGATTGTAAAAATGAAATTATTTGAATTAGCAAATTGTAAACGTGTGTACTGAGACATATATACTGATACCCATCTCTGATATAGAGAATCTTATCTCCCACTCGCTCCAGATGCGTTTATGTGGGATCCAAAACCAATCCACCGCAGTGGCTTACTAACGGGAACCTTTATGATGCCTCGAGGGGGACTTTCTAACATTAATCATAAATTTTGATTTTACATTTTGTATGAGGAGGTGGAAAATATTTGTTTTAGCTCATGGAATTGCGAGGGTAGTCTGAAAAGTTCCAAACCACAACATGAAGATGTTCCGTAGCTCGTCAAAAATGTTCTGATAATATACTTACGCATACGTTGAAAGATACTTTTTGTCAGTCGAAGTTAGTACTTCTCTAAAAATGGAAAAATATCGAATATCGAATATCGAACCGTTACCGAATTCTTGCGTTTAAAAGGCGATACGCTCAACCAAATTAAATTCGAGATGGATGCCGTTGACAGAGGCTCTGCTTTTCTAGAGTAGCTGAATTTAAACGTGGTCGAGCCAGCTGTATTTGCAACGAACATTCGAGACGTGCTAAAAAAACAACAACCGCTACCGATAACACAACAAAAGTTTGTCATATATTGACTGATGATTTGGGCATAGAAAGGCTGTAGTTCATGTAGCTATCTAAACGTTCACGTACCATAATTTTTCTTTCTCGGGATCGGTTAGCTCAAATAGCGTTGAACAATGTATAATTAGAATGAGAAATACTAGGTCTGCCGGATATGATATTTCCATTCATTTGTTAAAACAAATTCGTACTTATGTCAGAACCTCTAGCACATAACATTAGTTTACCATTTCAAGAGGATCTTGGAAGAATGCGCGAAGACAGATGACAACTACAGCCCAGTATCGCTGATTTCCAGTTTTTCGAAGGTCATTTGTGATAATCTCGTAGCTCTTCATAAATACAATATTTTGCAAGAATTTCAACACAGTTTTACTAATATGAGGAGTATAGAGACTGTATTGGAAGTTTTTCTCGACTTTATTGTCTCTGCAATTGATCGCACTGGTAACCCTTAAATTATTTGTTGATATCTCCAAGGCGTTTGACTTTATTGATCACCGGGTCTTTATTAAAGAAATTGAATTCTTTTGATATCAGGGAAACTGCGTTGGATTGTTTCTTATCTATACCAACGACATTGCTAGTTACATTAAAGAAAAGATGTTGTAGTAGCAAATTATAGGGATGATACCAACATGTTGATTGCAGCAAAAAGAATCTGACGCAATAGAGAAGATTACTAACACATATCACAAAGTTTGTGAATATATATAAAAATATAATGCAGAAAAAGCCGCTATAGTTAGATTATTAGAACGGGCAATATACAGTATAAATGAGTATTGCTCATTGTAAATTATATTTTCCTATCTTCCATTAGCATGTGAGCAATTGGAATAAGTTATATTATTATTATTATTATTATAACCACACATTGAGTGCTGCGCTTGCTTACTTGTGGGCCAAAACGCATTCGAATGAACATTTCCAATATCGTGTTAAAACAGTTTAAGCAAAATAAGTCGGAGTTTTGCCGTCGATTATTAACTGTAGATAAAACTTGGATACACCTAAAGCCAAGACGAACTCCAGAAAAGGCGAATAGGAGAGTTTTAAGGTAACGTATTTAAGAAAAGTTTATATGTCTATGAGATATTATCTAAAGAGCATCGCATTCAAAATAAAAATGTATATTATAATAAGCCTTTATAAATTCACTATCCTCTTGTACTTTTATAATGGCATTTTAATTAAAGTTAATTCACATAGTGACACAATATAAATCTATTATAAATTTACCCTAACTTTATGTCTTAGATTTTCCATATTCCACAAACTCACCTCGATTTCTTTGGACAATAATATTTTGAAAAAATGATGTCACAGGTGTTTTAGCGGTCATTTGAAAAGCTAAATTCTTAAGATTTTCTTTTGTTAATCCAGTTGAGCTAAAAAATATTTTAATTAAAAAATAATAAATTAATTTTTATTCACTGCACTAAAGGATCTTTTATAATAGATAACATGAAAAATACTGCCGTAGCCTATTATAGAATTTAGGGATTATCGCATAAGGAGTTCGGTGTTAGTTGTAAAAATTATGAGCAGGTAAAATTTCGTTCGAGAAATTTCGTTTCCAAAACCTTTAAGCGCTCTCGCTGATAAAATCGATGCAGTGAAAGTCCGTCGAAATTTCCTATTTAATACATCAAATCGATGGATGAGAACGTCAAATTTATACACTTGTTGGGTCTGACGGCTTTCGTAGGTCGACGAGATGGTTATCCTATTTATCATGATGGAGCTCATCAGTAGCGGGAAGTTTCTTGATACGATCCTATTAAGCAAGTCTTGAATTCTCAAAGCGCCGAAGTGACCTCTTCCCTTCGCTGTTTCCGAACTGCATTAGCTTATCGACTCCGCTTGGCTAGTTCTAAATGGCATTGGTTTGCCGCCGATTGTTTGATTTACTTTGAGAACCCAATTACGTATGAATTGCGTTTGAATGTTAGCGTCTATGAAATGTAATCAGAACTAAAATATCCCATTGGGATTTATATAGGAATTATTATAGTTTAGTAGATAAAATTTGCTGGAAGTGAAGATATGTAAGCACGTGTTTTGAAGGGCCCTTAAATATAATACAACGTTTGCGTTTATCCCTTAGTTTTATCTCTCTTCGAAAGAAAGTTCACCAACTTTCGAAAAGATGTTTCTGCCATTCAAAGTAAATTTCGAAAGATAAATTTACGCTAGGTTTAATTAAACGCAAACAAAAAAAACGTGTTAGGCCTGTATGTCAGAACATGTAAGA
Organism: Oryctes borbonicus; assembly: GCA_902654985.2. Taxonomy (NCBI): domain Eukaryota; kingdom Metazoa; phylum Arthropoda; class Insecta; order Coleoptera; family Scarabaeidae; genus Oryctes; species Oryctes borbonicus. Next base: position 524,463 of record LR736905.1, read on the forward strand.
CCAGAAGATAGAAAACATTTATAGATTAGCTGATAAATATTAAACTCAGTGCTATTGAGTAAAAATTACATCACAAGAATATCTACAGTACTAAGGGTGATATTCCACACAACCACAAAATTTTAAATATAAAAGCTCTGGGCTTGGACTCTGTCCACAATAGTATTCTATTTAATTCATTTTTGATTTCTACGTGATTTGTGCTCTCTACAGCGATGGTTCATGCTTACTTTAAAGGCTGGTACATCAATTAGAAAGGGATATGTCAAATGTAAATTGGGTGGTAGAAAGAAATCCACAATCTATTCGATTGGCTCTGATTCGACCGTATTTTATTGCTATATTCGCAGCACTCTATTCGTGTTTAATGTACCATTTAGTTGACTAAATATAGATAGATTAACTAGTCAAAAGAGTACAAAATGTAGAAATGCGCTAAATACTATGATAGGTGGACATTACAAGCAAAACTAAAAGTAAACTAAATAAACATGGCATTGCACTACAGCATGTAAAGAAGCATATTTCCAAATTAAACACTTAAGAAATTAAATATATTAAAATAAAACTTGTTGCTTCACAATCTTGAGTCAATTTCACGTCGTGAGATTGGATAAGAATAGATATAAGATGGAATGAGTATATAGATGGTGCCGAAAACCAATAACAAAGCATTATTTATATTGCGTGGTATTTTCTTTTATGGAGAACATAGTTTTTGACATTGAATGTTTTACCTGAAGAATCTATCATATGCCAAAATAATGTTGTCATCGATTTTCTTGACATTCTTGGAGTTCGTCTATTTGGAAATATGTTAATTTTCATATTTTATTCTTGATTTTGCTGGAAGAGGATTTAGTGTACTTATTTTGGTTGCTATTACAATAGCTTCGGGAATGTCTGAGTCACCATTGGCAATCATGGCAGTTTCAAAGGTTACTATAAACATATCTACTTACTCCGCTGTCAATTTACTGGTATGTAAGCAATCATAGTATAATTTTTTTGAGCTCAGTAATAATTATGAACCAATAAATTGTCATAAAAAGGGAAGATGCAGAAAAAATCACGTACAGGCTAGAAATAAAAATTAGAAACACCGTGTTTCTCCGAAGTTATAATATCCAAATGCAAAATGGTGTTCTGATAATTCAAATGGTGCACTCTGGACATTTTTACACTAGTTAATAGAAGAAGAATCGTTTTAAAAGAATATCAGGACTTTTCCTTCTAAACTTGGTAGTTCTTGATATATTAAAGAAAAAGGAGAAATATTCTTTTTCAAAATAAGGTGTGCCTTAAGAAGACTTACTATTGAAAACAATACAAAATAAAAACGAATTATTTTAGTTTCAGTGACGATAGTAACAATTATATGAATACTAACAATGACTCATCAACCCTTATCACAGGGTAAACAGATAACTTTGGTCATCTAGTCCCTCTGATTCATCTTGCAAATACTACTATGTTGTGTATCGTATATTAAGACGTCATTAAGATAATAATACTAATTTATATATATGTATATATATATCAACGTTCTATTGTTCAGTTCGGTTAGTAATAGCTTAATATAAAATTGTATTGCTGCTCATTCCATTGAGGCTTGTCTGCTGTATTGTTTCAAATAAATCATTGTCTAAAGTTCTTGAGTGTTTTTTAAAAAACTGATTCAAGAAAAAGAGACCAAAACTTAACACTTTCAACTGATATTATCAAACTACAAAAAAAAACTATAAAAAAAATCTAACGGCGATAGATCGAGAGATCTTGCAGCCCGCATTGTAGGACCTCTGTTTCCAATCCAAGAATTTGGAAATTCTTGAGTTAAATATTCAGTTACATCTATCGAATTGTGTAGAAGTGCGCGTCTAACAGCTAATGGCATGTCATCTAAATAATCTTGAAATTCATGTTGCAATAAATTTAGATATCTTTGATGTACCATCATAAAAATATGGAACAAAAATAGTACTATAATTCCACGCCAAACATTGAACGGGAAATGCATTGAACGTATTAAATGTTTCACCTGGATTTGTATCTCTTATTTGCCAATAATGTGTATTTTATCTATTTAATTAATGCCATTATTAGAAAAATTGAACTCATTTGATCATAAAATATTATTTTAAAATGTTGGATTTGAAATATTTTGCAGTATTAAATAATTGCAAAACTGTAGTCCTCTCATAGTATCGACGGGTTGAAGATTATATTTTCAGGCTCTATTTTTTCAAAATCATATATACCTTCACGTGTACTGTATGCAGCTTCTCTAATTGAATTTTTAGGGCAAATATTGAAATATGCACCATGTCCAAATATTCATTTATTTAATTAAATATATTCTCGATTGGGATCCAGTTCTGTGCAATTTATTTTCTAATTTGAAAAAATACGAATGATTTGGATAAAAGGGATCCGGATGTTTTTATCGGTATAACTGCAGGGCTTGTCTTGAATTATTATTTTGAGAAATAATAGCATTTTATCATTTAATTGAATAACCTGCCGTTATTGGCACAAATTAATAATGTATTTAACCCATACAAACTTTATAACAAAAACAATACAAAATAACAAAAAGCTGTGAGATTTTATTTTCAGTTCACACCTTTTCAGAAGAAATTTTTTAAAGCAAAAATTATTTTCTATTTACTGGTGTGTTTACAATAACTTCATTTTCACCCTGTATAAACTGTAATTTTAAAATCATTTCCCTCCTTGCCATACAAATATTTGCATTATTACAAAATATATGTACATGGTTATATCTATGTATCAAATAATAGTCAATAACAATTTGAAATTATGGTTTCGCAAAAGAAAACTAACTTAAATAATATCACAACCAAAAACGTTTGAGATCCTGATCTACTAAATACAAAGATTACCCTGTCCTTTGCCCTACTTATAGAACTTTTTGATTTTTGAAAGCACAAATATACCAATCAAATATCGGAAAGTTTAGATATTTCAATCAGAGTTTCAGTACAATCGGCATTAATGTCAATGCAACCATTTCAAATATGCTCTTTCATCAACAGTACATATTTACAATTCAATAACTTGCTTTTGTTAGAAATCTAACAATAAACGGTATTGTACTAAATATTCATAGCACAGACACTTACACGAATGTATATGAATGTCTGATGAATATATAATGATTTCTTTCTCGTATTGTTGTCAGTAGTCAATACCGCAATCTCTGAAGCTGCGCTTGGAAATGTCAGAAGTGTTTGCTACGTCTACTATTTAAATACGTCATGCAAAATAAGTATGTTTCCGTAAAAAAAAGCATGACATTTACTCCACAAATCTATAAATTCGAACGATCCATCCTCCTTCAAGTGTCACATTAGTCAGCGCCAGTTTAAATAGTATATATTCCCATAATTTCCACGTTTGTCTAATGGATTGCGTATAACAATATTACAAAATATGTACTTACAGAGAAGATCGGTCACAGAAACCTATTTGTCAACAAGAAGATTGATCAATTTCAGGAGATTAATACGGTTACGGTTACCCAAACTCAATTTTAATATTTCTTCTCAACACATGTTTTTTGTTGAATTAACAAATAACATACTTTTATTTGAAAGTAGCTCTCAAATAATGGATTTTTGTGGATGTGACTAAAGTGTATTATTAGTTTAACAAAAAAAAAAAAAAACGCAACAGTATTGTTTGCTGGCAGAACCAATAAAACAGTAGCTTGACAGAAATAACTGTATTAGCATTAGCCAAGAACGTCCATAAAGTAATAAGTAAAAGAGACATAAAACACTGCACAAGAAAAAATTATACTGGACCACGCAATACCTAACCAAAAATCATACCAAGCGACCATATCACACCACAATGGAATAAAATTACACCTAACGATATTTAAGAAATTAAATTAATTACAAGTATTTTGAACACACAAAACAAACTATAAAGAAATAAAAAGAAAATGTTACACAACTGCAAGAATCAGAGTCGAACACGCTCGAAATGTTATCCAAAACGCTACAATCCATACTGCACAAACACACAATAAGAGAAAAAAGTCAAGTAAAGGGAAGATAGCTCATAACTGAAAACATAGTAAGGCAAATCCAAAAAAGAAACAAATTATACAAAAACCTCATGCAATACCCCAATAACAGCATGATGTCACAAAGATATCGAGCATGAAAAAACACCGTACAACATATTTAATAAGAAATTGAAAAAAGAATACTACAAAAGCTAATTTAAAAAGCACAAAAATAATCTAACAGATATATAGAAATTGGTAACAGCAAAAACGAACAGAACAAAAAAATATATATAAAATAAAAAGATAGATGGCAAATGAAATAAATAACTTTCTCGCAAGCATAGAGAAAAAGGTGGCACAAAGAAAAAATAAACTCAATAACAACACCAAACCATGATGAACAAGTAGGAGTACATGTATGTACACAGTCATACAAAATATAGGAGAACTAACATCGATAATCACAAAACTGGTAAATGACGTAATAGTAGAAGGAATATATCCTAGATATTTGAAAAGAGCTACGATTATCCCAATGCATTCTCACTACTAACATCCCTGAACAAAATATTGGAAAAAAATATACAGATGCAGCTATCTGATTATTTACAAAGGTACAAAAACATACCGGACCTGCCTCCGCTATTATCGATCTTCTGAACAACACCGATGAAAGAATGGAAAAAGGAAACACAGTAACTGCGATTTTCATCGATATGAGAAAAGCGTTGGATACCATATCCAAACCAAAGTTGATACAAAAAAATACAAAAAGATGGGAATTCATGGAAACGAGAAAAAAATTGATACAGATATACTTATCTGGCAAAGCATAAACAACAGTAGTAAACAAACATGAAAGCTATAACAAAAGCTCTGACGGAATACCCCAAGGCGGAAACCTTCCACCAACACAGCCAAAACGAAAATCAGTGGGAAAATATATACCTACGCCGACGATACCTTTTTTTGGGGAAACAACAAACCACAAACAGAGAGATGAATATACTACAGCAATGGTACAACGGAAACATTTTGACAATAAACGAACAAGAAACGGAATATATGTCATCCCCAAGTAAAACAAATAAACCAAAATAAACATAAAAATAAAAAACCAAGAAATAAAAGAAGTACAGAACAGATACACTACAAAGCAATTTGAAATGGGACATCAATGAATACAATGCCATCGCAGAGCTATACAAAATATGACAAATAATAGTAGAATTTGCTAGAAAATCTCTGATATTCAGTGCTATGTTAACTTGCCACATGAACTACCTACTTAACGTATGGGGATCTTCCCATACAAAGACAGCAAAATAAAATACTAAAACTAATATACAAAATTGATAGAATGACACCTACGAAGAGATGGACGAAATGAACGTACAACAAACAATAAAATCCAAAAACTTGTTACCGATATCTAAAATGGAAAAGTAACTCATAAAAGCAATTACAAAGTTAAGAACTACTAGAGAGCTACATGGATGTGGAACAAGAAGAACGTCACCTATACGAATAAAGACAGTGAAACAAAGAAAATATGGAAAAGCAGCAGGCGCAATAAAAGTTACAACAAAAAAGATTGTAAAGGAAAATTACCAATTTTGTGTTTGCTATTTTTTTGTGTACATCAATAACCCGCGTGTTTATTCAGATTACGAAAACTGCAGTATCAGCGGCATGGCCTTTATTGCGAAAGAATACTAAAAAAACACAAAGCAATTCATTACGAGATTATACAAGAAGAAATATAACAAAGACAATACCAGAAAGAGAAAGAAGAAGAAGCAACAAAGGAGTCCTCAATACCACTACTCCGGACCGGGATTGCAGCACTCCCAATCCCCCCGCAAGGAAGACCAAGGACCGGTTCTGTTACCAGGTGTACAAGCATGAAATGCGGTTTTTTTTTTTTTCTAAAAAAACGTTAAATTCGGAAGAATAATAAAAAGTGCTTTATTGGAAGTAGGCTCCATCGCTTGTTATACATTTTTTTCCATCTTTCGGGCAATTTGCGAATATCACGCCACTAAAAATTTTCCCCTTTTGCTGCGAACAATTCATCGAAAAATGACTTTGTGTTGCCTCTTTCGGTATTCTGGCCTTTTTTCAAGCAGCGAACAGTGCAAATCGGTCAATTGTTGTTGGTAACGTTTAGTATCAACCGTTTCCCCAGGTTTTAGCAGCTCATTTCCGCCAAAGCGATTCGGTCTTGCGGTCGATGTGAATGGTGCGCTTGGGTGTACCCATGATTTTCTGCGCTTGGGATTCTCAAAATAAATCCACTTTTCATCCCCTGTAACTATACGACGCAAAAACGACTTCGTTTTGTACCGAGCGAGCAAAATGTCACATGCGTTTTTGCGCTTTTCCATTTGCCTGTTATTCAACTCATGTGGTACCCATCTACCGGTCTTCTGAATCTTTCCTATCGCCCGTATCCGATTGGAAACAGGTTGTTGACTAACGCCCAATTGCTCCGCGAGTTGTTTTTGTGTTTGCGAATCATCTCCGTCCAACAATGCTTGCAATTCCACATCTTCGTATTTTTTTGGAAGTTTTCCACGTTCCTTGTCTACAATATCGAAGTCAAAACGCCGAAACCATCGTTCACACGTATCTTGTGATGGAGCATGTCCACCATTTGTTATTTGTTTGTTTGCTTGTCGAAGTAATCGGTATGATTTTGGAGTAATTTTCTTCAAATGAAAACAAAAAATTAATGCTGTCCGCGAATGCTCTTTGTTCGGTATAAATTTCGACTTATTGAACACAACAACACAACACTATGCACACACTTTTCCAATCTATCACTCATGGGCGTCTGACACTTGTTGACACAACAAAATGGCACAGTGTCAGATCTTTATAGCACAAACTGCATTGGTGCTGTTGTCTGTTATCTGAAATCCGCATTTCATGCTTGTACACCTGGTATGTTGTGCACTGTATATGCATATTACATTATTGTATAACATGACAATAATATAGTTTGGTTTTATAAAAAATATATCGGAACTAAAGGCATTTCTTAAGGAGTAATTGCTACAATTGAAAATAGAAAACTAAGACAAACAAAAGCTTTGCAATCTAATGATATTAACGAATACTTTACCTTCAGCAAATACTACGCCGAAGGAGCATAACATTCAGCATTCAGCGTCCTTGTTCGACATTAGTAGAGATAGCAAAGGCAGGTGAATTATTATTTTTTTGCAGCGACTAGACAGATTCATGTTTTGTCGACTCTCCGGGAAACCAGTAAGCAACACGAACCCCCTCTCATGAGACGAACGAATTTGTCTAGTCGCTGCAAAGAAGTAATAATTGCACCTGCCTTGGTCATCTCTAGTTCAAAACTTTTGATTTTCTCATAAAACTTACATCAATGCTTCGCCACATGCATACAATCAATCACAGCCTAGCGCAATCTGCAACAACAACTATACTATTTGCAATCATTCGAAAGTTCATTGTAAATTTTAATACCTGCGATATGTGTATAATCTGCTGATAGTTGTAAATTATGCTTTGTTATATTTTGGGATTATGTATCTTATAAGTGTGTTGGCTACTGTTTTCTACACTTATTTTGTATTTTTCTTTATGGATGTAGCAACTGGGTTCTAATATGTACAGCTCATGTAGTGTTAAAATTTTTAGGTTCATGAAATATCTTCGGCAAGATATTAGCTGACTAACACTAGCAATTGTTCTGATCGCGGCTCTCTGTTTGAGGAAAACTTCGTTAGCAAATGAGCTGGAACCCCACATTAGTATTCCATATAATAATAGCTACTGAAATTCAGGATAGGATACTCTTTGTAACGTATTTATATTTATAGCATTCTAGTTGTCATAATACTGTTTAATTTAGATACTAGTAGGCTACAGTGTGCATTCCATTTTCTAGTCGCTGAAAAGGTAACAGCCAACACGTTAGCTGTTTTTGTTTCTGAAATACAATTGTTATTTATTCTTAGGTCGGGTTTGTTATTTATTTTCTTTTGTAAAATATGAAAGGACATATATTTAGTTTTTTTCTATGTTTAAAGACAAGCCGTTAGCACAGCACCACTGGTTCATCTTACTTCACATGTAACGAGTCTCAAATTCCGTTCGTTCCTCGTCGCTCGTAAAAAGTAGAGTTACATCATCTGCATAACATACTAGATGGTAATCGTACAATGTCGTTTATAAAAAGCAAAAACAAAGTATTACTCAATATTACTCGGCATTAAAGAAGCTCTAATTGTTTGTCTAGTATTGCAATTTTCTGTTGATACTTCAACGAATTGCATTCTCCCTGAAAGATAGGACTGATCCACTCACCAGCCTTGCCTCGGAACCCCAAAGAACTCAATACAAACAAAAATAATGAGAAAAAGGGAAAGGGGCTAATGCCGAAAGAATGGATCATGCACATGTACGATAACGGTGTTTTATATAACAGATTAGTATGTGCTATAGGGGTGTCCAAAGTGTTAGTACATCTGTGACCGTATTGTGGAATTAAAAAGTGAAATTTGGAAAGTAAAGCAGGCGAATCGACAGTATTGTTAGTCAGCTTCAACAAGAACTTGGCGCTAGATGTTTCCCTACGACGAGAGAGTGAGTCAATACTGTGTCTAAGAAGTAAACTGTCAAAATCAGTGCCCCGAGGAGGGTATGTACCATCGGATTTGAATGATATTTCAGAAATCTTTTCTGAACACGTTCAATTTCTAGCTGAAGATAATGATAATGAGGGTACCAAACCAACGATGCATATTCCAATTTTCAGCGGACAAACGAAAAATACACAGCCTTTAGGGCATTATCACTGGAAAAATGTTTGCAAGTTCTAAATAAAAAGCTAAGCGATTTAGATGCTGAAGAACAGATGGCATCTGTATGCGGCGAAAATGTCAGTTTAGGATCGAACAGTACACCAAGATCATTAAACAAGTTAACCCTACAGATAGCATTATCAACAACCGCATGCTGTGGCATACAAATCAGCAATGTATTTATACAGATCCCCAACATCGCGGAACTCCCGCGCCCTCTCGGAACGCGACAACTCCAAGAGAAGACTCTCTAGGAGGTTATAATCGTAAATGTAGGAGACCAGACCTTGGGTCGTTGCGGCTTCTCTATGTGTCATTTCCATTTGCAGTGTTCTACCAATCATGTAATGGTCGGATATCCGTAAAGCGATAATATTCCCGGAGCACTCCCTGCTGGTCTTACAGAATATATGATCTATTATGGATGATACTAGGTTACCATCACGTATGGCTTCACGAGTATAGCAAATTTATAAGAGACCTGAAGCCTTCACTGAAGAGTGCGTCATTGTATCTCGCTACCAACGCGCTGACGCTAGATCAATATTCATGTCCCCCAGTATAATAGCCTTATGAGTCCTGTTGCTGTTTATAAACGACCGAAGTTCCTCCAGAAAGTCATTTGCGCTTAGATTTGGGGGCCGATATATAGCAAGTAAACAGAGGCTTGCTCCATCTATTTGAATCCGAACGCAAACTGCCTCGCAGGCAGCAAAGTCCGTCTCAATAGTTTCGTAGCTGTATGAGTCTTTTATATATACAACAACACCAGCACCCAAACCATGCGAGCGAAGTCCAGACACCACACTGTAACCCGGTAAAATATAATTGTTTTTTGTTGCTAACTAATCCTGGTTGTTTCAGTTAATTTCAAATAGTACAAGAATGTCCAACGAAGCAGTCTCTCACAGCACCGCAAAGCTCATCAAAGTGAGCAGGGAGGAAACGTATGTTCAAGTGTGCAAATCTAAAGTTATGTGTATTAGAGCTGTTTACCCATTCTTGAATTGAGGTATAGGTAGAGGTTTGTCGCATGTTGTCCATATCATTATGTATTAAATCCGTAGTCTAATTAACAACAACTGAAATTCAGGCAGAAAAGAGAAAAGAAACTGTGTTTTAATGTATTGTTGCACAGTCCGCTTCGGTCGATATGGTGACAGGAGCGGAGCTCTCTATCTGTTGTGCCTTGATCCTACCACCGCGCGTAACCCAAACAAATCTCCACCCCGACACCCTTGCATTGTTCCGAGCAAGCCAAAGCAGTCTCTTGTTGTGTGGCGTCAAGGCGTCGCAGATGTATACCTTCCCGGAGCCGCCTGGACCTATTACGTCACTGCAATTGTGGTGCGTCTTTCTCTTAACAATAGATCCCTCTTCTGGAGATTACTGAAGGACACGAGGTCCGGCTGGAGGTGTCCGTCCTATCTGAACTCGGTAAGCGTCTTCAGTATCGTTGACTTCACAGTCGACTCCCAACAAAGAAACCACCGTTACTGCCTCCACTTGTAAGTCCTCGCCAGGCCGCTCAGGAATTCCTCTTATCTCTATTTGTCTATTTGAGCAGTCAAATTTCTAATTGTTTCGTCCTTCTGCGAGTTGCTATCAATTACAGAACCTAGACGCTCCTCCCAAGCCTCTACTCTATTGCTTAATTCAATGTTGTCTATTTTGTTATCGTTGCATTGCTTTACAGAATCATCACCCTGCTGCTTGACACTGCACAACCAGTACTCCTTTCAGTTCGTCGATCTCCTTCGTGATTCCCAAGTTATTTTTTTTTAGCTAATCTACAAGATTCACACTTCCAGGATTGTTTTCTGTCCTTACTCATTGCGGTGGTTTGATTTAAAGAGCAGCATTCAAAATGCAAATAGGTATCACAGGGGAAGCATGAAACAAACCCACCATCTACCGAAAGTGTTTCCTCGCACTTACTTGGCTAACACAACAAAATATTGCTTGAAATGTATTGATGCCATTACAATAAATTGTTTAGTATACAATAAGTTTAATTTTCCTCTTTACTTTATTTCTCTGTCGGTACTGGCACCTCACTGTAGATATAGGCAACCCAAAGAGCACAAATTGTCAAACAACATCAAGATAAAAAACTAAGTTATAAAATATAATTAACAGCAAGCAATTGTTTTAACAAATGACCGCTAAAGTGTTGTAAGGAAAACTGCAAATAAGATGTGGTATAATGACAAAGTTGCAATCTCATAGATACTCGTCTTCATCAGTTCATGCAGCACACGAACACATATATAAAAAAAAAAGTCCACGTCTTAGTTAATTCTTCTAATCAAATGTTCAGTTCTCAGAAGTTACCACCGTTTCCAAAAACACCCGCAACTGACAAACAAAGCGCCACCGAACCACACAAACAACAAAACGGCCAAATAAAATCACTCTTTTAATGGTGACATAGAAAACGTTTGAGAGCAAGCCAGAACGAACCTATTAACTAATAATTAATAACAATTAATAATAATTAATAATAATTAAATAATAATAATAATAATAATAGGGGCAAAAAAAAATAAGTTGTAAATATTCCAAGATACAACAAAAATCAAACAAATAGGAATAATGCCTTTTAAATAAATATTAAACAATATAGGCAATTATCACACTGCCATTCAGAGAAGTTCGGTCGGTTAGTAAAACACATGAAAAGGTTACAGAAACAAACGAAACTAAAAACAAAATGCAATTTTATTGTATGTACAGGTAAAAAAGACAAAAATAAATAAATAAAAAGTTATTCTGGCCTAATATAACATACTAAACATTTTTTTTTCATCGGAAAAACCTCCTTTGCTGTTAATCACCGCTCGAACTATTCTAGGCATTCTTTCGATAAGTTCTGTTAAAACGGATTGTGGAATATTAATCCATTCATGTTGCAGAATATTCCGTAAATGTTCTTGTGAAGTTGGGCATATTTTTCGGATGCTCCTGTCCAGTTCATCCCACAACAACCCTATAGGGTTCAAATCTGGGCTTTGTGGGGGCCATGTCATTACTTTCAGGGTGTGCTGTTCTTCTTGCTCCTTTAGATAGTTCTTACACACTAACACAGTGTGTTTTGGGTCGTTGTCATGCATGAATGTAATGTTACGGCCTATTATACGCAATCCTGATGGCACTGCATGATTCTGGAGTATTGCAAAATAATTTTCCTTCCTCATTACACCCTGCACTCTGCATAAATCTCCCGTCCCAGCAAAGGAAAAACATCCCCACACTAACACCGAACCACGCCCTTGCTTCACTGTAGGCACAATGCAGTTCGGGATCACTTTTCGGTTTTAGATCTTCGGACATAACCTCGTCTATTTTGCCCAAAAACTTCAAACTTTGACTCGTCACTCCAAAGCACGTGTTTCCAATCATCTAACGACCAATCCAGATGAGAACGGGCAATGCGTCCATGAAGGTCCGCTTGTTGAAGTCGACGTTTTACCGTACTCGCCGAAACTTGTTCTTCACGGCCGCGGTTGACTTCGGCTGCTATTTGTGGCGCTGTTAATTTTCTATTGCGTTTGCTTAATAATACAATTCTCAAATCTTCAGCTTTTGTTGTTTTCCTAGATGCTCCAGGACGAACACGATTTTCTATAGTTCCAGTTGTCCGATATCGCTTTATGACGTCATTTACTGTTGAACTTCTCATATTTATTTTTTCAGCAATTTGTCGCCCCGAATGTCCTTCTTCAAACAGCGTAATAATGCGTGAACGTTTTTCTACACTGGTAGGCTTGCCACGTGCCATTTTGAAGTAAATTTTCTTAAAACTTTCGCTCAAAAACGACAGATACACACCAACACACGACAGTAAAATGAAGCAAATTTATATCTTTACGCCTTTGATAAATAAACAAGAGTGATGCTGCGGAATATTTCCTAAATGTATTGTTCGTTAATAATTCCCAAACGACCAGTTTCAAAAGATCGGTACTTCCGAGAAAATTCTTGGAATGATAATAAAAAAGACTTTATTATGGTTGTCGCAATATTTCTACTTTACATAATAATTTATAGCTTTAATCCCTTAGAAAAGAGTGTATGCTTAATATTTTTCTAATTTTATGTATTAATAATTGTATACAGTGTGATATAATAGATTTTTATTGTATGACCGAACTTCACTTAACGGCAGTGTACATATTTAATTTGAGGAGATGCACAAACTTTTATCGAAAACTCCGTAATAACAGAACTTATGCTGCGTACTTTATGGACTTACTGTAATTAAATGAATTTGATATAGGAGTATTCATATAATCTGTAATTTACTCATTACATTTACTATGTGAACAACAGACTAAAAGAAGGCACAATTGCCGTTGATACCTGTAGTTCTAATAACGTTAAAAAGAAGATGGGATATTATCGCCTAAAATCGTTTCTATCTGAATGTTTTACCAGCGATACTTCTGTTCGATAGCATGTATCTATAGATATAAACACGACAGCCAAGTAAATCCAAATGAAAGAGACATAAATCTACATTGTATCCCCCGATTTCAGTTTGTTTATATCATTGAAAAAAATACGGCATTAACGAGAAGTGCTTGAAAAAAGCGCGTTAAAAGTGGAAAACAGTCGTGACAATATGCGGCGAGATAACGCAGCAGCGGATGTTCTCACTGTTCTCGCTTAGTAGCGTGCAGGAGCACATGAATGTACATACATTCATGAGCACAAATACAGACATATGTATTTGTTTTAAGTGTGCAGTAATGGCATACGATTATCAAGTTCTTATGCTGTCGACGGCAAACTTATACATACATGCCTTCTACCACGTTTTACGTAAAAAATGTTATGCTGACTTTCACATATGCCTCGAATTCCTGATATACAGTATAAAACTTAAGTAGAGCGATTTGTGAAGATGTATTGACTTGGTTTTCAGCGTTTTCTTTTGTATTTACCTTATCAAAACAAACATTCCCATTAAAAACTCATAAATATCTGGATTGAGGATCATGACTGAAAACTTTCCCTTCAAAAGTGATGCTGCAGCTTATATGCTTGAAGCTTGCAAATTGCTAAAAGACATCTTCGAAAATATGTTACATATTACATGCATTGCCGATGCTCTTCATAGAATTGCGGAAGCAATTTAAAATATTTAATTAACATTTTAATAATACTTTTCCTACTCACAAAATGCTTACCTGAAAATCTATTTTTTAGCAATGTAAAAGCAATTCAAACACATAAACCATTACTGCCCCTTACCAATGCTTCAAATCATTATCGTTTCATTCCGATTTGGAACCTGTATCCTTCTAATGCTAAATTCTGTATTTTATGCTAGTTTCACGATACCTTACGCAAACACTGTTTTAAGAAATAAAGGTATTTATTTTTACAACTATAGGAATTATTACAATCAGGACTGAATTATCGATATTTTTGGGGAGGCAAACGTGGGTGTACTTAAACATGTTATTCAAAACTGTCATTCAAAGAAATTTAAGTAGAGTGAGAATTAAAAAACGTAAAGGATGTATTTGACTGATGACTTTACCTCATATAAAAGCACAGCTGTACCAGAAAATATCGGCACGCACATCTCGGTAAATTAGAAAACCAGGCCAATGTATCTCAAAAACTATGGCTATGGTTCTCACATCTTTAGTTTTCGCTCTAAAAACAGATGACGCCAAGTAAACAAACAGTTATCCTTCTACTAATCTGTTGCCGTGATTAAAGCGTATGTCGTATGATATAGAAAAAACGTTTTAAGTGCATTCGGTGAGTTACGGCACAACACTTCTAGCGCTAGTTTTAGCGTTCTCCATATTAGTTAGCGGAAAAAAATTTCGCTGGTGGACGCTAGATCTAGCTAGCTATAGAAAAGAGTAGGGTGTGCAGTAATAAGTCAAATTCATAGATTCTTATCCTTATGCGCGTACTGAACTAAAAATATTTTTCCCTTACTTCTTTTTACATCACTGAAGAATTTAAACGGTAAAATGTGAAATTTTGTAATAGTTTCATTATGAAGTTATCCTCCCAAAGATATTTATTGTTGCTTCTTTATAATGTCCACTTGTTCTCTATTTTTAAATTGAAAGAAGTTTAAAACAATTATTGATACAATAACATTTTTCATCTTGTAATGTACTTCATAAATTAAAATTGATGCATTCTTACTTATTTCCATGTTAATTTATTTAAAGTTTCAATTTACATGTATCAAATAATTACGTTAAATTTGTTTTTTACCTTTTACCTACCCTACCCATATCATCCCGCATGTGCTGGAAAAAATTGACTATGTATATCTTGCCATTCTGTACCACACAGTGCTACTTCCCAGCAGGCTTTTAGCTCTGAATGCACCCAGTATATTTATCTGCCGTTTCTATTTAGGATTTAGGGTACAACTGATCAGTATTATTCCTAAGTTTAATTTATTTTTAATAGAATTTTATTAGAAAAGGCAATAGATTCTTAGAAAAGGTAATAAAATTACATTGTCGTCAAGTTTTATTAGAATTCTAGAAAAAAGATCTAAACATCAAAAATACTTTGAAAGAGATTTATAAACCAGGAAATATTTGTTGTACATTAGTTCCCAATTTATTCACCAAATGATGTAATCATGAGTGACATCTATATACCCAATTCGCAATCACCTCATTATTATAAAGAGGGTTTCTACTTAAGATTTTCTGAACTAAACTGAACGTTAGTTATGAATGGGTGATTCGATTCCTACAGACGTAATCTCACAATACGAATTTAAGGGTTAAAAGTACTTTGGTTTCCTCCTAAGTCTGATCGAAGCCCCCGTCGACCCTATTTTTCCTTCCGATTCCGGAGATTGTAGGCGTGGTCTAACAGCGTTTATTAAAGTAAATTGGTCTCTTTCAGATCAAAGTGCAGTGTTATTAATACAGGAGCAGGATACCCTTAAAGTAATCGAACTTAAAAGTTGACCACTTTTCGGAGTGATTTTATTAACGATGACGTATAAAAAGCGTTACCAAATTTATATTAGCATTACGCATAGTATATTGGTCCATCTTCAGTAACTCTGTTTCATTCTGAACATTTTTGAATAGACAACAATAATAATTACCACCAAATTCTCGGATTTTCACACGTATGGGCAGGTTCAGCTGCCTATCTGTTGAAGTTGACCAGTTGTTGCTATTTAAATGGAGCCTAAAACTCACTTCTGCACTAAGCTGCATGGAATATAGCTGCGATGCATTAAGTGAATTTTCATCTTTTAGTACAAATTTTATGTTCAACTCTTGAAGTTTATCCACTGTTAATTTAGCATAATAACAGCTTGTTTCATCAGGCCTGAAGATATAATAATTATAGACGATATACTTGACCATTTAATGCACAATTAACCAATTTTTTAAATATATTTTCGCAATTTAAATTTAATATCAGGTGGTGCGTTCTTTTTATTTGCATCAAAATAATGTTTACTGTCAACTTATTGTTTTCAAGACAAAAAAGGATTCATCATCTACGATGTCTTCCTTCCTACCAAGTTTGAAATGACTTAAAGCGAAAAGTTTGCAATTCCTATTACTTGGGTGTGGATTTTGGAGCACCCGTTCTACAAAAGCACTTTGTATTACTTTACTTCACCAATTATGATATTCTTTTGTCTGATACATTAAATCTTCTTCCGATTTTCTTGAAATTTCTTTACATTCATTTTTACAATTTTTACAAATTAGATTATTTTCCAATTACTTAGCTTTGTATTTGTTTTTCCAGTAACTGGATTTCTTTGAGAAGCATTTAATTGTGTCGACTATAGCATCTCATACAAAAAACTGAAGATAATGAACGTTAGAGTACTTAGTTAAATCGAATCTCACTGAGAAAACGTAGATTGTTGTGGATACGTACTAGGGTAGTCTGAGAGGTTTCCAGTTTAACACAGAAATAACTATTTTTTTGTCAAATTCAATTTTGTCTCTGACACTCACATGTCAATGATTTTTCCATAACTTTGTATCAATTGTAAGGCTCGCATTTTCCAGTTTCGTTTCTCTGATGCAGTAATAAAGAAATTGTGAAAGTTAAGAACCGATCAATGAAGCGGATTGCTTTATTTTTGGCTGCTCTATTCATTATTCTGTCCGTTACGGAGATAGCTATAATCTTTACAAATAAATTATAGGCAATTAATCACCAATTTTTAAACATAACAAAACATTAAGGCTATATAACTATTAGTCATGATCATATTACAAAAACGAGTTCATTTGGGAACATCATCCGCTACAATTAATATCTGTATTCTTAATTCCACCTATAGAATTTGGAACAGCAGGGTGCTATAGTTCGTCGGTCACCAACAACTAAACAACTAAAACTAACTAAGAGGTAAAGAAAAGTTTTCCCATTCGTAAATTTCATCGGAGTTTTCGAAAGTTGAAGGATGAACTCCCCATCCTTCGAGATGACGTAGTAAGTTCAAACCTAAATCAGTTTGTTAGCGCTTCAGGAAATCTAAATATGGTTTCTGGCTTCGTGACGCTTTTTTCAGCGATCGATTAGACTACGATAATTTATCTATAGTCCATTGTTCGGCAGGTTCCGGTTTGTTTATTGCCAACCTTCTAACACCCGTTATATGCTAGTGCACGTCAGTCGTACACGCTTCATCCAGCGCGCATCCATACAATTTATTTGGAAGTGATCTGACGCCGGAAGTGCAATATTGTCGACGACCGTCATTTCCGACTTCCTTCTGTTTCACGTAACGAAATCTAATCTCAGTACGCTACAACAAATCGCTATAATACACTGACGTTTTCCATTAATAAATCTAGAGATATAACAACTAAGAAATTACAGAACTGACAGGATACTACATCTATATTTCTTTCTTCAGTATCGTAGCTAGAACAAAGGGTTCTAGAAAACTCTAAAGTAAATCTTTTGATTACTACTCTCCTTAAAGAATGGGAGAATATCCTTCAAGATGATTTCCGCAGCTTAATTGAAAGTATGCAAATGCGTAATAAGTGTAATTGTTTAACGTAGCTTCTGTGTTCTAAATGTTATCATTGTTTTCAAATACGTCCCGTTTACCTTTGCCAAATAAACTCCTGTACATCATGTCTTGTTTTTTAGAATCATCTCAGAATCTAGATTATGATTTATTTTATTTTAGAGCATAACCTTCTCACCTAATCGTTTAAAAAAGAAATTGTAAATAGGTGGAAAACCGTTGGAAACGTACAAATTTACGCTAGGTTTAATAACTGGAAATCAAAAGCACTTCTTAATGTTTAATATAATCAAAGCGATTCATTAGAAAAATTGAAGAAATTTATAGAACGCTCTTAGTATAATAAAAATGCACTTTGTATTATAAAAATAACAAAATAATATTCATAATCCAACATAAGATGTGTAAGGATAAAATATTGCAAACGCGCAGACACTGGTGGTGGTTCGAACTTCTTAGCTCTCATAAGGTGCGGCATTGGAGGTAAGCCTATTAGACACTGATCGACTAAACACAACAACAATGTTTTGCGTCCGTTATCCCAACAGATGTCAAAAGTAAAAATTCAAGAGACATGTATTGTCATAACAAAAAAGCGCCAATTCCGTCCAACAACGCTCTCGGTTTGGCACAACCAACACAGGAAGTCGTCGTGTGTAAATAGTCACTAAAGCCACTAAGGTACGGCAATATACATAAAACTAGATGGAACATTTAATATGATCTTATTTGTATTCCTCTTAATGTTTTATTTGTAATAAAATGTATAAAGATTTACTATAAAAAGGAACAAAACACTTTTATATCTTAGTTAACTCAATTGTACCACCATGATTACAAGACCAATTGTATGTCTCTGTCATATGTACATGATATTACCATCTTAAGCGCCATTTTTTGTCCAAACTGTAGTTTTCTCTCTAACACTACTTTTTCACTTTAATAATCACTGCTCTACAATTGACAAAGTTTCAGTAACTAATTACAACTAACATAAGGAACAATACCAACTCACATGTAAAAGCAAAACGCTTTTGCACACCATGTGGTGCGATGGCATGCCTGCATGGATGATGCAAAGATGTGTATTGGTGCCTTCTTCACGAGAGATTGTTCATATTGTGTTTCTGTTATCTGGCAATGGCAGAGAATTAAAAAAAATCTTTTAGTGAAGCAATCACTGAACATTTGGAAACAAATAAGGAAATAGCTAATCATTTACAAGTGATAAATATATCTGTTTAATGATAAAAGTAAAGGAAGTGACGAACAAGACTTCCAAGAAAACTACTGAAAATTATCAGTCTCGCAAGTTTAAATTGGAACATCAGAAAAGCTCATAGCTCCGGTGAAAAACAAAAGAAATGCCGTTACATACTATCGCCAGCTAGACGAAACATTTCAAATAATCCACGACTGTCAGATTAGTATCGGACGTGGTGGTCGAATCAGAACGATGAAATCAGCATATAAAAATGTAACTGCTGGACCCGTCACAATCTAAGTAAATTTATGTGAATCTCGTCAGAAAAAAAGTACCAAAAAGACTGACATATCACTGACAGTAATATGTCAAGATCACCTCACAAAATTCGTGCAGTTGAGACATTTAAAAAGCAAACAAGCAGAAGAGATAGCATTTCACTTGCTGGATATATTTACCATATTCGGAGCGCAAAGTGATAATGGAAGAGAATTTGCAAACAAAATGGCCGAAGAAGCATGCACAATATATCCAGAATTAAAAGTCGTACACTGTAAGCCTCGACACTTAATTACAAGGGTCTATTGAAAGGGCTAACCAGGATATATAGAAGCTGCTATGAGGACTACGCTTCACCCAATTTATGAAGAAAGGAGCATTTCACACAAAGAATAAATGGTAGTCCTTACGAAGCATTGTTTGGTTACAAAGCTAAAGTTTTCTCTCTCAAGGATTGCTAACCGAACTTTCAACGGAATAAAAAAACCCGTACCGGCCTGCATCCGGAATATTTCGGCCCGGTCCATTCGCACCTCTACTATATAAGCATTAGATTGAAAAACAGTTTTAAAATTCCTAAATTAAGACAATATTTTACTTTAGGAAGTAATAAAATGATATAATCTTCTTTTGTAATTTAAAATTTAAATGCCTTTTTATATAGATTTTTGATTGCGGTGCTTTGACTGAACAGGGCTTTGGTCTGCAGCCCATAAATACCATGTTTAAATTCGCCCTTAGTGGCACCCTTGGCTAGTAGTAGATCACTTGTTATCGTAAAAAGGGGGCAAGGAAACATACTACAACCTCGTCACTTGCTGATTTCAACTGTATACACTGTATTTTGCTCAAGCGAGAAGAGACATGTTAATTTTGAATCGTTTAAGCTTCGGCCAGTGCGCCGCCTTTAACGTATTTACTCCGCATACGGTACGAGCTAATGAATAGCTAAATGCAGCGCTAGACAATTAACTTATAAATCACATACAGAGCAACTTAAATACCGGACATGGTGCTCGTTCAAGAATACATAATAACTCGCCCTTCTTCGTGTCCCCCTTTTCGTCGTATTTAGTCTAAGTGCACCGACAACCATTTTCGTAGTGGCTAATTAGCGAATTTGTACGCGGCCCGCTTCGAACTCGCCCTCGCGATTCTAAGTACGTGATTACTTATAACGGAAAAGTTTGCATTTAAATTTTGCACAGCGCGTTTGATAAAATTACTATCGATTACGAATTCGCATTCAGCGAAGAGAAAGGACGACCTTTATTAGCAGCCGACGATTCAGTGCATACGAGCATAATGTTCACGTACGCCACCTAATTTATTAAATAACTGGGGGATCAAGTCGAAGATCCCAAAAAAAAAGTTCAAAACTGGATTCTATGTGGGAATGGTAAAAAGAACAACCTGAACGGAGAGGTGTATTACGTACGATACGGTTATATTCTCAGTCTAGAAAGTGTTCCTCTCGAAAATGCAGAATTACAGTAGGTCTTTTGTAATTCAGTCAATCCACGGGCGTAAAGTTTCAAGCCCCAACATGAGGCTGGCGTTACTCGTCAAAATATTCTGGTAATACATGCATTCAGAGACGCTTTTGAAAATGTCGGCTATGTTAGACGCTTAATTGTTGTTTAGCAATCGTTGATGTCATATGGTGAAATTTTGGGCAGTTGAATTTAAACGTGGCCATACCAGATTGGTTAACAATGAACGCTCGGGGCTGGAAAAGAGTCTTTGTTTGACAATTATTTGTTTGATGTTTAATATACATATATCCCAGATATATTTGTAGGGATAGCTGTGTCCGCCACAAAATACTTACCTTTTCCTGCATTTTATATGTGTTTAACATTTGTCCAGCAAAATGTGGACAAATTCAACAAAGCATCAGTACAACACACAATACAATTCAACGTTCCATGAAAAATTTCCCTTTTACATATGCGCAACATTATATAATAAATAACCGGATACGTATAAGACCTACCTATCAATTCGTGCGTTTAAGGGAAGAGAGAGCTTAAAGAATTATTTGTCATCGCATGCTTTCTATAGCGTAAATTAATACCTTACTATGTAGACTTATTCTGTTGTATGTCTTTCCGTTATTTTCCCTCATTCTTTCTCTTTTTTAATTTATTGACAAGTACATACAGCGTGGAAGGGAAGTATCTGATAAAGGGTGAAAGGGTATGGTAATTTCAATTATTTTACGTTATACTCCATCGTTATCATCTTGTAAACATACACGTATTGTTTGTACTTAACTTACTAAGTAATTGTAGGTACGGCAGCACCGCACAAGGGTAAAAGGAACTAAATAAAAAATCCGGGAATATTTGAGATACATGGTGTGGTTACTACAGCAATATTCAATGTGTATGTAATATTCATGTAATATTTAACGGGCATGTATTTTTCACGCATTTAATTAGTATGAAAAATAAGCCTAATTTTCAGGAGGAATATGGAATAAACATGTACATACATACCTTATTTTCAAACGCCTTTTACTTTCTATTTGCAGATTCTTACCGATAGATCCCATAAATTAGTAATGTTAATAACATTAAATTTATTAACGGAGCCTTGCACAGCCACTCAGTGGAAACTACTATTTTGGCCATAATGAGAAATAAAAAGACGAACTTTACTTGGATTTTAACAACTCAACGTGTAAATCTCTTACGGTTGCGGATGGACGCGTCCAGTTCACCTCATTGTTTCAAGTACAGTTTTAAATTAAATTAAATTAAATTAAATACGAAGAAGGAAGACTGGCTCCTTTCCGTTACAATTAGTCTGAGAAAAATATAGGTTTATATGGAGATATAAACCTATGTATTTCTCCCATCTCAGCCTACTTGTTAGCAGATCATACTATATGAGTGTATATACTTGCATGTGTAATGACGATGTTTCGAAAAAACGCCAATTTGTGTTTAACCAGGTCTCTCCACGTATGTAAATCCCGGATTCTTTCAAATGACTCGACATAACGAAAATATTATTTCATGCTAAATAGAATTATTCTAGACGCGTTTAGCAGGTGAAGTTACATAGTAGAAAATTAGTGATCGAAAAAATACATGGCGAAGATGAGTTATGTTCCCGTTTTCCCAGGATCATCGTTAGCTGGAAGTTTATATACTGAATAAAACTGAACTGCGTGCTAATCAAACCAATTCGAACAACGTTATTTTTTTATAATTATATAAAATGTATGTTGCTTATTGTTCATGATGTCTGCACCGTGAGGAAATTTATTTGTGTCTCTGCCGTTTTCCTCACTTTAGTCAGTTTACGCGTCATATGGTTATGTATGTTTATCAGACCTGAGCAATCAACTTTCCAAAACTAACAGTGAAGTGCACAAGAATACATAATATTTTATTACATAGCTTTCCACCTAATAGCCTTTCAAAATACTATTGTATTTAAAGAAACTAAACACATTAATGGTGCTAAAATTAAAATTTTGCTTGTGTTATGAGATATATACTATGCACCTAATTATAACAATTGTAACATTACTTGTCATTAATGAATATTAAAAATGTTACTGAAATATTACATACTCTTTCTAAGAAAATGCTTCAATCGTTTTTCCACCTTAAAAATGATCATAAAAAGTCCCTTAAAAAACAAGTAAACTAAAATTTACATAATTTATCGTTGTAAATTTGAAACGTTGTTATCAGTAATATTGCTAAGTTGCCGTACTAAAATTACTACAATTTTTTAGAGTGTAGGCGACATTTTTCTGTTT
Organism: Oryctes borbonicus; assembly: GCA_902654985.2. Taxonomy (NCBI): domain Eukaryota; kingdom Metazoa; phylum Arthropoda; class Insecta; order Coleoptera; family Scarabaeidae; genus Oryctes; species Oryctes borbonicus. The sequence continues at coordinate 547,620 of LR736905.1, forward strand.
CCTATGCTGGAAGGACCGCGATTTTCATCGAATAAGGGGGTCATTACATTCGTAAACGACCATTTTGCAGAACGAGATGTCAACTACTCTCTAAACAGATTAAAGAAACGGGAGCATCCCTGAGAGAAGTGCATAGACTTATAAAGAGACCATAATATAAATAAAACCAAATTCGACAAAGAAATAGTTGTTTCTATGTTAGGCCCTCGTAACTCAAAAACCTGAGGGTAGTGATGTATTATAACATGTAGAATGTTGTTTATAGAGATTACAGTAATATTGAAAACAACTTGTATTGCATTGTTACTATTACGAATGAAATAGAAAAATTACAACCACGATCGGATATTAATAAATAATATCTTCGCTAACGTGGAACTTGTTGATCTGGTAAGGAAAACAATGAATATTCATGCGTCTGGCCATATGACACGAGTCTTGAAGAACTCCCGTTCCACATTGAATTTGCAACAGAAACAAAAATAATTAGCGTTGACAATATCCGAATCAATGGAAGAAATTTGGAAAACGGTCCTTTTTCTCACAATTTCTTTATTTTGAGTATATAAACTTGTGGAAAAAAGGCCCCCTTTCAAATTTCTTCCATTGACATGAACTCACACAGAGTCAACCTCAACCCTTTAGTATCAAAATCGACAGCATCAAATGACAAGAAAAAAGTAATAGATGTCAAACAAAAAATCTAATTCTTCTTATATCGAGAGGTCTAATGACGTCGTGAAACCACAGTTGGACAGTTATTCAGATGAAATAACACATGGCAAAGAAAGTATGCACGATGATGCAGATCACCTCAATGAATATTTCTGCGACATTGGCAGAGCCTTTGCTTGGATAATGTACGAACTTTCTTCTTTTCACCCATTACATCAAAAGAAGTGGGGAATATTATACATGAATATTATACAGCATGACTCTAGGAAAAAAAATCAACAATAAGCAGGACATTAGAAGTTTATTGGATTCACACTAGACCCGCGGACCCCATGACGAAACCGTTTTAAGAAGTACTGGTTAAAGTCACCGTACCAACGAAAATTAAACTATACAACTGTACAGCACTTTTATGGCATAAAATGTAAAATCACACCAGGTTAATTAACAAAATTGATGGAAGCTAAAGTTATTTATACCCGCCAATAATTATCGCTTGCACCTATCAGTTGTTTCCCCCGCTTATTAAACTGGAGTCGTTAAAGAAGTGCCTTTTTTATTAACTCAAAAAAACACAAATACCTAAAAAATTATAGCTTAAACAAAAAATGCTGTTAAACTGTCTTATTAAGCATATAATTACCTACAATTTATCGCAATGTTAGAGAAAGAAATAGTAACTCCTTCATTACAGCTTACATTTCCATTTTCACAATTAGTAACACACTAATGACGAACAATAGAATCCCTAAATTGAAATCAGTTCCAGAGGGATACATACGAAAGGTTATTGCTGGGCAATTATCATTATTCGCTAACTTTGCCAAATAAAAATATTTACGAACCATTTTCCCCAGGCAGTGTCAGTCCAAATAGCTTAATGTAAAATCGATATATCATTGCATACTTCAAAGCACGCTTCAACTTTCGATCGCAAAGAGACTATAAAAAAAAGACTTACCTATTTAAGCTGTAATTTCCGAATGCGGAATTTCTTTCCATTAATTACACGTTTCCGAATCGAGACGAACAAAAAATAACGCACGAAATAATAGAAACGTCATTGCGTGACCGTCGCTCGCCGTTTTCTATCGATTTTCTTTTGTTACGTGTCAATTTCGTTTTCGTAGTTTTTTTTGTACACCTATCATAAAATTATTTGACAGAAGGATATATGATCCTTCGACGAAATTTATCACTCTATAAATAATGGTCTTGTTACTTCGGGATCATCAACTTTGACCGCTTAACAATATTTCAAGTTGTAATTAGTGATAGATGTGATAAAATAGATACTTTTACAACATATAGGGTGCGCTAATCTTCTCTCAAAGTTGCGTATTCCTTTTGCCGTTACATGATTCAGCATGATGATTTATCAAAATTTGATTTTTTACAAATACATAGCAACATGTACAGTTATTCTAAATAATCTTGTCCATGATGAACATCTTTCAATTAATGAATAAAATTAATTGACATTATTGATACGACAAGATATGGTGATATTTTGAATATTAGCGAGCTCTCTTAGATCGTCAATGATTGTTTTCTGAAGAATTATTCAATAGATGACGACATAATAAACACGACTAACAAAAGCGAAACTACGTGTTAAATTATTAACAACAAGTCTAATCAATATGCCAAGAGAAAAGCTTCCTGACAACTTCTTTGATGAATTAATAAAATTAACAAGATTCGTAAAAACATTCAAGTGGCAGAAAAATCATGTCCTTTTGATCCTGTAATTCCAAGTGAAATCATCAATGCAACAGCGAAACTAACTAACACCTCATGTGCCGGTGAAGATGCGATCAATACGAAAATTTCTTCACACCACTATATCTCTGTGCTTGAATATTTGATCAATCTCTCAATTGAAACCGGTTAAACCCCGTTAAATTGAAAAGTTTATTGGTCAAACCATTGCATAAAAAAGGTATATTACATTATATGGTATATTGTATCTTATATAATATAATGTAATACATACTATATATAAGTGTTCTTCAAAATTTGTCATATACAACAAACTACTTAGATATTTGCTGGCTAGTAATTATTTAAGTCCGTATCAAGATGAGTGTCTACCAAAAAAACACAGACATAGCCTTGAATTCTCTTTTTAAATAAATTCGAATCGAATATTTTCGATGAAAAAACTAATGAAGCACCAGGTATGAAACCATATTTATTTCCGGTGTGTAAAATAATATGACGTTTGCCTTCAAGCTATATACTTTTCAGGCTACCCTTCGTATTATGGCATGATGGCCCCATTATCTATTTTCAAATACCCATGTTTCATTGAAACGCACACACATTGCCAAAACTGTGCAGAGATACCTGGGGATTATCTTTCTAGTAACATTATATACAGATGGAAACACGCTTTTTTCTCCGAAACTATTGTAGATGCGAATTGTCAGATAAAGTTTTTTGTACTTCTAATAAGTTAATAAGCCATTCGTATTTTCAAATGAAAAAATAAATAGCACAGAAGCGGTTCCCTATCGAGAATACACGAGCCTCATGAAACAAATGAAAATCTAGAAGTTGATTTGTTGGAATATTTTAATATTTACCCTAGAGACTCAATTAAAGAAGCTGCACTAGAATTGGGTAAATATAACACATACGAAGGTACGTATGATTTTGAAAAAACATAATTTCAGAGCTATAAAATACACAAAATTCACAATCTTCATCCTGGCAATGCTAGGAAAAGACTACAATTTTTCAGTTATCTAATACGCAAAATATAGAAAATCCAAATTTCTTTAATGAAGTTTCATGATCAGATGAATCCAATTGTTCTAATAATTGTATATTAAATAGACACAATAAACATTAATGGCAAACAAGATACAAATCCACGTGAAACCTTTAATACGAATTTCCAAAAACATTTTTCGATCAATGCGGTGTGGACTTACAAATAATATTATTTTGAGTCAATATTTGTATGATGTCATCTTAATACATCAATGATACTTAATTTCTTGCAAAATGAATTTCAAGATTGGCTGGATATTTGGATATGCCGTTAGCAGTTAGACGCGGAATGGTATTTCACGATGGTGGTGCACCTCCACGCAATTCGATAGATGTAACTGAATAATTAATCCAAGAATTTCGAAGAGAGGTCATACAATCTGGCTTACAAGATTTCTCAATCTAAAAAATAAAGTTTTGTAACGTCTATTGCTATGATGTAAATCAAAATCTGTTAATGTGTACGAGGGAACAGTGGCAATTTTGGCAATTTATAAATACAACATAAATTGTTATGATAAAATAATTCGCTTTTACTTTATACATTTTCAATCGAATTCGGTCACCGGTTGATAAAGAGGACCATTGGTGTCCTCGAAACGGCCGTCCCAGATTAATTATTATATAATTAATTAAACCTGTGTGGTGCGGAGGTTGCCAATACTTATGTGTTGTTTATCCCTAGATGTAAATCACATTTTCTGTGTGGTTGTCTTACTCTTATTATGATTTGTAATAATAAATGCGTAACATAATGGTTGAGCAACGATTATTTCAAATTCAAGTTTGTTTAAATTTCGTCGTGTTAAATTAAATATTTTTTGAGGAATTTATACCTGCGTGTCACATACGACGTTCATTCATTCCTGAACACAACAGTAGCTTCAAGATGTAATTATCAAAAGAAGATCCAGAAAAAGTTAAATTTTAACCTAGTATCGAATAAACTTGGCAACACCACGTCCTGTAAAAATATAATTCTCCATTCTTGAATATAAACGTACCAAAGCATACCTATTGATGCACCCTGTAGATTTGAAAGCAATTTGCATTACGCCTTAATTTTAAATTCAGAACTTAATTTGCAGGTTATTTTGTAACTTCATTCTGAAACTTGCTTTAGTCACGTGAGAGTTGCAAACGAGAGTATAATTAGGCAGTAGTAGTAGAAGCAACTATATAATATTGAAGGTAATTACATCTGTACGCAATACATAATACTCAGAAGTTGAGGTAAGTTCCTACATCGCTATAATTTACAAGCATATATCTGCTAAACAAGCATGCATTCTGACCATTTTAAATGTAAATTACAATACGAAAGTTCAAAATAATGTGAGTGCTTGAAAAAGTAAGTTATTTAACTTGAAAATTACCCTACCCTTTTTCCATATATTGGTCCTATATGTGTTTTTAGAAGAATGTATTTCCATCCGCCATATTCCTTCAAATCAAAGAAAAAGTCCTTTCTAATTTCCTTGATTTTATACGCTATTTTTATCTCAAAAATACCTGGCTAAATGATTACTTCCAGATCATATTACATACAATTGAACCCATAAAATGTCGTTTCTTCTTTTGGATTTTGCGTTCAGTTACATTAACGAGTGTTCATGGCTTGAATATAAAAACATTTTCGTTTGGTTTAACAATAGGTTGTTCTGAATAGCTGCGTTCAACTTTAATACGAACAGTCTGAACGTCTCCTCTCTACACGAGTATGAGAGGCACAAAATAGCTCACACGAGAAACTTACTACTACTCTGAGACGGAAGACTATATCATGGCGTGCCAAGGCGAAGTCTACGGGAACTAGTATATCGCCAAACAATCATGCAACAATGTCTCAATGGCACAGATGCCGCGCCTGCAAAAAAGACCCAGAGACAACAATGCATTTGCTCGGAGCATGTTCCAAACACGCGGCCACCATCTACGTATCAAGGCACGACATGGCACTCCGTGTATTGTATTACCATATTCGCTTCGTGTATGGAATAGACCAGGAAAAGCTCCACTGTAAACAGAAAAATCCATTCCATCAGTGATCTGTAATGCAATCTTTTGGAATTTTCACCACACAGATAACCGCTAATAAGCTAGATATGGTGGTTTTAGTGAAGCAAAGTAGAAAGATGTTTGTCGTTGAAATGTCTTGTCCAGCAGAACGGAAAAAAAAGAACTGAAAAAGAAACAGAGAAAACAAATACATATAAAGAACTAATGTTCCGATTGAGGCTGTCATACCACGAGTAGTAAAATTTGCTTTATTCCATTAATAATTGTAAAAGTATGAAAGAGACTATCCTTGAAGGTATTCGAAAATTGGACTTACGTGCAGCCGCTGCGCGAAACATCGTCCATCTAATCCAGAAAATACGTCATATTGGGCTCACTCAGGGTGCTAAGAGCTCATAACACCAGGAAAGCTACAGAAAGTCTTACTCTGAGAGTGACGACTGCAGGGTTCGAACCCGGTACCTAGAGACTGCTGGCACAGCGCCACCAGTCTCAAGCAATCGCAACGTTACTATCAAACAAACGATTACGATTTGGACTTGTTCAATATCTTAGGAATTGCACCGAAACTGAATATTAGCGTCAAAATGATGCAATTAGCAATTGATAGCTTGATCTGGTGAATTTGATTCAATAAATGTTCAGTTAATAGATTGTAATAGAAGGGTTACCAGAAAGTGCAGCTTGTCAAATTTGACAACTGTCAACATATTAGTTCGCAACGGTACAATTTGTGGCGTCACTAACCTCGATTAACCCTGTAATAGGCAAATTATTTTTAAAGTTTTTATTGCATTTCTACGGCAAAAATAAATTGTATTGGAGACTGCCAAAAAGCTTTTTTGTAAAATTGTAATTTTTTGTAATTTTGAGATAGATCCACTGAACATTTGATATGAATAGTGGCTTACATTCTTGCCACAATTTTTGAAGAAGCACATAAAACAAATTAGCAAATTAGAAACGCTGGAAGTAAGTAGTAAGTAGTAAATAATCATTCCGATAATAATCATCATCAGAATTCTTTTTTTAGCAGAACGTAATGCACATCTAAAACAGAGTTGTCAGCATCAAAGTCCAGAGAAATGTCAAAATTGTTGAGGTCCTTTTTCTAGGGAATTTCCTTCTTGAAGATCCTAAGGACACGCTAAAGATGCGTCAGTCCGGTTTGCTAATGAAGAATTTTCGTACGCATCGGTATCCCAACAAGTCCTTAACCATTCCCTCACTTATGCCGTCCAAAGAATCGTCATTAGAAGACTCTAAAATTTGATCCCTCAAAATTCCGACCAAATATTGCAAGAATGGTGTTGTATCCTCCAAGTGCATACATTTTGTGGTGTGGAATATAGCCTTATGTATAATCAATGAAGTGTAGTGAATACAAAATTGCTTACCAACTATTTTCACGCGAACAACAATCAACATATTGACAATAAATAAAAACCTACTACGTGCGCAACACATCAACCCACAGTACCTCAACAATTAGTGGCAAACATTGCAGCCACATAGTTGAGTGTAGGCTTTCACGACCGTAATCCATAGTAGAAATGTCTTTCGGGTGCAGTCAGCATGATCAGCGAAACGTCAAGTAAAATATTAACTACGCGAAAACACCCGAAAGACATTTCTACTATTGCAGCTGCATATTTCCAAATTCGGCGGTTATACCTTATGCAGCTACTGTAGATGCCAAAAAATGTTCTTTCGGGTATTCCACTAAGAACCAAAATCATATGAAAATAGATGCATCTATTGCCCGTACGGCAAATGATTTCTACCGCACCCGTTAATCCACAAAGAGCTAAACAACTTTAATCGAATACAAATTTCTCTCCAGACAAAAATATTATGCTAGAATTTACCATCAAATGCGCATGTTCTGCAGCGAACCTGACAACTCGTAAAATAGCCGCATTTAAACTAGCAAAATATTATTTTACGCCAAATGGAAGCATGCCATATGTTCTTTGCAAATAAAGTTGCTTTTAGTTCAAAATTTAAGGACCGCAAGCATACACGTAACTTATATTCATGATTACTGGATATTGTTGTCGGCAGGAGATATACTTGCTAAACAAAACCCCCGAGATAATGAGCCATATAAGCCGATAAAACATTGCATTCGGCGTCGAAAAGGCGTTACTCTGATAATTGTCATATGTGAACATTCTTGAATGCATGTGACTGAACAGCATTTCCCAATATAAATTATTTGAGCAACTAAACACGTGAAAATTCTTTGGCTGTAGCGCTTTTATATGACATAGTACCTGTATATTTTTGCTTGAGGTACAAGAAGCCTGCTATAATTTCATGATAATCCAGGGATTCAAAATACGTTTATTCTGTAACTAGTAACCCTGTTGCGTCGAACGATGCATTTCCAATACAGAAATCTAATTAACCGTGCTCAGTTTCATAGTTTGATCGCATTAGTGTAATATAGTAAACTATAAACATAAGAAAACCAATTCTAATTAAGTATAATACGTTTAATTTTTTTTAGAAGTGAGCTGGGCGTATATCGCATATCATTACCAGTGAGGAATTGTTAGCGATAACGTCTTCATGAAAACACGCCGGCCGTCCCGTCGGATTAGGTCGCCCAATAAAACAGACCCCTGCGCCTTGCTGTCTTTACCTTGCCTTCTTTCAGCGTGCAAGATCCGGTCGGCGCTATGCCAACATAATAGTCGGCGTATAAATCAAAGTTTTCCAGTTGTGGTGGCAACGCAAAACGACATACGAAGGGTTGAGAGAAGGGCGAAGAAACCGCGTTATTTTCCGCCCGTCGCTTCTCCGGAGACTTGTTAAATATTCTCACGGGTCACGCTATTAACCTTTTAGTGGCGAACTCATGCTGAGATATTTTACACGCTCAATATTCCGGTATAATGAAGGTGTTTTATATGTGGTTCGCCGCCGCTGAATATCTCAATCGATCTTCATGATGGGATGTTGTACGTACATATATGCGCCCTATGCGGCAGCCCCCTTCCTTCCTATTAATTATGTTCCAAAATACGTGGTTCATTACGAAGCGCTATGCAAATGGTGAATAGTATGCTTAAATTTACTAACGGTTTATATTTGAAGATCGGGGATCGACACGAAATCAGTGTATTGCTAATAAATACCCCATCCATCTTAACCTCATCAAGTTTTAGCCCGGGTTACCTTGATTGATCAAATAACGACTAGTTGACGGTACAATGTCTTGCAAAATTAGTATCACACATGAAACTTGATTTGTGTAAGAATAAACCACGTTCATTGTAGTTACGAGGGAAGATTTTTATATTATCTACCTAGCTGCGATGAAAAGGATTTAGGAAGCAAACAAAAATACATTTTTCAACATATATTCCATTAACGATCACACACGTATTCCAACTAGAAATCTTTCAGTAGGTTTTTAAAAAACTCTTCCACCGCCGCTTTTAAGCACTCGCCTTAAGAAAAACGCCATACTCAAGTATTTTTTCAATTTAGGAATAGTCACTCGGTGCCAAGTTCGGACTGCAAGGTTGCCTACTTTTTGGACTTGAGCTTTGTGGGCTCCGGCATTGCCATAAAGCAACATAATCTTTCGCTCGCAGTCTTGAGGTCCTTTTTGTTTAATGGCAGTTTTCAATTCTTTGACTGCTTCCTTATAGACTTTCCTTGTTATTGATGAAAAGCTTTCTTGCTTTTTTTAATAGCAGAGATCCGTTTTCTCGATGGGTTCCAGTGATACACTCACGTCTCATCACCCGTTATAATTGTTGAAAAACGATCTTTGTCGTCAGCCAATATTTTCCTCAAAAATTTGTTGCCGACATAATTTTTGTTGAGGAATATGCAATTTTGGAAACTCACGTGGTGATACCCTTAATTCCTAAATGTTCATGTAATATTTGATCATTAAAACCCCTATTCTTCGATTCGCTAGGCTCAATTCCTCAGCATTCCACTTGGATAATCTAGAATTGACTCCCTACCCTATTGAACTTTTACACCACAACATCCCATTGTAAATATTCTTAGGTCAACTTCCCTCTTTCGTTAAGGTCTTGATAACACTTCTGTATTCTAGATGAATTTAGCTCACTTTTTGTTAATTAAACTTTTATTAAGACAATAAAACTTAGTCAACTTGTAATAAAATGTCACAGCTATTTAACAGCAAATGTTGCCAACATCACTTACTATTTTACCATTGCTAGGTAGATCTCCCTTCGTAATAGACATAAAAGTTTTCAACAGTGTACGTTACATATCAATTTCTGAAAGAGATACTCTGAACCGCCAGCCGTTTATTTGACTAAAACACCGATAATAGACATTAATTTGCTTATATCATAACGCAGAGACAACGACGCCCCGACGAAATAATTTATGATCCTCCGCCGGCATCCAACGAAAGCGTTTGTAAAAAGGGACCGATCCTAATTTAATTGGGCCGGCCAGGAGGACTCATAAAAGCACTGTAAAACCGTTCTAACTGCATAAAGTTCTCTCGTACAGGCGGCTGTATTTATAACGACAACATTCATGGTGATGCATTTGTAGAGTTCCGGCAGGAAGGAAGGGGAAAGCGAATAACGCAAGGGCGTATAAAAACGGCGTAGCGCGTCGTCGAACATCTCACTTGTTTTATAGATCATAAAACGCGACACTAAACTTCTCCGAAACTATCGATTTCGCGAAAATCCGACACGCGGATCATTCCCTCTCGTTCCGACGTTGCCAGAATGGACAAGCATCTGAAAGAAGACGTATCAAATTGATATTGATAAGGAAAGTCTGGGAAATTCGCAAGTGTTCTTGAAGGCCCACCGATAGGAACACCCGCCTGAAGAAATAAACGAAGTGAAAGGATCAAATAAGGGACAATGTATTGCTGCACATTAGACATAATGGACGAATTGGAGTTTTATGGAACTTCTTTCACGTTCAAACTTTTATTTAGCAATATGCGGTAATGTAATATACTTTCGGCTCAGTCGTAATGCCTATACTATTTCATTTATGTTATACATGTTTTAAGAGAAAGTAAAAAGTTTTTCTTATATGCAAAGCCTAGGTAATAAAATATAATATATATATATTACAAAACAATGTATAATATATTTAAATAATTTAATATATACTGTTTATTTTAAATAAATCACATATAGGGGTTAGCACAAAACTATATTTATTTACATAATTTCATTAATAAAAAGTATTATTTTGTCCATGTTTTTAATTCATTGCTGCTTCATTATCAAAAGCAAATTTAATTTAATTCGTTCTATAACTTTGTTTTGTTAATTTTCCCTTGATGTTGATTTTTAAGTAAAATTTTATTGTTGTTATTAATCATGGACTGTAAAAAGGCAAACAAAAAGAAACACCAAACTAAAACAATGACTAGGTTCACTGTGGAATTGAAAAAAGAGATTGTTGAAAAATATGAAGATAAGGTAAGCGTGAAAAATAAAAACATTATTAAATATGCTAACGTTACCAAGCAGGTTAAATCAATTTCTAAATAAAGACCGGAGACATTAAATCATGTTGAGATATTGCTTTTGCTTTGGATAACTGAAAAACAGTGTGCTGGCGATAACAATTATTAGCGAGAAAGCTAAAATGATACATGCTGATGTCGTGAAAAATCAAACAGGAACTAGCTCGGAAAGCGAGGTGTTTAAAGACAGCCATTGTTGGTTTGCTGATTTCAAAAAAGGATCGGTATTCACAGTGTTGTGCGGCACGAAGAAGCAGCTAGTACCGATAAAGTTGCCGCTAATGAAATTGTTAAACAATTTGGAGAATTTGTGGAAAGCAGGCGTTTTATTACTCAACAAGTTTTCAATTGTGATGTAACTGGCCTGTATTGGAAGCAAATATCAAATATGAGCCAATGAAGTGAAGGCTAACTGTCTTATTCTGCAGAGACGGGGACTGCAAATTGAAGCCTCTATTGATCTACCACTTGCGGAGATTAAATAAGTAAGGCTTGGCTAACGTAGTAATATTAGTGAATGGTTTAATGTTGAGTTTGGGCCATGTGTAAAAAACTATTTAAAGGAGAACAACCTGCCTTGGAAGGCTCTCGTTCTAATGGATAATGCTCCCAGTCACCCACCAAGCTTGAAGGATTATGTCTTACTTTACTTCGACCTCATTACTGTAAAGTTTCTTCCCCCTAATACGACTCCTCTCATTCAGTCGATGGATCAGAAGGTCGTAAGTAATTTTAAGAAACTTTGCACTACCGCATTATTCCACGAGTTAATATCGTACATTCCTTATCGCTCATTGACAAGGCTTGGCAGGAAGTTTCCCATAGAACAATGAACTCCGCTTGGCGAAACATATGGCCACAAGCACTAACTGAAAAGGACGACGAATCTGTGCCCTCTATAGTGGAAGATATTGTTTATCTAGCCAGATCCATGGAACTGGATGCAGGTGATGATGATGTCGAAGAGTCACTGAAGAGACACATTGAACAACTGACCACTGAGGAGTTACAGGAACTAGAGAAGGATGAGCACCAGACTAGAAGGGATACAATATCACCAGACTGAGAAGAGGAAGAGATAGAGGATGCTTCTCCTTCATTAATCAAAGAAATCCTTACAAAATGAATGGACGTGAAAAATTTTTCAGAAAAATACCACCCCAAGAAGATTCAAATAAATCGCAATAGCATCGTTTGGGAAGACCGGACAATGTCACACTTTAAAAACATCCTGAGAAGAAGACAAATACAAAGTCCTTTAGACAGATTTTTAATAAAAGTCAAACCAACAGAGCCTAGTAAAAAGCGATAGAAGACGGAAAAAGAAAGAATAAAATATAATTTATTTCTTTTTGTATTTTAGTAAGAAGAGTTTAAATTTAAAAATTTATAGTAAAGTCTCATTTTTTATTTTTGTTTAAACAGTGCTTAAATTATTTTACAACCCCATTAATGTATCATCATCATCATATTTCAATATTTACATTATGTACTTCTTATAGGAAAGGTTGGTTTGCTGTACGTACTATTCGGTATAAGTCCAAATATCAGGAACACAACCACAATTCTCATCACTAGGACAATTCAAATCCCCACGTATTCAGAACGGAAAAATTCAACGGTTCATTAATACTGGATTGTTTCCTAATGGTGAGGACTAACATGGATATCTCCAAAATTACCTAAATCACATTCTTATTGCTAGGTACTCTTTTTCTGGAACAACATTGTGTTACAATACACATTTCCCTAAATATCTTGAAGAATATCGTCAATAAGCGTCATCGTCGGACAGCCTAGATAATACTATCTTATATTTTTCAACAGTTTTACAAAATTTCAATTTTCCAAATTCAACATTTTCACAATTATAAAAATTCACATGCACTCTGTCAAAAATTTGCAAAAAAAACAAATGTTTCAAATATGGTTAGAAATAGCGACATAGTTGTTTCTTTAAACAAAATTTACAAAAATAAAATGGAATGGGGAATTCAAAAATGTAATGATATGCATGGTATTCCATTTAAAACAACAAAGTTGACAGCTGTTTTCAGTATAACCGAAAGTGTCAGGTTATTGAAAATATTTAAGTCCAACATCACATGCCGGCTTTAGCCTGCTAGTAAATTTTCAGTTTTCCAATGTATGGTCTTTCATATATCGATCGATCCAACTTCCGGTGAGACATCCTGTTAATAGAATGTGCATTAAAAACAAGAAATTTGTTTACAACTGTTTGATGTAATAATATTTGAATTTCGCGCCATTATAATTTCCCGTTATATTTTGGAATTATTGGCACTAGCTGTAACGTTTTCATGCAGTTGTAATGTAGTAACTGTACTTATTGCAAGAAACAACGCAAGAGATATCGTGCAATAAAAATAGTAACAAAATAAGCACCAGTATAGTTTTACATAACAAATAGGCATAGTAAGGTGTTAAATTCCCGGATAGCAACCCTTTTCGGCACCTTACGTATAACAAACAACGCAACAAGAGAGGCAGGAAAACGGATATCAGTGAGTTCCATCATTCATACATATTACTTTTATCCACACATGCATAGAATTTCTCGTCCTAACCACACATTTTGCATTCCCGCCTTTTTCCTTTCATCGAACACGTGCTTGTTAATTTAACTCAGTCAATCGCTAGTTATTTTCAGTAAACTTTTCGAAATTCACATCGCATTTGTGTACAATTTTGTATGGTATTTTGTTCGTTATGGCAGAAGAACAAATAAAAGCATTAAAAATAAGTAGAGGGCAATTAAAAGCTCAACTCACACGCTTTTCAAAGTTCATTTTAGAAACTAGTAATCATACTAGAATTACCGAACTTACTACGCGTATGCAAAATTTAGAAACATGTTTCAACAGTTTTGACGATATACAAAGCCAAATTGAAGCACTAGATTCGTCTACAGCTCAAGAATCAGAGAGGTTAGAGTTCGAAAACTTGTTTTTGAGGAAATATCCAAAACTAAAGATATTATTAGTAATTATAGTAATAGTAATTCAACAATATCAGCGACATCGAGCAATACGAGTGATAACAATCCCCGAATAAACGTAAAACTACCACAGTTAGCAATTCCAGAATTTTATGGTAGCTATGGATGCAATTTCACGATACCTTCCGTACTCTTATTCACGATAACAGTAGTTTGTCAAATATACAAAAATATTATTACTTGCAATCTTCCTTAAAAGGTGATGCGGCAAAGGTGATAAGCTCGCTAGAAATCTTTGATAGCAATTATGCTACAGCCTGGAAGCTAGTAAAAGAACGATTCGAAAACAAAAAGTTCATAGTCAAATCGCACATTAAACACATTTTTGATCTAGCATCCATTAGTAAAGAATCGTATTCATCATTACGGTCATTTTTAGACAATTTTTTAAATCATTATCGTGCTTTAAGGAATCTCAACGAACTTGTTGACAGCTGGAGTACACTTTTAATATATTTACTTTGTTCGAAACTTGACATAAATACTAAACGTGAATGGGAAATTGCATCACAAAATGAAAAATCACCAAATATTCAGCTTTTTATAAAATTTTTAACCGATAGAGTCGCATTATTGGAATCCATAGATAAAGGTGTTCATTCTAATTCGGGAAAAGTTCACACACATTTAGTTACACACGATAAATGTTTCTACTGTGATCAGCAGCACAAAATATTTACTTGTGAAAAATTTCTTCAACAACCACGACGGCTCGTTACGATACTGTACGTAAAATAAACGCTTGCATTAATTGTTTGCGCAAGGGACATTTAGTAAACAAGTGCAAAGGTAGTAAATGTAAAATTTGCGGACAAAAGCATAATACGTTGCTACATTTTGCACGAGAAAATAGCCAGAAATCTGATGTAGTTCAAAAATTAGCGCTTAAACCTAGTAATAACCACAGCAAATTCTGTAGACACACCAACTATCAGCAGTTCGGAGTCTAACGTCATCGTAACACATTCTCGCAACGTTGGATTCACACTTTTATCAACCGCCGTGGTATATATTGTTGATAATGCTAACAAGATGGTTAAATGTAGAGCACTACTTAATAGTGGCTCACAGTCCAACTTCATAACTCATGATTTACTGAAAAGGCTGAACTTGTCCACCAATAGCATACATTTACCCGTTACAGGTATCAATTCTCAAACTTCATACATAGATAAAATTGCTCATGCACAAATAACATCATTAGATTTGAGATACCAATGCAAACTTTCATTTTTTGCAATATCCAACATTACAGATGATTTACCACAACAGTATATCAATTTAGATATTCCCAACGATATTTGTTTAGCAGATACGACGTTTAATGAGAAGGGAACAATTGACATTCTATTAGGTGCGAATATTTTCTACGAATTACTCATGCAGAATCAAATCAAACTAGGAAAAACAAACCGACTTTGCAAAAAACTAAATTACGTTGGATCGTGGCTGGCACCATTAACAACGATACATACATGCAAAATACTTCTTGTAATTTTTCTAGTAAGAGTCTTGAAGCTAAATTAGAAGCTTTTTGACAGATCGAAGAAGCAAGAGACGTTATCTACTCAAGGGAGGAAGAAAGTTGCGAAAAATATTTTTGTGAAAATTTTCATCGCGATAGTACAGGGAATTTCGTTGTTAAATTACCATTTCGAGACAATCTACCTAAATTGGGTGATTCTTTAGATATGGCTATTAAACGTTTTACATCAATTGAAAGAAAATTTGCACGTAATCCTAGTTTCAAAGAGCAATATACAAATTTTATGCAAGAATATCTAGAGTTGGGTCACATGACCACTGTCAATGAATCAGAAAAACAAGATGTGTCATACTATCTCCCTCACCATGCAGTATTCAAAGATACATCAATAACTACTAAAATACGAGTAGTATTTGATGAATCAGCAAAACCAAGCAATGGTTTGGCATTGAACGATATATTACAAGTTGGACCTTGCATACAAGATGACATTTTTTCTGTTATGTTACGTTTTCGTACTCATACAGTAGTATTTACGGCAGATATTGCAAAGATGTACAGGTGCATCAAAATTCATTCCGACGACCAAAATTTCCAACGAATTGTTTGGCGTTCTGACATTTCACAACCCTTGCAACATTTTAAATTGAGTACGGTGACTTATGGCACCGCATCGGCATCATTTTTAGCAACTAGATGCTTAAAACAGTTGGCAATAGAAAACGATCTATTACTTCCAGAGGCAAGCAAGGTTATAGCACAAGATTTTTATATGGATGATTTGATATCCGGTGCTGAAAATGTCGACGCAGCTATAAACATTATTACCGATATTAACAATATTTTGAAACCTAGCGGATTTCATCTACGCCAATGGACATCTAACAAACAGGAAATTTTAAATTCGCAAGCTTCAACAGAAAATTTACAATATGTTATACGTGATTTACATTCAATTCCAACAAAACTTTAGGATTGATTTGGCATCCAGCACAAGACTATTTTGCATATCAAACCAGTAGTAGTACTCATATAAAATTTACTAAAAGGATTTCATTATCGATCATCAGCCAAATTTATGATCCACTCGGTCTTATAGGTCCAGTCATTACTAGGGCAAAATTAATATTACAATTATTATGGCAATCAAAGGTAAATTGGGATCAACCATTGTCTGTGGAATTAGAGTTAATATGGTCTAAATTTTATAAACACATCCAATCACTGAATAAATTACAAATCCTTCGGCAAATAATTATAGAGAATAGGATATCCATCGATATTCACGTCTTTAGTGATGCTTCGGAGAAGGCTTATGGAGCATGCCTTTTTGTTAGGTCTACAGATCAACAGCATAACGTTCGCGTTATGCTCAGCTGTTCCAAATCCCGCGTCGCGCCACTGAAGGTATTAACACTGCCACAACTAGAATTGTGTGAAGCAGTACTAGCAGTGCAATTGTGTCGAAAGGTTTCAATGACATTTAATTTGAAAATTAACAATATCATGTTTTGGAGTGACTCAACAATTGTATTATCCTGGATAGCTATTGAATCAAATCGGTTGAAAACTTTTATAGCCAATCGAGTTGCAAAAATCCAAAGTTTTTCAAATATATCTCAATGGCGATATGTACCATCTCATGAAAATCCAGCAGATCTTATTTCACGAGGTTTAAATCCAGATCAAATAATTGATTGCACATTATGGTTTGATGGTCCTAAGTGGTTATCACGCGAACCAAATTGTTGGCCTACTACCGACACTACAATTTTCAAAACTGAAGATATTCCAGAAATGAAATCTACATTCGCATTGACAATTACAACTAGTGTGGAACCTAAAACTAATATTATTCAAATCATATCGAAATACTCTTCATACATGAAGTTATTACGCATTGTAAGCTACATTATTCGTTTTAAAAATAACACAGGTTTAAAAATTCAGCATAGACAGTTGGGGTATATCAACAGTTCAGAATTAGAAGAGAGTCTCAAGGTTATAGTTAAATCTGTCCAATCGGGGAATTTTCATAAGGACATCCACAATTTGACAAAGGGTTTACTACTGTCACGTAATAGTAAGCTGCTATCTCTAGATCCATTTCTAGATACCAATGGCATTTTAAGGGTGTGTGGTCGTTTAAAAAAATCTGATCTGGAATTTGATAATAAGCATCCGATGATATTACCTGCTAAACATCATTTTACTACACTCATCATCAGGAATGAACACTATAAGAATTTGCACGCTGGAGCGCAAGCGGTGTTAGGTAAGATTAGAACACAGTTTTGGCCATTAAACGGTAGGCGTGAGATTCGTCGCGTTTTAAGGAGATGTGTCGTATGTTTTCGTGCCAATCCGATTAGTTGCGTCCAAAAAATGGGTAATTTACCTCCAGCTCGCGTGATACTTTCGAAACCATTCACTTCTTATGGAATTGATTACGCAGAACCTTTTTGACAAAGGATAGCATTTTACGCAACAGAAAAATAATTAAAACTTATATTTGCATTTTTGTTTGCTTTTCCACTAAAGCAGTTCACTTGGAGCTCGTAACCAGTCTGTCTGTAGATGCATTTTTATGTGCTTTAAAACGCTTTGTTGGTAGACGTGGTGTATGTCGCAATATTTACTCCGATAATGCAACTAACTTTGTTGGGGCTAAAAATCGGCTTTTGCATGAATTTGAAATCCTAATCAAAACCAATATGGCTCAGGAGTATTTTTTAGAAAACAGAATCATATGGCACTTTATTCCCCTCGCTCTCCTCATAGAGTGAGTGGTTTCTGGAAATCCATCGTTTAACTGATAAAATACCATCTCTCTCGCGTTTTAAAAAAATACCTCGTCAACATACAGTTTAATACACTTTTAATCCAAATAGAATCCATTCTCAATTCCCGACCATTAATTCCTCTCACTGACGATCCAAAAGACTATGCAGCCTTGACACCTGGACATTTCTTGATTGGGGGTAGTCTACAAGCCATTCCAGAAACGCCTTCAAAGGAAAATTTTTCGCTACGGTCAAACTACAACCATGTGCAGCTGTTAGCCCAACATTTTTGGAAACGTTGGTCTGGTGACTATCTACATACCTTACAGCAACGGAAGCAAGTCAATCTCCTTGGAAGGTGCTTTAGTTGTGCTAAAGGAAGACAATTTACCGCCGATGTTATGGAAAATGGGACGAATTACTCGGCTGTTTCCAGGAAACGATAGTGTCGTAAGAGTGGTAGAGATCAAAACCAGTGGTGGGATTTTTAAAAGAGCTGTAAATAAAGTTTGTATTCTACTAGTGGAAAGTGCTCTATAACGTTCATTGTACTACATTTGACTTTTCGATCATCCCCCATGTGTTTGTAATATTTATATTTTTGTATTATTGTCAGGTACAACTTGTCAAGGGGGCGGCATGTTTGATGTAATAATATTTGAATTTCGCGCCATTAATTTCCCGTTATATTTTGGAATTATTGGCGCTAGCTGTAACGTTTTCATGCAGTTGTAATGTAGTAACTGTACTTATTGCAAGAAACAACGCAAGAGATATCATGCAATAAAAATAGTAACAAAACAAGCACCAGTGTAGTTTTACATAACAAATAGGCATAGTAAGGTGTGAAATTCATTCGCAGAACACAGCAAAACAACAAATACAGTCCACGCACAAACATCTGGTTCTTCGAGCCAGATAGCACAAACAACAACCTTCATATTGAATTTACTAAAGAAGGACGCATTTCAGGTCTGGGAAAATGATTGTAACGAATTTTCTAGAGAAACTATTCTATCAGATGCAAGACAAATACACAGACTGTTTTATTTAAAAAAATCAAATAACACG
Source organism: Oryctes borbonicus (assembly GCA_902654985.2). Taxonomy (NCBI): domain Eukaryota; kingdom Metazoa; phylum Arthropoda; class Insecta; order Coleoptera; family Scarabaeidae; genus Oryctes; species Oryctes borbonicus. The sequence goes on from LR736905.1 coordinate 566,951, forward strand.
ATTCTTACTTGTTCGGATGAGAGTATCTAATTAAAGATACTCTAATCACGGAGATTGTCGAATTATATCGCTATATCGACCTCTACAGAATTATACAGTCTTTGCCACAGAATCTGCGAGGGTAGCACTCTTCGACTTCGAGGCTAGCACACCCAGGGCAATTAATATAAATGAATATATTTAATGAACCAGCTACCACCAACCACTATGTGTATACGCGTTTCGCTGTATCACAGCTCATCAGTACACCTATATGGAAGGTAGCAGCTGTAATTCAAGTTCGCATATATATACGATGTTCAAGCTAACTTGTTCGGATGAGAGTATCTAATTAAAGATACTCTAATCAGTGATTAATGAGTCCACATAGGTGTACTGATGAGCTGTGATACAGCGAAACGCGTATACACATAGTGGTTGGTGGTAGCTGGTTCATTAAAATATATTCATTTATAACACGATTCTTACAAGGAAAACTCTCCAGGTGTCAAATTCAGAATCCGATAAATCCTGTTAGGATTGTAGAGTATGTTTAGATATGCAAGTGAAAAATCTTTTTATGGGGAGAAATTCATTTTGAAGGAAACACTCTTCCGAAGATTGCTTAATTTCCATTTTTTTCTTCAGAATTCGCGAATGGTAAGAGTTACGTGTTTAAATGTAAGAGTTATTCATATCGGAAATTCCTTCATGACGCGGTGCTGCGGAATATACAGAATGTTGCACTTTTAAACAAAAATTGCTTGCTGCTTAAATGTACTTAAAATTGTATATACATTTCTAGCTAGACAGTGTATTTCAGAAGTAAGTAACACTAAACAAAGCACAAAGTGCGCTCAAAAGGCACCTCTACAGCAACATCGATTCGAATAACTTAAAGGTGCTAATTACAAGAAAAAACTACGAGATATACAGAGTGACGGAGTGTTCGATTTGAGTGTTTAACTCATGTAAAACGTGTCATAAATAGGTGGACTGCGGAAACACCGAAAAAGTTCTTTGAGGACGGCTTAAAAAAATTAGTTTATCGTTGGGATAAATGTATTCAGTTAAATGGAGTTTATGTAGAAAAAACACATTGTAGTACTGATGAAAATTGACAAAATAAAAAAATATAGCTAAATTCTCAGAACTTTGGTAACATCCCACGTAACTTCCACCTTCGCCCTAAATAGACATGCTCTATAAATATATCTTTCGTCGGTCATTATCAACATTCTCATCTATTTTCGAAAGAAATAATGTCTGATTTTAACAAAAACTTAGAACTTACATATTTTCTCCCCTAAAAACATTAGGATTAGCATAAATGCCTAAAGACGGTTGCGAAAATTGCCATAAAGTGTTCATATAGATCTTTTACATTTTTATTAAAATATGGGAAATCGCATAAAACAGTTTATTTAACTGGGAGTTGAGCGAACTAAATGCAACGAAAGCGTTTGCAAAGAAAAATATCGCTGCAACATGACAGTACTAATACATATTTTATAATTCGCTTAAAATACGGGAAAACTGATGCATCCTTAAATGCAGAGAGCGTTCTAACTCGTTTTAACGGTACATTACGTTAGGCGCGAAGTGCTCTCACGCTAAACTCCAGACAAGCTCGTAAAGCAGTTAACGAGCAATAAATGCACGACGAACCCGTTATTAAATATGTCTTGGGAAGAAAAACGGTTCTACGATAAAAATTACAAGCAAAGTTCTTTTACAACAATGTCATAGTTTCTACTCTGCTTTGCCATCACCACCAGCTACGGCCGACGCGTAAACTGAAAGGTCGGGAAGGTGCAAATTGCCTTTTACCGACACGCATAAACATTTAGTCGTCCGTCGTGAAAGAAAAACGATGTAAAATTTTAGGATTTTAAAGGTTATACCATCAATTTCGTGATTTCACCGCCACATAAAGTTATGCATGCATATCTTTTCCCGCGTGTATAATCTTCTATATATGCGAAAGATCGTTTATGATAAAAAAAAAGATAAATCGTATTTTTTGCTTTCCTTTTGAGATAAATCGATACTTTAATATCTGTCATGAAGGTATTAAATAGTATGTTTGTTAGAGTATCAACTACTTGATGTTCCATAAATACTGATTAATCCACTAACATTAGCCAACTCAAATATCTTTAAGCTGCATTCACAATAACAAAATTAGTAGTGGCATTATTTGACGTGTATTTTTAATAAATAAATAAGCATGTAGACGTTCATAGCATAAGTTACACATTACTACGTTGTAATTAAGAGCAATGGTTACAAAGTTCAAACAGTAAACGACAGTTGACAGGAAATAATGAGTAATGAACACAGAAAGTTTCACCATTTTAACGGCATTGATGGCTGCATATTACTGACGTAAAAAAGGAAGCAAAAGAAAGTGGTGGACACGACCAATTAATAAAAGACGGTTTTCTGTAGGCGACTGTAACAATTTAGTCCAGAAACGAGTTAAGTGACCAAGAAATGTTTTTAATTACACGCGCAGATTGTGATGGTGTACAGAAGAAATTATTACTTGTGAAATAGAACGGACTATTTTCTCCATACATTGACATTTTCTCGTAAGTATATATACATTTTTCCGCTCCTTTAAACTGATATAAATGACAAATGTCAAGCTATAGAAACCAAATTTATAAATACTATAAAATGTCATAAAAAATTGACACGAGAAAATTGTCGCAATAGCATATTATTTTCTTTTTAGGTAAATAACATAAAAGACTCCCCTCATATCCAATTGTAGATTCTTGAGTGTTTTGACCCAATTGGTAGTAACAATGAAGATATTACTTCTGTGTTCAATGACTTGGAATATAGTACCGTGGATACAATTCTACAAATATGCGAGCAGTATCCTATATTCTCAAAATGATGCTAAATTGAAGTCATGGCCATTTGAAATTGCTTGCAAAATTATATGAAACCATTTAATTCTTCGTGGATTCCTGTTGTGGAGAAAGACAAGCCATAATTTTCAAAGAATCGTGGAGCAGTGTCAGAATTACCAAAACCAGACTTTTACTGATCGACGGTAAGTTTGCAAACGAATTTTCTTTGATATTATTTTTTCGAATTTTAGTCCTTACTTTGTCTTCAGTGCTCCGTACTTGCAATTTTTTAACATTAAGTTTGTACCATATGTGTAAGCAGCACTCAAAAAACCATATCAATGCATTGGGATAAATAATCCAAAATGCAGGTTGGTTGCAGGTATTCTTTCACTTATTTGCAACACTATATTATTAATATCTTTCTATGTCGCTTTAGATACATAGTAGGGTGATGAAGAAGTAGTATCGGTGAGTATGTTGGAAACTTTACCGTCTATGATTTTCACGGGTAATTTGTGTGGGGTTGAAATTTGTTTCCCATTTTTTATTGTTTTATAATAACATTTTCGTGTAAAAACTGTATTCTTAGAAGCCTGTAAAATCGAGAAGACTTCAGCTTTCGTGGTATCATTAATAAACATTAATTATATCGATACTATGGAGGTAAGAAAAACGTTTGCATCTGATTTCGTTCCATACCTTTGGTCCTTCAGTAAATGAAAAAAACTCTTTTCTGCTTAAAGTACTTCTCTCTGTATTATTTACAGATTCTGAAGTACAAAATATATGATTTTAATTAAACAATTTTTATTTATCCAGAACACTGAAAAATTTGCAAACTTAACACATACTTAATTAAGATACTTATATCTTTTACTAAAAAAGTTAAGAAAACTTGAGGGCAGTTAATTTTTATTTAGTCTGTTGAATAAAAGTAAAAGTTCTATAAGGGAATACAATAATTGCAATAAAATTGTCCTAATTAACTAAATATATCTAATTAGCACAAGTTATGTTTTTGTACTAATTTATATAAATACCAATTTGTATTAACTATGTTTGTGTATTTCAGATTGCATAACATTAATTAGGAGAAACACCTTGCCTAATTGCCATGTCATTTTCATCAATCAGGATGTCCAATATTTCAGGGCAGAGTTATATGAGGAACAAATTGAGCTGTGATGCTTTGAAGCTGAGTGAAGAATAGAGTCAACGTACTTCAAAAAATGGGCACTGGATATTTTAAAGAAAAATACCAACTGTGGCAGTATCAAACAACCGCAGCACAATTGATTGGAGAAAAGGGTAAACAAATATTTAGAATGATAAGGAAAAGCTACTAGTTTGGTAACACATAGTTTACTTGTACTCCTTCTAAAGGTGTTTAATTGGCGTTCTCAAATGGTATGGTAAGTTATCACAATAAAATCAAGCATATATTGTAGAACAGGAAAATTGAAACGAAACAACAAAATGAAATACTTAAGTTTAACAGATGCTAAATGCAACGTATATCGATAAAAGAAATCAACTTTGAAAATTGGTAGTTAATTTTAGTGCCTTGCAAGAAAAAGAAGAAAAAAATAATACCATGTCCAAATCTATTTTAAGAATGCTAAAATAAGTGAAATTGAGAAAGTGCAACAAAACTCATCCATTTAGAAAGGCACAATATTCCAAGTCTGCTGAGATGATTCGCTCTCTATACGGGTTACGTTTCTTGCATACAAAGGAAGAGATACATAATCTAAGTATCATGTTACAATGTTAAAATCACTAGTTTATGTCGTACCGAAGCCGACAAACCAAAGTCTACATATCATTCTTCCCTTCTTCAAGAGTACAATAGATTTTTATGAATCTACGAATAGGGTCACCGAATAGATTTTGATCGTAATATTCCCCCTTTCTCAAGTGAAATTGGGAAAATACTTTCTTACCCTAACTCGTCAAACCGTATGGGGTGAGGGTGCTTCTAAATCGGGAACGTCAAGGCAATCTCTGCAGAAACTTAGCGGACGACATTGAAATTCAATTCTGGGAAATGCATAACCGAAACGACGCTTCGCGATATACCATCGAGATAAGTAAATGGACCAGAAAACGCTTTTAATTTTTCTACGGCAGTATACACGAAGAGTCAAGGGAGAAGTCAAATCGGATGGAAGATCAAGAAATTTCTTCCTATTAAAATTCTCTATCGAAAAGCAATACTCCAATCCCGTTGTCTGTTCTACATATAGTACAGCTTTAGCAATCTTGTTTTAGTCTATCGCAGTCATTACACGGGCATTTCTCGCTTACTTTGTGACAACGTCTTAAATAACGCCGTAAATAATATATACAGACTGACAAAGATAAACTATTGGGGTACAGTATAAGGAAACTTTCTTAAGAGCCCCTACCCCTACGTCGATATCATAACAAGCAGTTTTCAATATTATTTACTAGATCAATTGTTACAGCAGCGCAAAATTTATTTTTTAATTGAATTTGTATTTATTATTTTAAGCTCATCTGAACTAAAGTGCATATCGCACATAGGCTGCAACAGTGTCGCAAATAAAAAAAAAACACTGATCTGGAGGAGACCAGAATTGAAAGTTAAAACAAAGACCAAGTACTGCGAAAATAAATGTCGTTGTTCTTCTATTTTATCTCAAATTTCTTTTTTTTGGACTTATGACACTATTGCAGCCCATGAAGAACAAATTTCTAAGTACATGCAATTAATGCAGACATCGTCTCTCTCAAACAAGTAGTCAATACTTAATACAAAGGTGGGAACTTTGCTGCTGTTCAAATTATAGTAAAGATGAAATATTATTAACTAATTTCAAACGCTTCTCTAACCTTCACTAACAAGGAAAGGTCTCCAGGTGTCAAATTCAGAGTCATATGAAACTTGGTAGGGATCTACAGTATGTTCATATATGCAAGAGATTTTTTTTATTGATAGAAATTCATTTTGAAGTGATGAAATATAAAGATTTCATCTTTTTAAACTTGCTGTGCACCGTTTCAAAATAGAACCGCTTTTCTCCCCTCTTCCGGTAATTCACGACATTTTATTTATACCCCTTCTTAGGACTAATTATATAGAATATAGCCTAAATGGCCAAAGAAACTACAAAGCTCTATCATTGTCTATATAAAGAAAATGTCTTTTAATATAAAAATATGTAATATAAATAATATAAAAATATATAATATAAATTGGTTTATTCGCCCAAATCATAGTTTTCTTTCTCTCATATTACAAAGAGTTGTTTACATGTTTTTAATGTATACTTAAATAAGTTAACAAAAAAATCCATACTTGCAATACTTTTTATATTGAAAATCGCCTTAAAATATATTGAGTACTTATAAGCACATATTACTTACCTCTGGAGCATCCTGCAGAGAGATATTAAACAGATTTGAAGGATAAAGAATCTTTATTTAAAACATTTTTCCATATTATTACAAATACGGCCGTACTTAAAAAAATTCTCTTTAGTGCAACAGCCTGTATATCCCGCACTTGTTTCTTGCTGTTAATACCATTAGGTTATTCAAGTCGATATTGTAGTAGAGGTGCTGAGTGCACTTTGTGTCTTGTTTGGTGTTACTTACTTTTGAAACACTCTGTACAGCTAAAACTGTATATACGACTTTAGGTAGATTAAAATAGCAAACAACTTTTATTTAAAACTTTTTCCCATACTTTCCATACTCTGTGGAATATGTCTTATGGGTGTAAGGTCTCTTGCTTGAATAAAGAATATTTAAAATATTTTTTTGTCTATTTCATCGATCTCTTTAAAATTTGTAATGGTTGTATCCAGTCTACGTCCAAATGCTTAGTAAATCCATGTATACTTGGTTTTCAAGTATTATATCTAACTTCTTATGGTAAAATTTTATATGTAAACTTCGCAAGTCCCATGAGAGTAATTAATAAAAAAGTAAAGAACTAATATATATCTGCGTTAATGATGGATGGTTTAATCGATACAATATAGGCAAAAACAATTTTCGTGTATCTTTAAAAAAGAAATAGATAAGAAAAAAATAATAGTAGATACTCCCCCACATTTGCCTCGGTGTCATATATTATTATGTATTTTCTTTTACTTAAAAGTGTCCGTAGGCCCTTTTTTTAAGGACAATTTAAGCATTTCGTTGATGAAAGGACAGAAACTGTGCTTTTCCGTGCCATAAATGATCTAAAACACATTTGAGTTTCATTTAAAAATAAAACTACGGAATACAGAGCGACATCTTGGTGTGATTTACTTCAACGGGAGAAAAGGATAATTGACTCTACTATTACATCGAAGATGTCGTTTATAACTTACCGAAACGAATAAATTAATTTATAGAATATCATGTTTTCTTAGGAAAATATTTTTCATTAATGTGATACATATTAATAAAATGAATTTTATTTGTGTCACTCGTGATTTTTATTTTCCATTACTGGACAAAATATTTACCGCTCCAAAAAAAAGTATGAGCGAAAACAATAAGATATTTAATTTTAAATTTCATTTCGAGAAAATAATATCTTATAATATTCAGGAACGAATTATAAACAGAGCAGAAACAACTTTTTTATAATTCGTCAATTTTATTTTCAATTCAGTAACAGCTTATTTTTTTGTACAAAATGTGAAGCGAATGACTGAGGATATGAATAAAATAATCTTAATACAGAGGGTTTCTTATTTTTGTTTCAATATTTTGGGGATAATTTTATTTTTATGTTGAGAAATACCTTCAACTTACATTTTACTGGATTCAATTGCAAAATGTCTGGGAAGTCTATTAACCCCTTCAAACCTATTTTAGCGTTCTCCGTAAATTTTTTTTTTTTTTTATATCTGATGTAAATTAACATAAGTAGGACGCCAAGAGTTATCATACTGAAATTTCAGGATAATTTCAGAACGAGTTCAGATCTGTTACAAAAAATTATATATTGTGCTATATACATAAAAACAATGTACATGGATATGTACTACACTTCTACAAAATTCAAATGAACGTACTGAATATTAATTACAAATCTTTTGTACATGCGTACAGAGTCTGAAGATTTCAAAAAAGGTTTAAGCGCTTATGAGTGCAAAGAAGGTTTAGATTCAACCTTTAATAAAATACACCTTCTTTGGCTACAATTTACCGATGGAGACTTTGAACGCGAAAGAAGCATTAGAAAGGAGCAGGAAGTTCTCCTACAGTCGTCATCGCAGAAAATATTAAGCAAATAATTAAAAAGGACATCAGAGATGATAAGTATGCTGTAATAGCGCTTTAAGTCAAGATTGGTTTCTTAGCTATAAAGACAATTATCAACGACAATTACCTTTATCTCTATTACTCTGACGGAAACTGAGTTAACATATAAAAAGTCCACAAACTCATTTACAGCCAGTTCAGGTAGTATCCCGCTAAACCGTTACATACGGTATACAATCCCATTCTGAAGTGCTCAGCATTCTGATCTGTTTGAAAATTAATACGTTTTTGCCCTGTTCAGGGAAAGGGAATGGTTCAGATATTCACAATTATCGTCCAATTTCGTTGATTTGTAACTGCTCCAAAGCTTTTTAATATATTATTTATTCGCATTTTTACTTAGAACTTTGCTGAATTTAATATCAAAGAAGCAACACGGATTTATGCGCCAGCGGTCAACAATAGCAAGCGTTGCCTGCTTTACACAATTTGTATGTGAAGGTTTGGATAGATAAGACCAGATAGATGCAATATCCCTGGGCTTCCAAAAGGCGTTCGATCAAATAAATTAATGTGTGTTTCTACAAAAGCTAGAGTCATTTGGATGTTCTGTGTCTTTACGTGCTTTATTAAGATCCTATCTAACTGACAGGTCCAAGTATGTTATAGAAACTTCATACGCTGCTATCTCTCTGATATTCCTTTTTCACTAACTCTCATTAATTGTGTACGCTGATGATCTCAAACTTTTCTCCGACACTATACTACCATGGATTGTGTTTTGCTTCAGAAGAATATATAAGAATCGTTGAGTGTAGGTTTTCACGACCGTAATCCATAGCAGAAATTTCTTTCGGGTGATGTCGCGTAGTTAATATTTTTTTACTTAACTTTTTTACTTCACAGCCGAAAGACATTTCTACTATATATAAGAATTGTATATCCTATACATAACTGTATATAAGGAGAATCATCTCCTCTCTCAAATTTCTATTTTTTTTGTTACATGATAGAAATGAATTGTGCATGGCTACTAAACAAATGCAATTTTCTTGTTCACCAAATGTGTTAAGGATCCCCAATATTTTGAACGTACACCAAGTTCAATGATTTCAGATCAATGCCCACACATTTAGCTATGTTATAAACGCAGCTTTCTTCGGTTTCCCAGAAAATTACAATTAATTATTTAGTTTCTTATTTTTCCGAGATTTATATGTTTTGTTTATATTTTTTTATTTGTATATTAAAAGAATTGTAATTGGGTGTAAAACCTGTATTATATACGAACATCTGCATTAAAATAAAGTCGCATTGGGCCGCATCAGCTTTCTGACTTTCAACAAGCAGAGTCTGTGAGAATTTGCCACACCTATTTTTGTTCTAAAATTGTTTCCGGCGACGAAACGTATATATATATATATATATATATATATATATATATATATATATATTAAGAAAATGATATATACCATATATATATATATATATATATTAAGAAAATGATATATATATATATATATATATCATTTTCTTAATACTGTGGCACATATGCACAACTTCACATATATGTATGTATTTTGAATAAGGTTACTTAATACAAGAAAGTACAATAAATACTTAATATCAGGAACCCGAGGGTGGTGGGTTTCCTATAGCAAACCCCGGACGTTAATGGGTCTCGAGAGGCCCGATAAAAAAATTAGGACGTAGGTTCTTGCTCTAAGGCTTTTCTTAGGGAAAGTACTATTGAAATAAAACCAGATGATTACCTTACATTAATTTAATAACAATAATAAAAAAAGAAATTGGATTAATTAACAATGCAGTCTTTAGAACGTCAGTCAAAATATTACCCGAAAGAAGAAATACAACTACTACTTTTATAAAATTTCGATATAGAACGAACTCGCTTGTTCTTTTGTCTTCTTTTCTTAGACTGGTTAGCTCCGTACGACCGGTTGTCTCGACTTCTTACGCCCACCTTCACTCACTTCAGTCACAGAAAATTCCTGAAGAACGCAGATTTTGTCCGAAGACCTGTATGACTTATTCCGAAGAACTATCCGGCGATGGCAATTTCCTTGTAGCAAAGAATCTGACCATATTTGTATTATTCTGAAGAATCATCTGACCATACTTGTCTTATTCCCAAGAACCATCTGACCATACTTGTCTCATTCTAAATGACTATCTGACTATTCCGAAGAACCATCTGACCATATTTGTCTTATTCCGAAGAACTATTTGACCATCCTTGTCCTATTCCGAAGAATTAACTGATGATCACTATTCGTGTGTCTCCTTAATTATCTTCTTGGTGTAAACCCCCACGGGAATGATTCGGGGATTTTGAAAGCTACTAATAAACAGCAAATTCCTTTATAAACTAATTCCTCTTGTTTTTTTCTTCTAAGAAGGTTCACTTCCGTCCACTTGCTATATTTCGGAGAGTTGTAAACATTACATTTGTAATAATTGGTGGTGTTTTTTTTTCCGCGTGTCTTCCACGTTTCACTATTCGGGTCTTCAAATGCATTGTTTTCTTTTATATTGAAACCTTCCACAACCTTATAAACATTCTGGGTCTTTACTCCATCAGGGTGTTTGCATATTTTTGTGTCCTTTCTTAGGCATAATTACTTTATTGCCAGGTATTAATTTAAAATGATAACAGAAAAAAGATTTATTTCTTTCCTGACCAATTAGCAAACAGAAAAGACGGAGCTAAGGAGAAATTCTATTAAAATTTCAACACATTACATTAAAAACTCATTATACAAGCTTATATATTCTTCAAATGTCAATAATTCTCAAGCTGACAGGTATCTATTATGAATTGTGCACTGCATTTGTAGTTAACGTAATTGCTCTAAATATTACGTTACCACGAAAACAATGGAAATCCTAATAGATCCAGCAAACTATAAAAAAAAAAACAAAAATTTTATTTACGCTTCACAACAATACCGCTGTGACAAGTAATTAAAAATAAATTAAGACATTCAATTAAATGAGTCAATCCGTTAATAGTGAAAGTAGTAATCTGATCCCTAAACCACCTGAGCATGAAAAACCCCTTCCAGAAAACACTCCAAGCAAAATTTCTAATCAGAAGGCTCCCAAACCGTACTTAAATAAACCCGTGAGTTGCCCATGGACTTCTACTGCACCTTTAGCGTCTACAAGCACCCAAAGGATTATTGAAGGGCCTAGATCTTTTAGCGAAGCATACGTCCTCAGGGATCACTATGTAAGAGTAATTCGACAAGCCAACAATCAACTTTCTCATATTAATAATAAATTTGTACGTCCGTTAATAAATTTATGACAGCTAAAGACAAGTGACGTAGAATCCAATGTATTATTAATTATCTTTGTTCACTTTTAGAATAATGGTTTTACCAGTAGTGGCTTCACAAACAGATATGCTGAATGTCATCGAGCATCCTCGGCTCAATTCTTTCATTTCCTCCGTCTGATGCAGTTGTTTCCGGATGTCCATCCTGCAACACTTCATACAGTTATGACGCTATGTAAAAATGATTTTTTCGCTACAGTGGACAAGCTTCTTTATGCAAAGAGATGTAAAGAGTTGACATTAAAACAACAACTATTACCTCCAACCAATAAGGGAAGGGTACGATATCAACCGTATTCTTTCAAGTCCAATTGTAATGATAATGTCAAACTCGTTCCGAATTACAAAAATAGTGGTTTAACAAATAGCTGTCAACCTTTAAACAACACGGGGGCTCAGACAGCTTGCGATGCTAATTTACCCTCAAGACCATTAGACTCTAAACGAATAGTTTACAAAAATAAATCGAAGGGTAAAGAATCAAAAGTCGGTAAGTTTCCAATTAGTATCCTATTTTCATCTTGTAAATTATTGAAATATTCAGATTGACCTCCTCAATTTGCATAATATGGAGATTCTAGTGAAAATTTTTGGAAAATTAGAACCTTATAAATAAAAATGTGTAATTAATGCTACAATTATTTTGACATATGCAATATTGCTGAACCAAAATAGTGTAGTTTAGGTCTAGACACCGCTATATAAAATGACCATAAACCTTCCAGTAGAAACCAAATATGTACATATGTAGGTCCTAACATCCAAGATGTTCTATAAAAAAAACGAAAACACCAGCTTAATATAAAAATTTGAAGTCTTTGACAACGTATTAAAGATGTCAAGTCACATTTTCATCATTATATTATTGTAGGCCGCTTTGTATATTTTTTAATTTTTCAATTGCTGATGACATTTTGTCACAATTTAGTACAGCGCGCCCGCCTAGTGCGTGGGTAATAAATAATAGCTTCCCCCGGAAGCTAGCACTGCCTAACACAAAAATTATAGGTACTCACGTATACAGAATGTTCAGTTTGCACAGCGCGCGATGATAGTTGGCTTTTTTAGAAGTATATCCTGTATATGTATGTTCTTCAATTCATGTCAAACTTCATCAATACCCTATACCTTGATATCGGCCGATATCTTGAACGATTCACACGCTAGGGCGACCATTCAAATTTCTTGGAGGTTTCGGCAATGTATCGAAAAGGTTCTTAAATCAACTAACGTCTACAGGTAGCCATTGAAACCGTTGCTATGTTTGATAGCATATCAATCTTTAAATGCAACATCCTGTGTAGTTTTAAACATCTAATTGAGAAAGCTAAATACGAAATTATGCAAATAAGTTTTTCGTTTAAAAGCAGGGAGAGGCATCCAAGAACGTAATAATATACGAGATGTTCCCATTTATAAAACCAAATTTCCACCATACGCAGCAGAAACTGGATACTTAAGTACAATTTTATGTAGTACAGCGCTTATTTCCGAAAATGTTTTATTTGAAAGCTTTTTCTATAGATTGGTCAGGAAATGACTTATTAATAACGCTATCTCAAGCAATTCGAAAAATCTTTAAAAATAACACGCCCCATTGTTATTACCGTATTACGCTTATTCGAAAGTGAATATTTGTTTCTAAAGATTTGTGATTGTGATTTGTCAAGTAACTTTGAAGAAATTTCTTTTTAGGGTAAAAATGCTACATACTAAGAATAAATAAATTAAGTATTTTATTACAGCTAGCACAAAACCTTTGTTAAAGCGTTTGTTAAAATAAGCATGCTCCAGGTTGCTACTTCTATTAACTTCTTCCTACGCAACCTAAAGCCTACGCAGTGTAATGCTCCAGGTTTTTGTTATCCAAATTGGCACATACATATTTAAAGTGAATATAAAAACGAATAATATATAATTGGTTTTTAAGTATAAAATAATCCCATACGTAGCAATAAATTATACTTGAAGTTGATGCTGATCTATAGCCGAAAAATCAGGCATTTTGAAAGCATTTTCATCGAGTTGGTCCGGAATCAATTAGCTCAAATCCAAATTTTCAAGAAAATAGCTTTCTACAAGTCATAGTACTTTTAACGAATGGGATTTCAATCAATCACCCTCTATAGCGTATCCACCTATTGCGTGGGCAAAGATAATTCCTTCTTTGATCAAATAAAAATATGTTCACCATACCATAAAACTCTCTATATATATATGTATACATCCATTATCGAGCAACCTAGCAAACACATACAAATAGGGAAATTGAGCAGACGAATGTTGATTAGACCAAATAGATTTATTTCAAATATTGCAAATTTTTTCAGCAGTAAGAAAATAGAATTTATTGAATGTTGTTTAAGGAATTATGTTGTATGATCGCTTTCGAATCGTCCCAAAAAGACATTACTTTTAATTATCATTTTTGAAGAAACAACAGTTTGCAATATGTTGTCACAGCATTCTATATATTTAAATAAAGAACTTGTCTGGGTTCATATTTAGTTTATTAAAGAAGAACACATTAAACAAAATCTAGAGAAGCTTCTCTATAAGATTTAGGAAAAATGTACAAGCTGTTGTATTTAAAGAATTGAAATTGAAACATTTTGTAGAATGTAGTTTATAAAAAATATTTCTCAATATAATTAGACGTATGTTTCGATAGCTTCGGCAGAAGATGATAGTTCAGCTTTTTTCAGTTCAATAAGAAAAATCCAAACTTATGTCGCGTAGGAAACTGGACATTGTGTATAGACACTTGAATATAACTTTATGCTGTCAAGGACATACTCCTGATGTATTTTATTTAAAACGTGTTTCTCTAAGTTGTCAACTTAGGAATTATATTAGAGAGGGATACTATAAATAAACACACTATACTTTCTTCTAATTACATTAATAGGTGGGCAATATTGGCTGGACCTAAACACTAATTTTTGTGTTCAAAACATTTCAGGTACTCAATTTACACCTGTTGCACCTCCGAAAATTGAGATTCCGATAACTCCTTTGTCTCCAAACCCGGATGTGCCCTAGGATCTGACGAAACCTGTTCGCATAATAAGAAACGAAAAATATAACAATTTCCTTTTTATTAGCTAGATTTTTCATGAATTTTCGTCAATTCTTGTTACAGTTATATGTTTGCATAAAATTTTCAAGTTGAACTGTTAGAAAAAAGAATATAAAATAAACTATACATTTTTTATGTAAAAGATCTTTCTATAAATGTGTAACTGAAATTGAGGGAAAACGCTGATACCTATCTTTTTTTAGTAGTGTAACTTTGTATTTATGATTGCTTGGAAATAAAACAATTTTCTGTGTAGTTAACTTTGTTTAATTGATTTTATTGATGGATGCAAACAATGCAAAGCCCTTTTAAACTAAGCCCATGTTATTCAATAAATTATTTTAGAATTATTCGAGAACTTCAAACACAAAATGTTAACTGATTATGACAGCTATCTATGTTTTGCATTTGAATGTCGAAATGATTTTTCAGCTTTAACACAGTATAGTTATGATTAGAGCGCAACATTCTCGCTTGCCTTTCAGCGGTGTTTAACCGCGAGAGGTTGGGCGGATACAGAGCTGCTTCGTTACATGTCGGCACTTCCCGGCCTTCTATGCTGTGTGCTATGTGTCGCATATCGCAGTGCGAAGTTGATAAGTGTCGGAATTGAACGGAAAGCATTAAAAATGTTGAAAATGCGTAGAAATGTATCAACTTGTCTGTTTGCTAACAGGATATACACGTATTTATGACAATTTCCAAACTTAATACATAATGCTAAAGAAATTAGGTATTTAGTTTGCGATAAAAGTTTATTATGTTGGAAACCATATATGTGTAGGAACTATGTAAATAGCGCAACACACAAATTTTAAAAAACCGGAAGGAGACTGTTAAATGCGTGCAATATACCGTTTGCAAAAATCAGACAAGCAATGTTTCGTCAGTTTTGGAAGAAATACAATCCAACGTGGGAACTACCAAGTCCGCAGTCGCTTGTAGGTATTTGCCGTCAGTGCACGAGAAGATTGAAGATTATCTGAAAACCGCAATAAAAAATTAACAGTTGTGGCTCTCTATATATGAAACTATAGACATTAAAAGAAATTCCGTAGTATCGAGTATAGTAGCCTGTAAAAGACAACAAAGATGTACTGCCGAAGCTGTTTATAATGTATTAGTTAGAACACTAAACAAATTTGAAATTTCACCAAAGCAAATGTTAATTATGGTTACCGATACTGCCGCGGTTATGCTTCGCACAGGTCAATTATTCAAAGCTGTTCAATCGAATTTGCTGCACATAACATATGTCGAAAATGTTATCCCGATATGGATCAACTGATAGTATAGACGAAAACGGTTTTTCTTAAATCACCGACACGTGTTCGGCTATTTCGTTCACAGTGTCCCGACATACCGCAACCGCCGCCGCAAATTCTTACACGATGCAAGCAACTGATTATCAATTTTCTTATTTTAAACACCATAGTACACTTTTTATCAGTTTTGTATATTGTACACATTGCCTGTAATTAATTTGTATTATAGTACTTTGCCCCTAATGTCAACTGTTTTCGAGTTACAACTTGTTGCGCTCTAGTTATGATGTGAGAATTTGCAACTACCTACTGCCCCCTCCCCATAAAATGACTCTATTTAAAAAAAAACTTTTTTAGGATGGAAATTACTCAATAAACTACCTAATGAGATCAAGTCTGTCAAAATCAAGTTATTTAAACAAAGTGTCAGAAATTATTTATTAATTATTACTTTGTTCACAAATGAATACCTAATGTTTCAAGTAATTGTATAATCGCTTAATTTGCGATCTCTCTCATCGTTCTAGGGATATTTTAATGAATTAATGAACCGAAGTCAGAGTAAAATATTTGACGTATTTTTTATTACACATGTTTCATAAATTGAAGTGTTTGTTTGAAATAACCGTCGAAGTTTATTTCTATGTAATTTTCATCAATTCTGCAACAATAGTAGCGACTACTTCTAAATATGAAAATTGTAAACATCCTAATAACAGTTTTTGTTACGTATTGCAGGTTGCACCAAAACAAATTGAATTCTATTAAAACTAATAAAAAGTTTAGTGTAGCCCCTGCAGTTTATTTTGGCATGCCAATCCATCATCAAGGTAAATCGTGGGTTCCGTATGTAATGTACTCATTCTCCTGTTGATATAGGATGATTATAACATTCTCCTAAACTCGTAGCGATTAAGTACTTATTATTTATCAAGATTCGGGGTATTAAATTTGTCATGCTTTTAATTTAAAATTTTCAGTAACATTTCAAATACCCAGTATAACGTTATGAAACCCTATATTAGGGGTATGAGGGAGATGAGCTTAATCAAAATTTAAATTAATCCTTTCGATCACGAATTAAAACCCGTAAAGAGAAAACCCTCAAATTTACTACAATGTAATGGAAAATTTTTAATATAAATTTCATATATTTGATCTGAATGAATAATTGTTTTATTAGTTTTTAGATACCAGCACATATACTCAATTGAAATAATAGGATGTTTACAAACTAGGACAATGTAACAGAATAGCCAAAACAAGTCAAGCTACATAGGAAAAAATTCAAAACAGGTTGTCCTCATTTTAGCACGCAGTTCAGTGAGGAATTATGGAATACTCCGCATAAATATAAATAATTTTAAAATTTTATGTTTGGGACTTCAATTTCTATTAGAGTCTTTTTATTCTCTCCTTTAATAGCAAATATATCGAGCTTTCCCACAAGAGAAGAAGAAAATGTAGTGAGTATATTTACATATTATACAAATAAATACAATATTTTCAAAGTTCATGATGTTTTCAGGTGAGTTAGGGAAGAGCAAAAATTGTCTAGTAAATAATATAGGAGCATAGTCGGAGGTTATCGAACACTGGAAGTATGCGACAAGAGTTCTCAGTCTTACCATTAAACAATCATCTAGATCTTGTTTGTAATATTGTTATTGTCTATAGTATAGTTCTTGTTGCAGATTGTACTAGGCTTTAATAGATTGTTCAAAAAGTTCAGAATATTCATGTATGTATATATTTGTCAATTAATAAAAATTCTTTAGCGTGTTTTTTTAAACATTTTAGAGTTCTCCGTTTTCTGGATTATATCTAAGAGACTATTCTTTTCATCGAACGGGAAACGGCACAATTACACATGAATATCGACAAAAATGTTGGAAGGTATGGATAGATTTGCATGAAAAAATTTCCAACGTCAGAGTCACGAAGTTGATCTTGAAATTAATGGTGAACTATTCAATGAATTAAAGCACAAATTAGCTTCAAATGACATCTGGTTCATTATGACACAACGAAGCCTAGAGTTTTTTCAAGCGATGCGTCACATAAGGGTGACAGCAAAAACTGTAGTTATTCCTGCTAACATTATGGTTCCTTCTTGTCACCTGAAATATTTCCTGCTAACCAAATACCATCCCCATCACCTATTCCTGAAAATCGAACAATGTCTAATATACTTGTTGCAAATAAAAATGATTCTCCGGCACCTGTCTAATCCAAGCCACAACTTCCTGAAGTTCGTCGGAACCCACCAAACACCAGCAAGATACTCTTTTGGATAGGATGAGAATGTAGTATAATGCTCCTGCGCGTGACAATCTGTACATACCGTAGTATAATGCGTCTGCGCACAACGGGATATACCTAATTTATGTGTGTGTATTTTCGTGTAGAGAACTGTACTATATTCTCAGTAAGTTAGTAACAAGATTGTATAAGTTTAGGCATGTGAATAAATATGTTTAACGGGAGCAATCTTTCTCTACCTTACTACACAAACCATTTTCCGACAAATAATCTAATAGTTGCTGAAGGCCACTATTTACAACGAAATAGATACGATGCAATGAGCAATTTTTAACGTACAGGTAGGTACATATCGTCTTCATATTGAATTATATTGATAATTTAAGACAAAATTCTATCTAGGTCATCAGCATAGAGACTTTTCAAAATCGGACTTATAGTTTGAGGGCCATACATGATTTTATTGACGTACAGAAAACATGTTAAATCGAAATATAATTTTATGCATAATTTCCAAAGGAAATCGCTTTATTTTTAGCTTTCTTGGGCGATAAATTGGATAGGTTTGAAGATTGGAAAGGAAGAATATAGACATTTGCGTGCAACAAAATATCTGCTCGTTTGCATTATTTGACATCAATTACACATAACCTGACATGAGTACAAATGTCAAATTAAGGGCAAAATGAATAATGAATTACTGAATTTGTGCCTGACGTTGCAATGCCTCAGCTTTTTGTGTAGACCTAGAAAAGGAAACTTACAATACAATACAAGGTAATATGTTAATATAGATTATTAAAAATTGATACTGATTTTTCAACCCTTTACTTTAGCATTACTGCGCTGTTTTATGTTAATTATCAAATTCTTAAAGATTATGAAATATGTCAAAAACCTTGTATAAAGTGCTTTACCTCTGTAGTTGTTTTTCATACCCAAAGTAATAATCTACATAATTTGCAATGTGATGGGGTTTGTTTACTTCTTTATTTATTAAGAGAGAGTTCTAAATCATCATCAACATCCCTTCTATCATAATGGTTATGCTATTACTGAAGCGACGTCTCGATTTTTTAATATTTCAAATAGGTAATAAGACAACCTTCATCATGACGTTTCTAGAAGTGCCAAATCTTTCAAAAATCCATATTAAAAAATCAAATTTAAAGCATTTTAGTTTTATTTTCTGTAGCAAGTCTCGTTGCCAAACGCCCGCATGTTCAATTATATAAAAAAAAACAGTCAATGCATGAAAGATAAATGTAAATGTTCAGTGGTGAAACATGGTATATTTATTTCAAAGAACTGTTTAACACAAAATATTGTGCTTAATTGGGCGAGATCCAGGCATAAATACATAACTAAGTCGGCAAATATTCCGAAAAAGACGAAATAGGTAGAAAAGGATTCGGAGAAAATATATTTCTTGTAAAGATTTGCTTTTTTTTTTGTTTGTATATCTCTTACATGTATGCATTTATAATTTTTGTTTACGCTGATCATTTATTTACTGAAGAGAACATTAATAAAAAGGCTTACGAAGATAAACGTTTTGTTGCAAATGATTTTTTAGGAATACGATAAAAATCAGATAAAAACCCTGTTGTCTCAATCGTTTTTTTGTATCAATAGGGAAGAAGCGTAACGGACATTTCCCACGAGCAATTTTTCAAGATGAAGGAAAAAATTTTGCAAGACGTCTAGAAGTGCTTACAGTTGACAGAACTATCCTGCAGGAATCACTTTACCGATCTTATATTAATACACACATTAAATATTGTTATCACAAGTAAAAACTAACAATGGAACCAAACGTTATGTTAAAAACACGAAGTTTTTTGAATAGAGTTACAGAAAGTCCTTGGAACAATTGCGCGCCATATTCATTTCCTTCATTAAAGCATGGTAAAATTCAGCTTTACAACATGCTGGATCATAATATATTAAAGCACTTCAAAAGGGACTTTGTGTTGGATATACTGTTGAAGGTGAGTTGTAATATTTAATTTCCTACCATTATGGAGATGCCAATACTACCTAATTAATGTACACTTGAGACAACATTGTTCGATGGCTCTATTGCTGGTAATATATTCAGTGTAGACCAAAGAAAGTTGCGTATCAAATCCTTGACTAAACACCACTGTATAGTACAGAGGATCCTTTTTCAGCAATTTTGTGTAATTGACGAAATTTACAACTCATTTAATGTTTTGTTTGTATCATACCCTTTATCTATTGTTATATATGCTTTCTAAAATTAGTTTTGGCACTCTTCATAGACATTGTAATATGGCACATAAAATGTATTATTATTATTATATTTTGTTTTATAGAGCAATCAAGATCGATAGTGACTCTATTTAAAATTAACAATGGAATCCTAAACGTTTTTACAAACAAAAAGTCGATTTCTGCTTTTGTGAATTAACTTGTAGTATTATCAGCATACAGTTCAATTGTATTTCCGGTGCCACCGGGTATTACGCCAGTTTTTTTATCTTAACTAGAACAGCAGCCTCTATATCTTTGCTTTTGAGGACACAATAGAAAAGCGAATCCGATGGTATCACATATGCCACATCTTAACTTAACAATTATTACAACAATAAAGATTTTAATAATTCTTTCTTGCTTTCTTCGCTAAAAAAATTCTATCGCACCTTTTTCACGTCTAACATTTCACTAGCGTTTAACTTCTCTTTTAAAATGAATTTGCTGCCTATTACATTTGCATTCTTCTGCTTGCATGCTATCTACTACGTGTTGTTTTTCACGTGCGCCATAAGTTCACTCCTAATAGCTTCGTCCCAATGTTTTGATTCACAACTTCATTTTCTTGTGGGTTACTTGCTTCATTACTAGCTTCATTGCTGGTACTTTGACTGGAGTTGTCTTGGTCTAGAAGATTAATATCAATACTCTTTCCTGTTTCTGTTTTCATAATCAAAAGCATTATAATCAGTATTATTATGTCACATTTGTCCATAAACCATCATTGCTTTGACGTCTCTCCTTGTAAGCTTTACACAATGAAGACATCCAAATTCTGTATAATTTTGAAGTTACTGAGTATACTATAAAAATTTCTTCATTTGGTTGTGGTTCAAGTTTTCCTTTGTTTGGATTTTTGGTGAGTTGGTTTGGTACCAAGAATATGCAAGCAGCAACCAGAATGTGCATAACCAACCCATAATTCAAAGGGTTTTTTCCATTGATGGTAGTGATGGGCGTCTGTCTAATAAGTAATTAGCAGTCTTAAAAGATTCTGCCTAAAAAATGTAAAGGTAAATTTTGATATATTAGAAGACATCTTGACTTTATGAAGAATAAACCTGCTAACCAATTTTGTTGAGCTGTGTATGGTGCTGATATCCTTCTGTGTAATACAATGTTTCTTCAAATATTGATCAAATTCATGGTTACAATATTCTGAACTCTGAATATCATCCTGTAACATTTTTATTCTGATTTCCACCCTCACACTGCACACTCGTTTCTGCAGGGTTATGCAGATGATTTTATGCAGTCCTATGTATACCTGCAGAAATAAGTGCTTTCGCAGTAGCATACAGCTCGGTTTCTATCAATATTAAAAATAATAAAAATAATAATAATAAAAATAATAACTAGAGTGGCAACGTTGCGTTGCAGTTTGTCAGTGGCGTTACGTTCGATGGTAGGCTAGGTCTCGCATGTGTGTAACTCGCCACGTAGGAGATAGGCAGAGAGTGACGGCAGTACTGGCCAACGAAACCAATTTAGAACGAACAATTTAGAAAAATACATCATAGTTAATTCCTATTACAATCGTATCGAAAACATACTTAACGATTAACAAAATATAACTTTCAATTTATCTACGTTTGGCTAACTAACACTCGCTAGCAAACTGCACCGAACGTCCTCACTCTATTTATAACCGCACATAATTTATCGGTTGTTAACCTTCCTACATTATCTGCTAGATTTCCTAACGAGATTTTGAGGTCATCTATTATATTTAGCGCTTCATGTACTGAAAGCTTGGTGTTCTCTAATTTGGAAATACTATCTAAAAGAATTGAATAATTTTCGGAAATTTGCTGTACTTAAGTATGGATTTGGGTACCTCAAACCAGCCACTAGCTTACTAAAATTGCTTGGTCTTCTTGTGGATTTAAATTTAAGATACAAGGTTTAATAACGTGCAAAAATGTCTTATAATATAAAACAGCTTTAAGCCACGTTCCCCATCTCGTTAATACCGGCTATGGTGGCTGAGGAATGCCCGGATAAGCCTGCTTAAACTCACGAATGCATTTTGGAGATTTAATAAAAACTTTTTAGATAGAAACTATTAATTGATCTACTTTTGGATAACTATTTCTAATAAATTCAGCCACAAGATGACATGCGTGGAGCAAACAGGTTATAACCTGTTTGCTCCACGCATGTCATCTATCTATCTATCTAACAATCTCATCCTCAATTGCTTCATATATGAAGCAATTGAGGATGAGATTGTTTTAATAACTTTCCCACTTTAACCATGACTGAAGCCCCATCTGTAACCAACATTACAAGTTGAGTTACCGATATATTGAACTTCCCAAAGGTATTTATAGTTTCTAATTTCGTTTGTCTTTGTAATATTGTACTGCGTAAAAGAAGATACACGGATGCCACATCGCTTTTTAAAGTGCGCACTAACAGATTTAAAATACAATTCTTTCTTGCATTCGTTGTTTCATCCGTCGTCAACCATATTTTTTTATTTTTTAACTCTGCCTTAATTTGATCCGTAATCGTGTCTTTCACCCGCGATAAATTAAATTGTAATTGACCCCTTGTTGGCAATCTCCATTCTGGAACGTATTTTTTCCAAAGCATTCGAAATTCTTCATTGTTTACAATATTTTGTGGAATATTGCACACACTTAACATAAAAATAACATGTCTTTTACCAACAAAAATACTGTACGGTAAAATTTTGATATTGCAAACAATACATTTAATAATGGTGCCAGTGTATTCTAATGTCGGAAATTGGTTAAAATATCTATCAACACCCGCCGAACATAACAAGGCACGTCGTCGATTCGCCATCATTAATCCAACCCTTCATTCATATACATACTAACCGTACGCGTATGAATCCCGACTTCAGCTATGCCCGATGGTTTTCGAAATATAACATCGCCGCCAACGAGTGCGCACTCGTTTCTATAAGCTTAGTAGTAAGTAAACACTTGAATGATATAAGTAAGTCGATGTTGAAGCAATTCAGTCGGTGCAGCGTCGATTGAAGAGCAGTTGCCAAGCATTGTAAACATGTGTCGTCACGGTCAGCAAACAACGGTGAACCAATTTTCAGGGAATATCATTAAAGATCGGTACACGACAAAAGTCCAAAGATCAGGTAAGTATGCGAGAGCGTTGCGAGCCAATGTTTGGCCAAAAATGTAAAATGTTCGCGCTTTCATGTAATGCCGACATCGTTGCCAACGTCAAACCCGGCAATCCGGAATCGAGAACTAATGTTGCGCCAACTGTCTGTGCTACTGGGGCACCTTCTTTAGAGAATCTCTAGCTAGAAACGACAAACGAGTGAACTTGCCCTTTATGGAGGTGTCACAATTCCCCAATTTGTTCGTTCAGATGGCTTCTCTTTATGCCACTGTTATGAGCTTTCCCTGATTTCTTCAGTTTTAAAGTAAAGACAATTTGATTTGTCTGCTTTTAAAATAGTTTTATCACAGATACTTTTGACCTTTGTAAAGATCACTTTGTAACCTTTATCAGATATGTTGCTCACTAACATTAAATTTGAGGCTAGTGTGGGAACATATAATGAATTGGTTAAAACTACAGAACTATTTTTTGTAATATTCAAAGTTACAGGTCCTGTACCTTCAATAGATATGATTTAAATTTCGAATTTTAAACAACTATTTTCTAAATTATCGTTTAAATATGTACATTGTTCATAAATATGATGCGCATCCACTATCTAAGCACCATAGATTTTTATTTTAAGTGTTTGTGCTTGATAAGCAAATCTATTCAATTTTAAAAGATGGTTGATTATAGTTGTTCAATAATCATTTGTGAAGTGTACGTATTTATATAACATTTGTCCTATTTTGGCTTTAATGCGTTTATTTGAATATTTATTGATAGTTCTGTTTTCTGTATAAATTACTCGTTTTGTTTTTAGAGTAAAAAACACCTTCTATTACAAGATTATTGCACTTTAAATGAGTTTCGGTTCCTCTATATGTTCACGTACCTCCTCATTTTCTTTTATTTCTTTATAAAATTAAGCTCTTGAACAAAGTGGCTTTCCTGATAGGTTCTTTACTTTGAAATATGTGGACTGATGTGTCTCTTATATCTATGCATGTAGCACAACTTTTAATTTGTTTTAATTCATTGAGAGAATTTATTAATATAAGTTCTGACTATGCGTTCAGATTTCCTTTTTGACATTTCGCAGCATCTTCATTTGTGTCTTCGTTTGATTTGGTTTTTGCACCAGAAACATAATCCCAGAGTCCGTGTCGAGCTGACACCGCTTGAGCTTGGAGCTTACATGTACGGTAATCTTTCCGAAGAGGGTGTATTCGATAATGTTTGCGTCCATAATCCATTTCGTTTAAAAGTTTATCACCAGCATAGTGAATAAATAATAATCACTTAACACCAGACTATTTTCTTTTGATATAAGTTTTAGATAACCGCAAAAGTGCCATATTAACACTGTATAGAAACGGTTGAGCAGAGTCGGCCGGAAAGCCATCGCACTAAATCACGTACTCGAATACTGTATTTGAGTACGTGATTTAGTGCGAACACTGTATAGGCCAACTACTTTATTTTATTATTATCTAACCACTAGACAAATGACACGCTAGCGAAGCAATTATTTAAACAGTAACGTCAAAACCGACAAGTAGGTACACGTTGAATTTATTTTAGTTTCTTTTACTAAAATCATAATAACTAAATAAAATAATCAGAAAAGATTGCTATTATCTGTGAAATACTTATAAACTAATTTCTATTAAAGGTTAGTTTCTTATCAACAACGTGGTTAAATGACGTATGTAAAAACTAATTCAAAATTTATTTGTAGCCTGCGCTTGAAGAAAGTTACTTAAGAAGCAAGAGGTGGAGAGAAGTTTACGGCCGCTTCTGTACCAATCCACACGAAACGATCACGGAAAATGATATAAAATACATTTACGAGTGCATACAAGAAATGTCGCCTCTTGGAATAACAAAACTTGCGGAAAAATTAAAACTTTTAATCATTGGCGAACCAAATGAAAACAATGGTCCATCGACTAGTAACTTTACACCAACGACTGGTCCCCAGGCACTTACCTACTATCAAGGAGAAGCTTTGTTCTTAAAAACACGAGCAAATCCACTTTTGAACGGAAACGTGGCAAATTTGCGAAATTCAAACGTTTACAAACAACCCAACGCAAATTTTCGTTTATATAATTCACCTATGATAACCCAGGAAATAAAACTGGATCAATCAGGATTGTTCAAACAACCATTCAATTATCCCAGCATCTCCAACGCAAATTTGAATAGAAAGGGTAATAAAACTTCATCAATAATAAAGCAGCAACACTTGATGCGGATGTATCAACCTATAAAGCCCAAAATTCCTGTGTATTCACCATTTCAAGAATCTCAGCAAGTTGCAACGGATAAATCGAATATTGGAGTTTACCAAGCATTCCTCGAAAATCATTCGTTAGAAATATTGAAACCACCAGACAAGATCGCTAAGCCTAAGGAACCTGCCGCTCTTCTCAACATAGGAAACTTTGAGATAAACGAAAATGGAGATATAGTTTTCCTTGACAATAAGCGTAACTAAATTTAAGTTACGATTCTTATTTTTCCGAAACTATAACTGCCGAAAGTTATGCTGTTATCACACATCATTTGTTTACCTAGAAACTTGAGTTTTCAGTTTTTTTCTATTCATTTTCATTAATTTATAATGTAGCTAACTTTTTCTGGCTAATAGTTTTCAATTTACTGGGTTAAGTTATGCATATGTAAGTTACGTGCTTATAATGTATCCTTTACTACTACAGTACAATCTATTGTTGTTACTTATTGTTCCTATTATACTGATTGATTTTTTATTGTATGTTAATCAATGTTGTATCGTTAACGAATGTCCTCAATAAATACAGGAAATTAGCTAATATTATCTCATTTCTTCTGCTTAGCTTACGTAGTCTTTGAAAATATACAACTTTTTTAATCTAACAATAAGTTACTCATAACGATTAGGAAATAATCTAGCGTTGATGAAATGACACTTAACTTTCAATTAGTGAAAGATCTCAGGAACGTTCATTCACAGTTCCAGCTTTTTTATCCGCTTGTGGGGATTGTTCGCTCGAGGAATGTAAAGCAAAATAGATAAAATAATTCTCTAATAAAGAAATTCAAAATTTCATTTACGTAAAATACATGTTTTAATTTTTTATCTTTTTCTTATAAAAAGCAATTTTGAAATTCAGGCGCCAAAGAATCTTCTATGGAAAACATCTTTAGATTATTGATCGTTTTTAATGCATCAGCACTTCGGGAATGCTAAGCGTCCAAGCAATGAAAACACAAAGATGGTTCACTAGAACTTAAGATGATGCTTTGAAAATTCATTCTTCTTTTTGTAATAAACATACTTCTGACTCAACCGGCGAACATTCAAATGTTCTTGCAGCAATATTAATCACTTCCACGTTTTGTCTTAAAGACAAACAGCTTTTTTTAGGCGCCATGTTTTTGTTTCACGCAGCTTCAAGGACCTTCACGCAATAACTAACGTTTAAAGCAAATCGAGAGCACTGCATAAATGCAGAGAAGAATCTCAGGAACATAACCTGACTTGATCTTGAACAAACTATGCTTGTTTTAGGTGTTTTTATATTTTTTTCCGTCGGTTTTCGAAGCTTCGTGTCCGCTCCTGTAGTTGTTTTACGTCTGTCGGGGAAAATTACCCTGTCCGTGTCCGTCCGGTCATCAGGACGAGTTTTACATAGAAATGTATATCCAAAAAGTTGGTTCCAGAAATACTGTTTGGGCGTGAGCTTTGTCCGCTTGTCAGGATTGCCCACAAAGAGGACTTTCATTGTATAAGCAATGCACGCACGCGCGCTTTTAGGATCTCCGAATTAATTCTTCATGAGTAGCCCTTCTAGCTGATTCTTGGCTCAAACTTCAATGCATGCCTTACTCTGAGCTCAGTTAATGGCGTACAACATACTCGATTGGTTATTATGTCCCACATAAAAGAATCCAAGACTAACAAATCCGGGGAGTGGGATGGTCATAGAAAGGGCATCGATAGCTATAAAATACTTTTTGCAAAAAATTCTAGCCAAATAACCATTGTGCGAAGGTAAGCCGTCATGTTGGTAAAAAATTTTTATAAGCTAAAATATTGTAAAATATTCAAGTACCCATCAGCTACAAAGAAACAACGTCCTATTACTTATTTGATATTTACCGTTTAAATTTTCTTCATGGGAATAAAATGCCACAACACCATTTCTTACTGCGCAAAAAACTTTGAATTTTGCTCTCTAAATTTTATATATAATTTGTAGATACAGGAAGTTGATTTTTGTTGTTAAAGGAGCTGACTAACGGGTACAAACCCAAAAAATCGAACATTTTTGAAAAGGATGATGTTATCAGATTTTTAAAAGAAGCTTCAGATGACGACTATCTGTTTACAAAAGCAAGTTAAAATTTATTGATAGAATGAATAATTTGTGTAATTCGGATTTAACACTCTCGGTTGATGTTATAATAGGTTTGTATGGACCGTGCCGTGTAGATAAAGTGCACAAGCTAGAATTTTATAATGATCAAGCACATGTTATGATTTCATTAATCGATACCAAAACCATGAAAAATTGGTCACTCTACATAACTGATAATGAGCCTGATGGTGTGCGTTTATTAAAAATTATAAGAAAATATCCCGTCTTGCGTCTTAGAAACATACTACCTACTTATTGAGGAAGAAAATGCACCGTTCAATGTTCTTCTGACGTTACCAAATTACAGGTCATTGTTTCCGACGCTCTGCAGCTACAATACTGGCGAATGGTAGCAGCGATCTGCTGACATTTAAATGGGCAAGTGGTGGGAAATCGCTATCCGTAGCAGAAGCACGCACAGAATCTCGTTTGTTTTATACGAAAATAAAAGTATTTTATCTACCATTGCTGTTAAAGTATTACTTTATATCTGCCGTTACGGATAAAAATTATACTTGATCTATTATTTTAAGTAGAACTAAGCATTCTTTCACAAGCATAGAAAAAAACATATTTCCATCTCAACAAATTATAAGAGATTTCAAAACTGCTTTAATCATTTCTCATAAAATAAATAAGTAGGCAGTATCTGAAAATTGGGGACGTAAATTTTGAAAAATTAAAAATTGCGATCTCTTCATTATTCATTTTTTGTTTAAGAAAGATTTATTTAATCTGTGTGATCAAAGGTAGAAATTAAGCGGCTTCCAATTCTCACAAAATTCTGTTAGGCGACCAGCTTCGTCTTAGAAAACGCATCCTCAACCCAAAATTAGATATAATAATAACGAATTATATTAGTTACAAGATAAAATTATTACACAGTTACAAGTATTAACAAGTATTATCTTTGACCTCGACCGTTACGGTTATAGTTAACTCTAGTCTAAACCTAATAATCTTAATACAGAATTTTGTGAAAATTGGACCCTCTTACATGTCTACCTTTCAAGATTTATTTAGTAGAATCACACCAGCCGCACTTGTAGGTATGGACTGGAGTTAGTCAATCAGTTTTTTAACAATTAGAATTGAATATCTGACTTAGTGGCATTACATTGTGCACACGAACAATCACATAACTTTTGTTATCTGCTATATTTGGTGTAGTTGGAAGATGTCAAACAAAAGAATTGTTTGCTTTTATTTTAAATGAAATGAATGAAAGAAATGGATTAATGTAAATTTTGTTTTTTATATTAATTCATTTCTGAATTGTACCTGTATAACATTAGTTCTTTATACAGAAGTCACAATTCTAACGTTTTTTCGTAACTAAATATTGTTTTAGGTAGACAATTTTTAATTGATTAAAAAATGCACTAATAGAACTGTATTAATTTATTGCAAATTTGATTTAACTTGAATTTATCTATGAATATTCTGTGCTATGCGGTATTATTTTCTATAAAGTCATATATGCAACGCTTGAGGCCATAAGCAGAGTATATTCACTTAATACAATCCTTTCACACGCATATATATCTAAAATCTCTGTTACTTGAAGTTTGGGAGCAGTTTTAACCGTTTCTCGAAATTCATCTATCTTGCAACAATATACGTAACCACGTTGGGGATCATCAGTTTGCTGGCACCATTCATACTCGCGACAAACGTTATTACAAATTATATCTTTCGCTTGATCCAAAACAAATACGTTGTTAATTCCTATACATGCAATCCCTCTCTTCATTTTAGGATCATATATGATCTTCCAAAGTAATCTAGGGACTGGTACCAATTTCGTCTCATTTTTAACATACAGATAGAGTGGTACATGCTTTAGAGTGTCTTTGTAGGGTAAAGATGAAGTTTCGTGTGTACCAGTGTATATAACCAAGTCTTTGGAAGTTTTGTTTGCATATCCCCTTACATATTTTTCCAATTTGAGCCATGCGCCAGCATTAAACGGTTGCCATTGTGGAATTGTATTTACGAAATAAAATGTTGCATGTTGTTGGGGGGCATATAAGTAATCTGCTTTCGCAGCCAAATGACCTTTTGCTAAATAATAACCCTTTCTTATATACTTTTCAGACGTGATTGGCAAACCCAATAAATTATTCACTGTAGCCCTTTGAGTTTCCAATTTATACAAATTGTATAAATTATCCCCAGTTAAATTATAGAAAATACCTTGTTTCCATTTTACTCTTGGGTAATATACAGATCTGAGATTCACAGTATGTTCCAGGGTAAATTGGCTGTATAAGGCAATCTGTGTTTCGTCATTGAAACATATTAGGACAACCCTTAAGAACGTGTAATTTATTATAAAACCAGTTTCAATTTCTCTATGCTTCGTTAAGCAGCGCTTCCCTGTATAACGTGCTATATCTGATGCACGATTTTTGCAACTTATGTCCATGAAATCTACCTCATGTCTGCCAATTTCAAATTTCCCTAACTTACAGCGTACTTTCACAACCTCGTTGTTATATTTTCCGTGTATATTTACACTATTGCCAGGACATGCTAATACTGCCGTTTGGTTTTCAAAAAACACGATTTTATCTTCCACATTCGGAACGTGAAATTTGAATTTATTCTTTGATTTTTGTAGAATTAAAGGCGATTTTTTATTCAAATCGTTTATCGAAATTGTACAATCTGGAAAGAAACATCCATGAAAATAAGTGCAATTCAATTAAAAGAGTATTTTTTTTAATCAAACAAAAAGATTTATATCTTATATTTTTTTAATAATTTAGCATTTTCAATTTCAAATATTCATTTATTACCATTTATTTTACAAAAGTAGACTTTGACGAAGCCGATATTTCTGCTTACAAATAGATATTTAGCAGTCTAACTCTTCAACTAGTTTTTCTTTCGTACTAATTAAAATTACAATTACAGCGTTGAACTTTGACTAGCTCTCAGATATTTTCATATTTCACAAATACCGATTAGTAGTAGCATCGATTCTCGAAAAAAACAACGCGAAAGCAGGCGATTCTTAACGTAAGTTCTTGGTTTTGAGTTATTAGTTACAAAGAATTGTACACGATATGTTAATCCGCATTATTTTCTGAAAAGAGAATATACCAGATGAGTTATTTCCGTACGTTCAGCGAAGTGTGCCATAGCCACCTAGCCCATTAGCAACCATCATCATTTTACCCATCACCACCTCTTCGAAGAGACGGCAACCAAAGCATGCCCCCCATTGTCGCCATTGGTGCAGCTATTAATATGCTTATATTTGGGCAAACAACCGTTGCAGTATCTGCTTCCCACGAAAGAGCGACACCGTATGTTAGCATTGGTGTGGCTATTGTAGTGTAAATCATTACTCTGGGTGAGAGGTCCCAGGTCGTACCCAGGATTCTGCAGTGCTGTTCAAACCTAATGCTAGTTGTTGACCTAACGGTCGATGTGTGGGCTCACGAGAGTTTGATATCAAAGATAATACCGAAGTATTTGACTTCTGAGAGTTCGATTAAAAACAATGTTAAATGTGGTTGAATAACAAACTTAAATGTAAAAATAAACTATTGCTTAAGTATTCAAAATGATGCCTATGCCCATTTTCAATGCATAAAACTACACTATCCGTGAGCAGTAATAATAACATTACCTCCGTTAAGGCTTAGTTGTTAGTTTTGTAAAATAAATAGCAATAGATGAATGTTCGAAATTCAAAATGTTAAATTACAAAAGAAATATAAAATATAAATAGAGAAAACCTTAATCCTATTTTATAAATAATAAAATTTAGTATAGGGTAATGGATACAGAGTGTTCCATTTAATGTAAGAAAGTTATTTCACTTTAATGACTTGTATGATATGCAAGATCGATGCACCTTTTAAAATTTGGTCTACATTTTCAGGAAAAGTCAAATTTCTCAAAAACAGCTTGAGTTAGATACAGAAAACACAGCATTAACTTGCCTTTATTTAGTCCGTACTACCGTAATATGGATTAATGTACGAGGTATTCCATTTATTCGCCCAGTATACATATATCAAAACAATTTTAAACCATTCTCCTAAAGAACCTTCATAGCTCTAAACAAAAATATTTTTTAAATATTTTACCGCTTTTCATACCAACGCCAACGCGAGTGTGGTGCTCCACAGTATACGGTTTTAAAGTATCCGCCGCCGTATTAACTTTTGAACAATGGAAGAAAATTACATTAATTTCTATATTTTGTGAACTTACTTCTGTCGTTATCGGCAGTTACACTTCCAGTGTCACCGAGAATGACATCAACTTTCTTATTTTAAATAGAACACCTTTACATTTGTATGTTTTTGAAAAATCAAATGAAAGACAAATCTAACGATACCGCTTAAGCTATATTTAGATTTATGTGCGGAACTGCCATATCTCAATTCAATTTATAGATATTACTGCATTTTTCATATTTTCGTTCTCTGTTCTCATTCATTATTCACTTATTTTTTTAATTGTTGTTTTTGCTCTACTGAACTTTATTTTAATTAATCAATTATGGTAGGTTTGCTAGAATTTGTTATTGATCTTACAATAGCTTGCTGATGGATCATGTCAAAGTAATTTTAATATTCGGTGAATCTGATGAAAATTACCACGAAGTGTAGCATAACGAACACCGCTTATGCAGCCCAGAATATTTGTATGTGTTTGCGTCAAGTAAGACGAGCTTTTGACAGACAATTCGTTGTGCAATTTCGGTAAATAAGGGATTAATTGTTGTCAGATTTACATATTAAAGCTGTTTAAACCCGGTATATTCGAAGAACCTATCATACCTAATAAATTTAATTTATTATTATTAATGATATAAGTAGAAACAAAGGAAAATACTACCCAGAACAAGGACTAGAAATATGGAAAATGCAGGATATAGTAAATAATAAATAACGCTTTTAAAATGTCAATTTGACAGTTCGACAATTGTTATGATTCTGTATGAAGTTAAGGATAACATAGGCATTCTGCACCTCTATTCTCCAATGTACGGGAAGAGATAGATCACATCACACAAATGTTCTCTCCACAATAAAAAATCGTACTTTTAAAATTGTAGCGTATACAATTTAGAAGTAAGCTACGAAATAAGCTACAAGTTCATTCTACCCAAATTTTAGCTACATCGAACATTTCACCGATTATTTATCGGTTAAAAACATTCGAGACTTCACTAAAATCTAATAATTCGGACACTTTTTTATGAATGATGCACATGATATAGCAAAAGCGTTCTCCCTAATAATCTTCTTCGAACCCTTCTGTTACAATCCTACTCCCTCTGTTGCAATTTACTGCAGTAGTTTCATTATAATCCATGTATCTTTTGGAAAACGTGGATTTGAAAAGTCTTCAACGCCAAATTATACTATTGTATTGGAATGAAGAACTCGTTATGTAACCACAGATCTGTTTGCAAAACTTATTTTGAAATTGAAAATATGTAGTTGGCAGTGTAAGTTTAAGGACATTTAAATTAAAATTAAAATTCCGGTAGTTTCGTGTCTTGTAGAATAATCCAGTTCTTTCCACAACGTTCAATGCATAATCTATTGGAATGTTGAGGTACGATCAGAGATAATTTCCGAATGAAACGGCACCCACCCCAGCTACATACCGATATCTTCTCTCTTGCTCGCCTCACCTCGTTTAGTTCGGAAGTTAATTCCCTGGCCCTGTACCTCGAGTGGAATTATCTTTAGTTTTAACATTATCAATAACATCCCTGGAAGTGAATGAATTTTTTACATAGTAATCATTGTTATTAATAATTTTAGAGATCGAATTTATCAATTGTTTCAATAGTTTGTTCAAGGTGAGTCTGGAGGATCGAAATAAACTCCAGGAGTGTATTGTACACGCAAAAATAATGTAAAAAACAGATATATTCTTATCCAATTTTAATCTGCTTTCGAATTATAGTATAATTAAAAGATTTTTACTGGCGTTCTTGTAAATAGTCCAAATTATGGTTTGTTTTCGAGTTAATACGTGCTAAATAAAATAACAATGTTCTGATATGTGCCAGTGTATTGAGTCAATGATTTAACGTTTATTATCGAGTTTGTATATTATTTTCTTAGAAAATGCGAGGCACTTATTCAATCTTAGAACATTCAAATATGGTGCTAATAAACAAACACCAGCTGCAGCATTCTTGGTACAGCTGCTGCGGGAGAATACTTTTGAACATTTGTTAAAAGAGCGCTGTGATTAAAAATGTTGTATGTATGCATGTGTGAAATTTTGTTTAATGTAATTACGCTAAACTTGAAAATAAATGGAAATCGGATGAAAACAAATGAGTTTTTTTATGAGTACAATGCAGGACTGGAGTTTAACCCGTTCGTCCCTACCCACCCTGTAAACTGGCTTCTGGATGCAATTGGTCTAAGTGGAATATCTTGCTTATATAATTTTGAAAGAATGAGAATTGTAAATGTTTAGTATTTCTTTTTAATTCAGAATGTTGAATCTTTTCTAATTTCTATGCAAGTATTAGAATCGTTAAAAGGATCCTGAACCTTATGTTCACACCAAACGAACTCCTGGCGTACAAAATATTGATTCAGTCACATGGAAACTGGCTGCGAACTTTTTAAAAGGAATTGAAAAACAAAATACAAAGAAAGTCCGTTCTGAGCAGTTTTCGACGGACTTTCGAATTCCCGTCGCCACTCGCAAAGGATCAAAATGTTTCTAGCTTGTTTGGGTGTTTGCAAATTTTCTCTGTCGGACTGGTCTCATATACACAAATACAGATTCATTAATTTAGTTGCGAGAGCGTGTAAACTTGTTCTGCAAACTTCTGTGTGCTATTGAAAATTTCAAGTTAATAATTTAATTAACGATACGTAACGATAAGTTTCCAAAATCAGTATTGGACATCTTTCAAGAGTATTTGAAGCTGGATCATAATTCAGCGTTTAAGCCAATATCATCATCCCTTAAATCTCTTAAATATACATTTATTGCCACTACTCATTTCCCGTCTTTGTAAAGTAAACGTTTATTAGTGTTTAAAAAAAAAATAAGTAACTTGTTTGTCTCAATATTCTCCTAAAAATTGTCGATAGTTTTTAGGAAAAATGAACTTTAAGAAAGAAAAGGAAAAAGTTACGTCATGAGATGTGATCGTTCTCTTACAGTGGAAAATAGAGGTTCTGGAGTGCAATATTTACAGCCACTGTTGCACTGATACGAATTAAAATGTAATCTTGAGTTAAATTAAAATCACAGGTAGAATGTGACAATTGATATGAACTAGGTAGATATACTGTCACGTTCTGTCATGATAGCTTAACTGAAGATTACATTTTAATTCGTGTTGGTGCAACTGGTCATTGGTGTGCTAAAAACAGCTTTTGCAAACGATTGCACATCTACGTGTTACTCCGCAAGAATTCCCAACGACAATTATATTCATTGAATTGCTTTTTGTTCTTGCTTGCCTTATTGTATTATCGCTAATTTATTAATACAATAAATTCGCATTTTCATTCGTCATTCGTTTTCGTTGTTCGAAATTTGTCTGTCATTTAATTACAATTGGAGGAAAAACTAGTTCAGCTTAAAGTGTTTGGTCGATAGCAAGTAAATGTGCTTGTTATATTAGCACCTATTACGCATGCAGTAGTTATATTTTCAAAGAAATGTAAATACAAAATAATTACCTGCGTAAACAGTAGTTGAAAACAAGTGCAGGATTAGTAAACCCGACAAATGCAACATCCATATTTTTAAACGTGTCGTGTTGCACTTACTAGCGTTCTTACTAGTCTACTACTGTACACTCTACATAAACAGCAGCAAAATGAACTTCCATGTCAATTTGACAAATTCAATCTGCGATGTATTTCCATAACAATGAAACGACCATGAATGTATACGTAAGTTTTATCACCTGTGGTTAACATTGCGGATTACTACCATAGTAGTGACACAATCACAGTTCTGCATTCTCTTTCTAGTGAAAGCGAATGGTTTAATTAAATTTTATAAGAACCATCACGTTGAAAATCTGAAACCTTCTTTGTCTTTTAAATCTAAGTAACTGCTTGAATAAAACCTCGTCCCGGTAAGGAATCGAACTCGACATCTTCTATTCGTCGGACGGGCGTGCTAAACCATGGGGATCTTGATGCCAGCACTGTTTATTTTTCAATATGTAGATGTTATTTATCTGCAAATATATCGTAATATTTTTAACAGATTTTTTTTTTCTTACACTAATTAATATATTTCCATCGAAAAATCTGGAATTTCCTTGATGTTTCTGACATAATTAATTGTTTGAAAAAAACCTAGTCCTGGTAAATGAACGTTCCTGCCATCAAGATCCCCGTGGCATGGTTAGCACACCTGTCAGGCAAATGGAGATGTCAGGTTCCATTCCGTACCGGGCGAGATTTTCTTCAAACAATTAATTAGTCCTATAACGTCTACAAACTATCGAAGTTATCACTAAATTCTGAATTTGCAGGTTTAGTTTCTTTCTGTATGAGTTTATTTCCAAAAGAGATATATTATTTTATCCAAATGAAAAGAAGCAGGAATACAGCAAGTTTTTACAGTGAAATTAACTAAGAATACAATATGAAGCTTCTTGGAGAAGAAATTATCATAAGGTGTGAAGCTTGAAGCATCACGAAGCATACAAAGCTGTTCAACTCGCATGTCAATAATCTCGTAACTCCCTCCCATACACTAAGTACAACACACTAAAAAAGAGTAAAATATCTATTTATCTGCAAGAGTAAAAAATGTACATAGAATGTAATGCAAGTGTAAAAAGAAAGTAACAAGAATAACACATGCTATAGTGTGTTTCGCCCTAGCTTCGAAGTATTGCGCTTATGGAAATGCCAGTAAACATTACTAGATTTGGGCTATTAAATACTTTGTTAAATACATTGTTATTGTTAAAAGGTTAGACATTTTAGCTGTGAATCTTGTTTTTAAATTTACATGAGAATAAATATATAGAAAGAAAACAACTTAGTTTATTCTATTTTTAAAGTGCAGATATGTACGAGTTTAGATTATTTTATGAGTTAAATATTTCCAGAACGATGTTATATAATGCTACTCTACCAAAATAATATTCATAATTAAAGTTCGCCACTTTCTGTGCGCTTCACTAAATTAGTAGAGACTAGACAGACACATGTTTATTCGTCTCATTAGTTCGTGTTGCCTACTGGTTTCCCCGAGAATCGACAAAACACGAGTCTGTCTAGTCTCTACCAATTTACTGAAGCGCACGAAAAGTGGCAAACTTTATGCATAATCACAAACAGAGTAGTAAATGCCATTTATTACTTCAGAGATGAATATATTTATACGATACAATGTGAAACGATTCAATTCAGGCCTATATCATGCTTCAATAATGACTAAGCCTGCAGAAATGAGTGCTATCGCAGTAGCGTACGGCTCGGTTACTATCAATATTAAAAATACTGTATGTAATTACTTACTATTTTAGTTTGATTGTGTTGTTGATGTAGACTGACGTAAAAATTCGCTGTAGTATTGTACCATGGCTTCCGTTGATGATTCCAGTCATACTCTACGGCGAGGTGAAAAAATGAGCATTCTGCGTCTAATGAAATTGCTTGGGCTTGTTGCGGATTTAAATTTAAGGTACAAGGTTTAATAATGTGCAACAATTTCTCATAATATAAAACAGCTTTAAGCCACGTTCCCCATTTCGTCAATGCCAACTGCGGTGGCGTAGGAAAGCCTGGAAAAGCCTATTTAAACTCACTGTTTCTAATAAATTCAGCTACAAGATGACACGCATGGAGCAAACAGGTTGCATGAAGTAATTGAGGATGAGATTGTTTTAGTAACTTTCCAGTTTTATCGTTTCCGCGTTGGTCTTCTGTGATATTGTACTACGTAAAAGAAGAGGCACGGATGCCACATCGCTTTTTAAAGTGCGCACTAATACATTTAAAATACAATTCTTTCTTTCATCCGTTGTTTCATCCACTGTCAACCATATTTTTTTATTTTTTAACTCTGCCTTGATTTGATTCGTAATCGTGTTTTTCACCCGCGATAAATTAAACTGCAATTGACCTCTTGTTGGGAATCTCCATTCCGGAATGTATTTCCCCTAAAACTTTCGAAATTCTTCATTGTCTAGAATATTTTGTGGGCTGTTGCACACACTAACATAAAAATAAAGTAATATGGAAATGTGTAATATGGTATATCACGTTTCGGATTTGACAGGTGCTGTTTGTTATTAACATGTCTTCTACAAACAAAAATACTGCGCGGTAAAATGTTCATATTGCAAACGATACATTTAATAATAGTGCCGGTGTATTCTAATATCGGAAATCGGTTAAGAAATCTATTAACACTTGTCGAACATAACAAAGCACGCCGTCGATTCGCTATCATCAATCCAACCCGTCATTCATACACATACTAACCGTGCGCGTATATCAACCGCATATCTTCTAAACTCAAAAGCAAGGCATCAGAAACGATGTAATA
This sequence comes from Oryctes borbonicus, assembly GCA_902654985.2. NCBI lineage: Eukaryota > Metazoa > Arthropoda > Insecta > Coleoptera > Scarabaeidae > Oryctes > Oryctes borbonicus. The sequence continues at coordinate 605,314 of LR736905.1, forward strand.
AACATATAACAAAATATAACTTTCATGGCCGGCATAGTTTTTCCAATTCTCAATAACATTTTGTTATTCTTGATTCATAGGGATAGGTTTCTCATTTATTTTAAAGCTTGTATTGTTGTTTTATAAACTTTTCACTTGCTCCGATACAATCCCAAACAGTACAGTAATAAGGTGGCAAACATAGAGTAAATATGTCCCATTTCAATAGTTGCTTCATGGAGTATATATTTATTGTAATTATGTTTTTTTGTAGAAGCAATGTTTAAAAGATTACGTTTTAACCTCCATCTCAACAGGAAAATGTATTTGCTCTTGATAGCTGCAATAGGAATCCGTTCTGCCTTATGACTGTGATACAAAGCATCGAGTTTGCTAATAGGTTTGGTAGGAATCGATTGAGAAACCACTCCTTGTACTCTCCAGCAAAAAGGTGCTATATGTAATGTCAAGGTGCTGTAATTTCACGATTTTTAGAATAATCATTATTAATTCTTTCTACTTACGGTAATAAATACCACTAAAAGATGTAGTAGATTTTATAAACAACTGATTTGCTCATTGATATATAGAAATGAAGGCAATGAAGGCAATGCGTGGAAATAAAGCACTTAAGAACATAATAAAACGACGGAAGAGCTGAAACTGACAGATGACAAATATTACTGATCAGCTGATCAGTGATCTCCCTAGTAGAAATCTCCCCGAAAGGCGTGGCAACAGTGTTAGTTCCAAACAAGTTTTATACAAATTGTTACAAATTAGCAAAGGAGCATAAAATGCAATACTAAAGAAACAAAAGATTATTTACGATAACATAAAGGTTATTTGCATATGTAATAGGATTTTTAAATATCGGTAGAGCCCTACATTTTTTTAAACATGCTGAAAACGCACCGCTGTTGAAACGATGATTAATAAGCTGTACAATTTTTGACGATAGTTCAAATTTAGCAAATTTTAATGAATTACTATTTAAGTTATATATGTCAGCAGATTTAGAATTATTCAGTGTCAATATGATTTATTGCTTCTCAGTAACTGGATATAAAAATAAAGAAACAAAAGATCAATTACGGTAAGATGAAGGTTATTTGCATATGTAGTAGGATAGCTTGGAATGTTTCCCTATTTAATTAGGAAATCTGCGCATTAGCACGTTAAGTTATATAATATCTCGCGAACATGTGGTAGATCATCTGCATAAACCTTTTGTTTGAAAACACTCCATAGGAACAGGTTCATCAGTGTGAAATTAAGAGATCTAGCAGGAACATTAATTGGACCAAATCTTCTCGTCCATATTTTTCCGAAGTGATTCGTTAATCACTGCCTTATCACGCATTTATATTGATTATTATTTTATAGAACGTTCATTTAATTTGTTTTTATAATTATTTTATTTTTATAGAGTGTTTGTTCAATGTACTGTTATATTTATTTTATTTCTATCACTGTTGTTATTTTATAGAATGCTAGTTTGATTTATTTTATTTTTTATTTCATCTTTTTTGGTTTTTATTTCATTTTCATATATACCGTGAAAATGCTCGTACTTAATCGTGTTTTGGACTCTCTTTAGGCTCTATACTTATTTACCATTGAAGACATATATAAAATGAGTTTTTTTTGTATCCAATACTTCTAATATACCATTTTGTACTACGTTAATCATTAAAAACATACACATAGTCCTAACGAATGCGAGTAGTTTCGAATATATCAAAAAAATTTTGACCAATATTTATATTCTCGACTACTATCGATCAAGAGGGAACCGTTCCATTTCTAAGGCGTTAATATCACCGAGCGCCCTAACAAGATTCTCTACCACACGAACAAAGTAGTCGCTTAATTCATTGGATGAGATATCACTAACCGCACTAGAATCTCTGTTTGGCTTCAGAACAGATCACGCGGCTTTCTGAATATTATTCGAATATTTGAGTTACTATTATGCGCATACAATATTTCTGCCATTTGGTCCAGTATTCGTTGTTTAATAAAAATAAAATTAAAATCATTTACAACATCTATTGAGTAAATTAATTATATTTGTAAAATTAATTAATAATACAGTGCTTTACATATGGAATACTTTCGTTTTCGCAAAATCGGTTTAGTGTATTTCTCTTAGATACCTTTCATTATCACAAACCGAATGTACATACAGAAACATAAATAATTATTTTAACAGTTGTACAACTTCAAAATCAGGTAAAGTGGAAACTGTTTTTCTAAAATCAGTAACGTCACAACAGTAGGAATAACCAGCAGTAATATTAGTAGCCTGGCAAGTCAGCCAAGGGTACTGATCGCAAATGTCGGTACAAATAATATCTCTATTTTCATTGAGGACGTGTGGGTTGTTCACCCCTAAGAACGCAATTCCCGCTTTGCGTCTAGGCTCATACAATACTTTCCAGTACAACCTAGGGACTGGAATAGCTCTATCTGTACCAGCAACAATAAGTAGAGGTCAATGTCTTCATTTGTTGCTTCATGAGGCAAGGTACTAATACCATAAGTTCCCGTGTAAATTATTAGATCTAAGTCATTACGGCTAGCAAAATCTCTCGTTCTATCTCCAATCGATTCCAGTTTGCTCCGTTAAATTGTTGCCATTGAGGTACTGCATTGACGTAGTAAAATGTCAGCCTTTGCTGGGCGCCATAAACAAAGTCCGCCATTGCCGTAAGATGACCTCTTGATAAGTACATGTCATTGCTTATGTATTTATTGGAATTAAAACTTAGTTCCAGTAGCTCATTGATGGTAGCTCTTTGTGTTTGACGAACATACAAGTCAGAAACTCCTCTACCATGCAGATTGAAAAATTCACCTTCTATCCATTCCGTCGGTCTTGGTTGTCCAGTACGTCGACCTCCTATTGCTTTAGTTAGATTAAACTGACTATATAAAGTACTTCGAATACTTTCATCGAAACAAACTAAAATATGTCTCAAAAATCTGTTGTTAACCAAAAATCCAAGTTCTATTTCGGTATATAAAAAGACATATATTTCCTGTATAACGAGCTACATGTACGGGGTAGTTACTGCAGGAAACTTGAGTAAATGGTAACAATAAATCATTTACTGCTAGATTAAAATGTGCACATCGAACTAGAGTATCATTTTGATATGTTCCATTTAAAAGCAAATCAGCCCCCGGGCAAGAAAGTTGAATGTTTTGGTTAAAGCCAAAGTTAATGGTTCTGTTAATGTTAGGGAGGAAGAATGCATCATTTTCATATCCACCCTCTGGTACCAAAAGTAAGGGATGTTCTTGAACGAGGTCGGTTTGGATCGAAACTGGGCACCAACCTGAAGTCATAAAAATATGTACAATTATAATTCTTTTCTTTATTGATTATTTTAAATAAAAATAAAAAACTAGGAATATGCAATTTGCAGTATTTTATACACTTTTGCCATATGTAGCTATAATCGGCAAATTAAGTTACACGTGGGTCATTCCATCTCAAGTGGTGTAAGGCCATCCGCCTCATTATTTCGGATTTTTCATATTTGTATATGTGGTTATCACAAAGAAAGGCTTATACTTTATAGTTAGGGTGCTGGTGGCAATTTCCGTATGCGACTTCATCGTCATTGATAGTAATATGTAAAATAGTTCACATCTACGCGGTTTACAGAAAATGAGAGCTGAGCTTAGGTTGTGCTGATTTTCTTTAAATGAATTTTGAAATCACAAAAAAAATTACTGTCGTAAATATATAATCGTGTCCGTCTTTGATATGTTGTATTAAAGGTACTCTACAGATGGAAGGCAGACGTCTAGATTGCTGATATTTTTTAATAATGACAAACACGCAAAAAATAGTTCTATTAAATCATTTCATCGTCTATTTTCTTGACATATTTGTCTTTATCAGAGTTCCTAGAAAGAATATAGAGGAGGAGGTTTCTGATTAAGTGTATGATTCCAAAAAGAAACAATCGGATTTTCCATTTTCTATTTCTAATTTAATTTATTGCACAATACAATTTTCTGTCACACTTTCATCTTCACTATCTGCTGTAATAAACTCTTCATCTGAAATGATAAAAACATTAGAATGTTCATCACCACCTACACTAATTTTATAAAGAGAGAAGCCCTGATTAACTGACTCTTCAGTATAGAACTGAAACTGTCGAAATCATAAACACGAGTCTCGTAAGTTTTCAATTTGGAAGGTTGAATTCTTTTAAAGAATTTGGGTTTCCGGATTGAAACCGCGTCGTAATTGCATGAGAATGCCGACATTTCGCTCTCAATTGCATGGAGTTTCTTCTGCGCTGTTGCATGTTGTGTCGCTGCTGTACGAACATTCTTCGTACAGCAGCGTGTTTTTTTATTTCTAACCTAAAGCTTAACTAACAATTTCAGATTTGCCAAGCAGTTACGATTTTTCTTTGCAAATAATGGCTCAAGTTCAAATTAAACTGGAATGGTTATCCCATATTTTTTAGACAAACTAGGCGCATTTTTCTCTATGGTGGAGTCAATACTCAAATCTGTCAAATATAATAAACAGAAAATCCACAAGCAATCATTCAAGAAAGTCTTCATGACAAGAAAGTCACTGTTTGGTGCAATTTCAATCTTGGTTGGTGTTTAGCATTTTTTGATTATTACAACCAAAATCGCTGGAAGAATTAAAAGAAATGGGGCAAATACAACCATATCCCGTAATAGTGCGGTTTTCACACAACCGCTAGCAGGACTTCCACATTCTGTGCGTTATATTCTGAACTCATGCTGATACCTAAATAAAGGAATGAACGGGTCTTCATGCGAAAAATATAAAGAGAAATAAAAGTACAAAGATCTCGGTAAAATAACGAACTGTCAAAATACTACGAAAAAGTACTACAGTACTAATAATTATAACGTTTTCTGTCCACATGGATTGAAGATTAATGTTGTGAAAGAACGTGAAGGAGATTATTCTGAAGCTCACAATTTTGAAGCAAGTCTAGGTTGGTTTGATCGTTGTAGGGGAGGTACCAGCGCAGACAATGCTGCCGCTTCAAAATTCCCGTACATGTTATAACAAATTATTGAAGAATATAGATTTACGGAACATCACATATTTAATGTAGATAACATGGAGCTCCTTTGGAAGCGTATGCCAACAAGAATGTATGTTCCAAAAAATGAAAGGTCGCAGTCTGGTTTCAAAACTGCTGACATTAGTGGAGAGAAATGCGGTTAGTGACATAAAGTTGAAACCTCTACTTGTGTACAGGTAAGGCTTTAAAAATTTCGCTTTATTATGGCTATTTGTCCATTGTATTTTTTATTCATGGACAGATCTAAACATTGAAAAAATTCTTCAATGAATGATTTTGGAGTAATATGAAAATCAAACGCAAAAGCATTAGTGACGAAAGAGCCATTTCAAGATTGGTTTCTTAATTATATTGCTCTGCTTGTCAACTATAGCGTAAATCTAAAAATATTCATTTCAAAATATTAATACTTTTTGACAATGCCCGTGGTTATACCTCTGATCTTGATGAACTTCACGATAAAACGAAAGTGGAAATGCAAACTGATAAAGCCGAAAATTAGTAGAAAATGCTTGTAATTTAATTTTAACAACAGTTTATAGCGTATTTAAATCACGTTACACCTTGTTATTTTAAACTTTAGATCTTTTGTTTCGATCGTAAGTTAATGTTTACATGTACTCTATTTATTACTGTCTGTATAGCCCTTCTTAAAATATAGTTTCTACTCCTATCTTTCGCGAAATGCATTTTCTAACTAGTTAAATTGACTCGAAATTTTGAAACAACAATTTCGATATCAATATTCGAACGCAAGATTCGCCTTTGGATTAGCCCTGGCTCGCTAATTATCAGCCTATATATGCAAGAATATTTTTAGAAGATACTCTGAGATGTCTAATGTGTTATCAGAAATGTTGCTTTTATTTGTAGAATAGGCACAATTCTACATATTTTAACACTTTGTACTGTATATATTCGTAGCGAATACGTTAAATTTTCAGAAAGTTTAAGTAATGCGCTTTTTTCTCATAGTGCGGATTCGTATAATACAGCGTTTTTGTTGGACCACCTAACTGCCATAAAACGGGCGACTTCGGACGGAGCGGGTGACCGGTTGATCTAGTCAAACGTTTGTGGAGGGTATATTAACGTATCTGCTCGATTGATATTCGAGTTGAGACAAGTTAACAGTTGGTATTGAACATCCGTTGAGGCTGGTAGCGTAAAAAGGTAAGCGTTTTTATTTAAAAAATATGGTTTGTTGATGGTAATTGTATGGATTTATAGAAACGGGAAAAGGTTTCGATGTAACTTGTAACCTGTCACATCTATTTAATTTTACATTTTTGGGTAAAGTAACCATTAGTAATTTTCTCCTGCAATATTAGTTTATTTAAGTAAAATTTATACGGGGTGTTAAGCAACAGGTACTTGTAAATAATATTTTTTCTGGAGGGTGGGGATAGAACAGGTATATCAGAATTAGAGTTTGTTTCTCACATCATTTGGTCTTCGGTTGAAGATAAGGATTGACGCATCCTCGAAACAGCTGTCCCGGATTAAGCGATTAAACTTGTGTGGTGCGTAGTGTGCCGATACTTTCGTGTTGTTTACCATAGTAACCCACAGTCCTTGCTATCATTATTTAATATAATAAGATTAACATTATACTTGTTAATCTTATTATTCATCCACCTGATAAAGCTACAGTACGGCGAAATAATATTGTAGTTGTACAATAAAATATTTTTGAAACTTGAACTTTTATTGTTTTATTATTTCATTTACTTGTCGACGTAGATCTCTCTGAGCTTGATACACTTATTCTAACTTATAAAAGAGTGCTTGGTTGTAATAATTTAATTACGTTAATTGTACAGAAGCTACATTTAAAAAAAAGCTATCCATGATATTAAAACTAAGAAAAAAAAACGTACAGGAAGCATTCGAAACGTATGGAATACCTAAGTCTGCATTAGGTGACAAGATTCTTGGAAAACATACAAAAAAATATGGCGGACAACAAGTCCTTTCTTCTAAGGAAGAGAAAAATTTTAGAGGCTTCCGCCACGTAGCGATTTCCGTTGACACACTATGATATTAGAAAATTGATCCTGAAAATCTACCCGATCCTGATTGGATAAAAAGTTTTATGAAGAGGCATAATAATCTGTCTACTCGACTCGCACAAAACATAAAATGTTGTAGGGCCCAAGTAACTCGAGAAACTATGAAATTATACTTGACTGAAATCCCTCGAAGCACTTTCACCCGGGAATGTGATCAATTATGACGAGACGAATTTCAGTGACGATCCTGAACGGGCGAAGGTAGAAGTAAATATTGCGATAGAATCATGGATTCAATAAACACCAGAATTTCTGTCATGATGGCAGCATCTGCAACAGGGCAACTGTTACCACCATTTGTAGTATACAAAGCCAAAACAGATATGTAGAATGGGAAGGAAATGGACCCCGTGGCTGTCGATATGGTGTATAAGTAGCTCTGGATGGTTTGACAGTAACGCCTTCGATGATTGGTTTAGGAAATTCGTGATTCCATTCCTCCGCGGAAAAGAAGGACCCAAGGTTATGGTAGGAGATAATGTGTCGTCCCAAATAACAACTGAAGTAACGTAAACATGTCAAGAACACCAAATAAGATTTGTTCTTCTGCCACCTAACACAACCCATCTGTGCCAACCGCTCGACATGTCATATTTTGCACCTCTAAAGCGAATGTGGCGGAAAATCTTTACAGACTGGAAACTGAAAAGAAGAGGGCCCTTTCAAAAATCAGATTTTCCACATTTATAAAAACGACCCTGAATAACATCGACGCTTCTTCTGCAAAAAATATTTTGTCCGGTTTTATAGCCTGCGGAATAGTGCCTTTCAACCCTCATTCAGTTTTGAAAAAAATGCTCAACGTCCGATGCTCAAGAAGAATCCAATCCCTTATTGTCAGGTTCTTTGTTAACATTTTTACAGGAAATTAGGTGTCCTGAGCCGAGAAACACGTCAAGAAGAAGACGCATCAATGTGCAAGCCGGAAAGGTAATCAATGTTAGCGACTTGACTGGTAACAAAGAAAACGTTCCAGCCGAAGAGGAGTCTTCTGATTCAGATGTTCTTTTAATATCGTTAAGAAACAATAATAACCAATTATCAACAAACAGCGATCAAGACTGCAATCTAGGTCCTGATTTGCTCGCAAGCACTTCAGAAACTTCTGGATTAGAAAACGATGGGACTGAAGAGATAGCAGACTGCGACAATACACTTATCGATCTCAAATGCTTCGTTATTGTTAAAGTTCCAATAGAAAATAGCTTAAAATTTAAATGTTTTTGTACATAAATAATTTCCATAGATGATAAATCTAAAATTTATACAGTGAAGTTCCTAAAAAGAAAAAAGAGCTACAAAGATGACTAGTTTTATTTTCCTAATCTCAACGACCAAAGTAAAATTGACAGATCTGATATAACAAAAGTATTGCGCCCACTGGCCTTAAGAAGAGAACGCTACAAATTTCCTTCCAACAGATAAACCAATAGAATAAACAACAAAAAATGGATTACCTATAATCTTTCCCTTTAGAATACTCTGTTTTTTCCCATTTTTTATTAGTATTATCTATTAGTTTAGATCTTATGTAATTTCTGAGATTATTGTTAAATTATTAATAAATTATAATTTATTTTATGTTTATTTTACGATCACTTGTTATCAAAAACTTACATAAATGCACCAGAAATTTTATTGCATTAATATATAAGTAGCTACCTACCTACTTTACATTTTTTTAAAAAACCAAGTGTTAGTCAGTAGTAAAGGAATGCCCCCTAATTATTTCAGAAATATTGAAGCATTCGTTGTGATATAGCGACAAAAAGACCCCAAAAATCGCCCGAACTCGCCCCGTTTTGCGATACTATACTGTATAATGCGGTGTATAACTTGGAGGGAAGGTTGGTGCTTTTATACCAAGCATAATTGAGGTCATATTGTACAGTTGGATTTATGAATTACAAAGTATTACACAACAAGGGGATGTGTGATTAAAAAGAAAAAAAGATTATACCTTTAGTTGAAATATTGATATACATATTATGTATATGTAAGTAATAGACCTAAAAATATTTATATATTGTCTTCAACAAATTAAAACATATAAAAACATTCATTTCAATTAAACAAGCGCAATAACCTACTTCACACCTTACCTATGGTTATTGATTATTATTGGTTATTGATGATTGATTGATGAGGTAATCGCACGTTAGTAGTCTATATTTACAAATTACGTAAGTATGCAAACATCATTTAACATTACTACAACGCATTATGTATAATTTCACTAAAGAAAAAGTTTTTAACCAGTAAATAAAACCATTTATTCCACATACCAATTCCTGTAGTCACATCAACGGAAAAAACGTAAACAAGGCTGGGTATTATTATAGCTAAGGATATGATACAGCCAATTACAATTATGGCAGCGAGCACTATTGTTTTCGTTATTATCATTTTTGCACATAACTTATTCACTTATGACTTGTAATAACTCGGATGTCACACTTCTCGATTATTATCAACTTTATCTGTTAGTAAAGGGATTATACCATGCCTACACGGTACATACAGGATGTACTTATTCCGTAATCTGAGTACGTTCCAAATACAAGACGAACTTTTCACGCAAAAGTAAGTGTTTCGATTTGCTCTGATTAAACCTAACTTTCACATAAATAATATAATAGCAGAAGTCGCCGTTGGCCATTTTTAGTGTTTACTATAACCTGTAAAAGAAATTAGAACAGCAATAAAAATTTATTTTTCAATACAGACCCATTACTTTTCGATACAAGTATTGCGTTATTTCAATAACATCTCTAATCCGTTATAAAGAAATTTCTTTGGTTTGACTGCAAAATACGTTTCAACAACCGCTATAAGTTCGTCGTCACTTTTTGAGATTTCCCTAGTAGCACAGTTGGCTGGCTGTCGGTGCAGCGTCGGTTGAAGATCGTTTGCAAAAACGTTACGGTCGACAGACAACAGTGAGCCAATTTTCAGGGATTGTTCGTTAAAACTCGCTGCACGCCAAAATAGATAGTTTGCCCAAAGATCAGGTAAGTATGCACAGTTTCACGTAATGCCGACATCGCTACTACGTCGCCTAGCTCTCGGTGATCGGGAGCCAACGTTGCGCCAACCGTCTGTGTTGCTAGGTTTGGAAACAAAAAATACAGAGCCAGACCTGGACCATAAGATAGATGGTCAATTTCTATGTAACCACATTCAGCAACGGCAGCTTTTGATAGCCTTTTCACTTTAATAGAATCTCTGACGCGATACATTAAGCTTGGTATTATGCAGCGGTAACAGGAGAGTATTCTCTCTTATTTAGATAATCAATCATTAAAATTCCTTGACAATCTCAAAAAGTATTTGCCATTATTTTCCTGCAGAAGGGGCCACTTTAAATATTTTGGATGAGCTGGAACCCTTAATATGCGGTCCTCTTGACTCAAGCTCGAAATGCTGTACCCAGGTTTCATCTCCAATGACAGAGATTGGAATGAAGGAAGCATTCGTGGAACCCATCTTGCACTAACTTCTGTCATTCCAACGTATTCATGTATAATTCTCAAGACCGTGGTTTGTGAAATACCTATAGCTGCCAATTGGTGCTTCATCAGTCTTGCATCCTGCAATACCAAACACCTGGATTATTCAATAATATCGTAAGTGATCACGTCAACAGACGTCCTAGACGGTGATCATCATTCCCGATTAAGGGTTCTCGACCATCTTTAAACAATTTCGACATACAACACAAGCTGACGCATATAAAGCAAATACATTTATTAATGTCTATTGAAAAATCTCTAAAGTTCGTTTCACTTCTCACAAAGTAAGTTAATAAAGGGGTATTTATTATACTGATAAACAGGTTTCAATTTGATAAACGTAGTTCATTATTGTAGTAAATTTCTTAGTTAAAATCCCTCTAGCTCCACACTTTCTCCGCCGAGAAAACGTTCTCATGTTGAACATTTATCTCTAGATGAGAAAAACGACATTTTGAAAACATTAAAAAAGCTTTCATTGAAAGGAGGCGATAAGAACAGTACCGCAATTTTGTCTTAATGTTTTCAATACTTTGGGTAGTGACGACAAGTGTCCATTTCTCATCAATTGTGTATCTATGTAATATTTTCGTATGCATAACAAGATCGATGGTGTACAGAGTCGTAAGGAATATGAAGAAAAAGACACCTAAAAATCAGTCTTGGTCATCATTCCAAATTGTAAATGTAAAAAATAGTGTACGTTGTATAATGCATAGCTTGAAAGTACTTTTACCTTTGTTAATTTGGGGTTAACTGTCATCTGCTTTGAAATGGGATGAATATTGTTTATCTTCAATATCACGATTAAGTACAGTTATTTTTAATTAATTAATATTAATATTTTACTTTTCCAAATCACTATTACCTTCTAGCATACTTTTTTAAGGTTTAAGTCTCCCGGTTAATAAAGTGGTTCTTAAACAAGAAACCGGAAGCAGTTGCACTGCCAATATTATCCAGTTGGCTTTGTGAAGAAATTAATTTCTTTTGTTAAATATTAGGTAGGATAAGATTCATAGGATTCATGTGTTACTATTTAATTTATACATTGACCTACACCTTAGTTTTAGGTAGGCACGTCTTTTTTTGTTTTTTTGTATTGTACCGATTTGTTTCAAACCTTTGGTCCATGAAATGAAGTTCTATAATAATAGTAAATTCTATAATAATAGTATTATCGGCTTCACGTTAATTTCAGATATTGTCAATGCTCAAAAAATCTTTACTGTGTTAATAGAAAGTAATGAAATTGAGGTAAACAAGGGATTACTTGATGGCGGTAAAGCAGGATAGAACGGAAGACATGCAAAGCAGAAAGTGTGAAAGTTTTCTAAATAACTTTCAATATATTCTTATTATTTGTTTGCTTTATTTTCGCAATTTATTATTTGCACTTGCTGATTAACATGTTAAACAATGTAAGAAGGATGCGGATTTTGGATTATGGAGAAATATTTATAAAAACGATATCGATGACCATCTCATAAAATCTAGTTGGTATACAATTGTTTTTTCAATGTGCTGCTGAAAGTCCAAGATATATTCAATTGAATACAATTTTTCCATTCTAGCACTCAGAATCCTGATTTACATCAAAAACTGAACCAGGTAGGTGTTACTAATGTTGAAGAAAATTTAGTTTAGAGTGAACGGTAAATAAAGTTCTACAGTAGATAAAACATACGTAAAAGGTTTTCAAGTAAAAATATTCGGGTATTAATGCTGTACAACATAAAATTATATTCGAAGGATGGAAGTATAATGGAACAGTCTGGATATTATTACGTCTAGATATCTTCCTTCAATTCATGGCAAATCTCATCTATGTTCCCTACACCTATGTATCTTAATTTTGGAGACTATTGACATAATTTGAAATTTCTGGGAAATGTTTCTTTAACGGCCGATATCTACACGCTAGGGAGGTGATACAAATTTCATTCGATTGAGTATTTCTTGGAGTTCCATGCACCGAAAAGTTTTTTGTTATGTTTGTTTCATGCTAGTCCATTCCTTTTAAGGAAACACGGCGATGTGATAGAGAACCTGTAACAGAACTTTTTTACAAACAGTTCCCTATACCTAAAATGTCTAGTTCTTTCGTAAATTAAGTATGAAGCTAGATAAGTTTTTTGCTAAAATTCATAAAGGGCTGTAACGAAATACTATCACCTTTTATTTTTCTAAAGATATTCATTAAAAGTTTATTTAAGTTCACTCTGTTCGAAGTGAACACCATTTTGCTACATACAAATTGCAATGCGATTCCTTGTACTGCATTTACTAACATCTCCGGGATAGATACACATCAGTAAACCATTTTTTAAATAGTTCACTGGTCATTTTGCCAGGTGCTGATGGTTCGACTTTAGTATTTGGTGCCTATTAGAAATAAAATGTAATGTGTACTATAGGTATTGAACACAATGTTAATTTTATTATACAAACCTGGAATAAGTTGTCGCGGACTGTGGGGCCAAATTTACCGTCTGCTTCCTTAAAGTCTATCAGCACAGGTGATATCAGTTTTCCTGCAGCGGATATAATAAGCAATATGGTGTAACACAGTGCATGCGACAGCTTTTCCGCCTTTGTAGCTTAATGTACGACCAGAGTGCAATTACAAATTAGACCCACTCTCGTCTGCATTATAGACGTTTTCTGCCCCACAAGTTTCAATGTACGGTTGTACAGAATTGACAAAGTTTGTAGCCACCGTTTCCAGGTCCTCTTTCTCCTGCCCATATGTTCGGCCAACAAATTTAGTTATCTTTCGAGAGGTTATTCTATTATATCTTTTAAACTGCGCTATCCAGTATTTGGATGCTTTAAAGTGTTCCAGCTTAACGATTGCGTTTGCTTCTAGCGCCCACCGTCGTAGGGCCACATCATGCACTATGCCGTTTTGATCCATCGCTGCCGAAAATTTGCATAATACGTGTTTAGCAATTTCCAGCCATTTTTCCCTGTTGGTTCCACTCTTTTCTACATACGTTTTCCATCTATATAATTGCCGAACCGATGTTACTTTCCTGAACTTTTCTTGTACAGAAGTCAACGATCGTCGGTGTGATTGTGGAGCAGTCCAGTACTCAACGGCCTTCCTTTTGTAATCTGGAGTAATACTGCCGTCTTTCAAAGCACATGTCTCCTCGTACTCTTCCTCGACATCTTCTAAATCGTAAGACGATGCAGGTTCGCCTTCGACCGTTATTTCACTAACATGTGGATTATCCATGTCTTCGATAGTTTCCACTACATAGTTGGTATCTTGAATACTTGTATCGATCAAGTTTTTTATTACATCGTGCAATTCTATTTCACGTGAATTATTTTGCGTTATTCGCTTCCCATCATAATTATATGAAAGTATCAACAAATGAATAATATTGACGGGATTAATGTAGACCATATTAGCAGCCGGCACACTGCAAAACGATATAAACTGAAATTTGACGAATTTGCAAGATCTTATATACTATTATTGATAGCTAGACAAAACAAAAATATTTGCGAGCTCTATCTTCTTTGCGTACGGTACCTAAATAAACGTAAATATTCTCAAAATATATGTAAACTGACTACAAACTAACGCAGTCTCATTAAAATCGGCGTCTGACACTTCCCATACTTCCCTTGTTAGTTAATTTCCAAATAGATGTAATAAGTTGAGGATGTTATTTCACATGGAAAAGCAAAACATCTGTATAAGAAAACCAGTAAAAACTTTCATGCCGCAAGCGTTTTAGAATGAAAATGAATAAATAACAATTAAAACAGACACTACAAAAGCTCTTCAAAATGACCACTCTTAATTTTTATGCAAGTACGTTGTCGTTACTGAGCCGAATCCTTTACTCGTAAAAGTGTTTCGTGTTATTTCGCGAAAAACAAAAAGAATATTGTACTTCATATTTTCTGGAGTAGTTGGTAGACGGAGTGTCGCTGTAGACAATATCTTTCACGTAACTCCATAGAAAATTTTTGATGAAATTAAATATTAAATATACTACGCTCAAATATGTTTTGTATTTAAATATGGGACAAGAACAAAATTTATGTAGATCTAATGTTAAAAATTTGTGTTCAAATTAAATCAAACAATTTTGCAATAACATTATTTATTCTAAATACACCGGTACTACTCCAAAACGAAAGTTAAAAAAAATTGTAACACATTTTGGTTGGTATTTAAAAACTAACTACGAGGTAAATTCTGGAATTGTGCTCTAATTAAATTACGCAGAACTTATAGGCAATGCTATTGGTGATAGACAAGTCTTGACGCTATCCAGTGCACTGTAGTAGCATTGATTTTGTAACCATGGAAGACGCAGTTAAATCTCAAACAGCAATATCTTTCTTTTTGTGGAAAGAGGGCGCGAAAACTTCAGGAATAATTCAATATCTACAAGGAGTATTTGGTATGTCTGCAGAATCTAAAAGCAGTGTATATTAGGGGATTAATCGTTTTAAAACTGGTAGAACATCATTAGAAAACGATCCCGCTCGAGCACGTTGGTAAACGAAAGGAAGACTCCTGCCGTGGAGGACCTACTGAAAGAGAACAAGCGAATGACTATTCCTCAAACTGATACATGCCTAGAAATCGGTACAGGACAAGTTCATCACATCTTACATGATTGTTTTTGACGCAAGCAAGGTTTCAGACCGGAACAAAAACTCAATAGGTCTGACACTTGTCGTCAACTTCAAGAGCTGTTAGCCCGTTACGGTAATGAATTTTGGACGGATAACAACCACTGACGAAATGTGAATTCCTTTCTCCAAAAGTCAATCCGAAGAATAGCGTAAACCGGAAGAAGTGCCTCCACTTAGAACGCGCGCAGTTCCATCTATCTAAAGGTACTGCTTATTGTATTCTGGGATTGCGAGGGGATTCTTTTTATGGATTTTACAATTAACGGAGAATATTATTCGAATTTATTATCCGGACCACTGCCGAAGACACTTGTCAGAAAACGGCCTGGAAAGTTGCATAAGCGTCAGTTATTGCAACAGGATAATGCAAGACCCCATATCGCAAGAAAGACAAAAGTTGTTTTGAACGATTTACGATGGGAATTGCTTCCGCATCTACCTCACTCACCAGATCTCTCACTCACCTCTACGGGGTGTTCGATTTGTACGTAAACGTGTCATAAATAGGCAGACTACGGAGACACCAAACAAGTTCTTTGAGAACGGCTTTAAATTTTTTTTTTGTCGTTGGGATAAATGTATTAAGTTAAATGGAGATTATGTAAAATAGTACGTTGTAAATATTGATGAAAATTAACAAAATAAAAAAATTATGGCTGATTTCGCAGAACTTTGGAAACTTCCCTTGTACATATATGTTGTTCCGTCCGTTTGATGTTTCTGCAAAACAGTCCGAATAATTAAGTATATAGATTTAAATAAAAAGGAAAATACGCACACCGGTTTTATTCTTCATTTTAAAGTACTAGCAATTTAATTTCTGTATCACAAACTAAGCAGTTCCTTAAAGTATTTCTAGAGACGCATATTGCATATCTCAGAAGCAAAATATTTGACGAATTTCTATCGTTGTATTAATACGTGGTTAAAACTGATGGAGTGACAGAAGTTTCAGAAAAAAATGTTGTTATTGACGTTAGAAAAACTACCTATTACTTTGCTAATTTAACTGATTTGGTAAAAAAATAAAACGTCTTATCGCATGGAAGCTTCACATTCTTCCATATAAGATTGTACAGTACCGCATCAATGTAATGTCGGAAAACCTTAAAGCAACGAAATCTTTAACAAATTTACAACACCTAAAAATATGGTCAATGTAACATACAAGTAGCCTTAGTTAAAAATTTGAATCTGACTTGTATATGCATTACACCAATGTTTCCCAAACTGTTCCTTTTTGTGGCTAAATTTTTAGACGGGCAGTCAGTTGCAACCCACTGAACAAATAAAAAACAGACTTACCGAAAATTAGTTGACGACCCACTAGTTTGGGAATCAGTACTTTACATAAATAAAAGGTCACATTAACACACTGTGTGGAGGTACATTATAATAACAAAGTTTTTTTAACGAAAAAGGATCAAAGTATCAAATATTCGGAATGAATTATATTATATGCGAAAATCGAACGCGCCCAAGAATGAACATACTCCTTTCTATTCTTCCTCCCTGTTTCTGTTGCGAGTCAACTAATGGATGCTTATTAATCGCACAAGTTTACTTTTGCCTCCATTGTACATACACATGTTTAACTAATTTTTGATGGAATCAATATAGCACTGTTCTTCTTACAGTGTATACTTAAAGAAGATGCATAAACTGAAATTACTTACACATGGAATAAATTCCTTCAAAATTTCCTGCACGAAACCTGGAATAACGGCAATGTATTAACTTAAATATATAGGCACTTACGGTCAAATACTTTTATCAATTCTTCAAGCCCTCATACAGTCTGTTAATAATTGTGTACATAAATACTTTATTAAATTCTTGTTTTCTCAGTGTGGTACATTTTTTAGTAAACTTGTCCAACGAAGTTTCTATATATTGCGCCGTTTAAGTAGTCCAATATTGTCCAATTACAACAGTACCAACGATACCTCTCAAACAATAAGCAGCCATCTACTTTTGACTTTTTGAGTTTCGTATGTTATGTGGGGAATTACGTCCGCATAATAATGAAAATCATGCTTATTTACTGCATAGCATTATTACGGAATATGGCTTCGTCTGTCCAAGGCATATTTTTCAAGATATTTGGTTTTTGGTCTGTCTTGTCTAATATTCTTGGACAAAACTGTATACAGCTGTAGTAACGATTGTTAGTGCAATTGTACTTTATGCGGATGAAATTTGTTCTTCTTTAATATTCCAAGTATTTACTTTTGCTTGCATATTATTGGTCTTCTAAAATTGATTGTAAAACTCTTTCTTAATTTTCTTTAGCAATTACCGTTCCCGACCGCAAATGGAATGTATATTTTACATTTCCGTCAACAATAACATTACTTTTAGACGTTCAAATGCTGATGACTGAAGATATCTACATTTCGCTTTATACAAACGATATCAATAAAAATTGAGAAAAGTAAATAGATCTTGAAATATACACGGAGAAAAATTTGTAGACGACAAGATTTAGGTATAGGTGCGCTACAGGAATCAAAATCAAAGACATTTTAAGTATGCATCGAATGGAGTAAACATATGTAAGGTGTTCCATTTAAAAAAAGAACTAGTTTCAACTGTTTCAAAATGTCCCAATCAGTGTTACCTTGCTAAACATCCTGTATTATAAAATAAAGATATTTGCAGATAGCGAATTTGAAGTATTGTCACAGCGACAGTAAAAGCTATCGTAAAATATTCACAAACAAAAGAGATATGAAATTTTTGAAAAAATACTGCGAATGCAACTTTTTTCCTTGAGGAAGGAACGTCTCAAAAACCGTTCATTTCAAGTATATGGCCGTATGATATAAATTTGTAAATAGTATTATGACGAAAGGCGCGTGAATGTAATAAGATACTCTCATCCGAACATGTTAAAAGAAAATGATTTGTTTTTCAGTTATCTGAAATTTTTTTTGATCGATTGCACCCTGGTCGGTAGTAATTATTGTGAAATTAAGGGAAAATGATTAGTGCTCGTTTAGTTTAATACTTTTTTCATATATATACATCATAAAATTTAACTCAACAATTGCGTGACCTCTATATTGGGAAACGTTGTAACGGTACGCCTAAAATCAGCCACACTGCAACAGTAACTGTAGCCTGCTTGAATATCTGTGGGGTTCCAGGTAAGCCAGGTGTACTGACTACAAACATTAGTGCATATAATGTCTCTACTGGCATTGATGACGTATGGATTGTTCACTCCAATGAAAACAACGCCTGCCTTCCTTAGGGGATCGTATACAACTTTCCAGAACAATCTAGGAACTGGAATGGCTCTCGTGGAACCGCTGACATACAGAAAGAGTTCAGTGTCTTGACCAGTAACTGCGTGTGGAAGCGTGGTAACGCCATAGGTGCCAGTATATACTATGAGATCTAGTCCTCGTTGGGAGGCAAAGTTCCTCACATTCTGTTCCAAATAGTTCCAGTTTCGTCCATTGAATGTTTGCCATTGAGGAGCGGCATTTACAAAGTAGAAAGTTGCTCTTTGTTGAGAACCGTACAAGAAATCTGCTTTAGCGGTGAGATGGCCTCTAGCTAAGTATAAATCGCTTGTCTGGGCTATGTATTGGTAGGATGTTTCACTTAAACCCAATAAGCCGTTGATGGTGATTCTCTGTCGGTTTCTTGTGTATAAGGTGTCGACGGTAACGCCGCTAACACTAAAGAAACCACTCCCTTGAAGCCAACTAGGTCTAGGATATCCAATTTGATAGCCTCCTATCGTTTTGGTAAGGTTGAATTCACTGTAGAAACTATTTTGTAGGCCTTGGTCAAAGCAAATTGACATGATTCTCAAAAATCTGCTACCTACAGCAAACCCAATTTCAATTTGTTGATAGTTTGACAGACACGTGCTTCCAGTAAAGCGAGCCGTATGGAATGGAATTATGCTGCAAGTAATTGCGCTGAAAGGTACGGTCTGTCCTCCGATAACGAATCTTCCTGCGCTGCATCTAGCCTGACTGGTTGACGAACCGAGAGAACCCCCATTCACAAGCACGTTTCCGTTCGGACAAGCAACATCAACTAATTGGTTTTCCGTTAATAAAATCGCGTCTCCGCTACTGGGAAGGAAGAATGCGTCGTTCCCATAACCGCCGCTAGGTCTTAGTACTAATGGCTGAGGCTCGGTAATATCCGTATTTAATGATATGGTACAACCTAAAATAAATATTCATGTATTTCTTTGTTTAAAAATTAGCTTGAATATTGAATAAAAACAAAACAAATTATCCAAATTGTTTTGAATTCATTGCGAAAGCAGGAATTTCTATTCCAGCTGTCTTCATCAAGATCAGAAAAAAATATGTTGCATAATGTATATAAAAACACGCCACAGCAAAGTGTGAAAACTTGAACAAGAATATAATTATATTCTTGTTCAAGTTTGAGGCTAACAATGAGTACTGTTAAATGGGGTTACTTTACAATCAAGGTGTCGTGAAACAAATTGCAAATTTTAAGAAAAGACGTCAAAGACATTATTTGTGCTTTAATGTCTGCAGCATTTAGCATGTATAGCAATACCGTGAACTTCAATCTAATGTCTTCAATAATTGATGGCACACTAAGAATATTACACAGAGTGATTGATTGAAAGCATTCGTTGAAAGTATTATGGGTCCTTTTTGAAAATTTGAACTTAAGCTGATTGAACTATAACCAGCTTGATGAAAATATGATGGTCACTTTTTCGTTTATACCAGACGTCACCATCAACCTCCTTACTTTAAATAGAAGTATGCCTTTTTTCCACACGTTATTTTACGTAGAACTTTATTGGGTGTTCCTATGCATCTTTTACTTTATTGCAGTTAATTTGAAACTTTTCTCCTTTGACACACATTAGAAGAACATTTAAGAATTGAAATGATGTATTTGTTATGGTCAGGGTAGTTTAAATAGAACTTCAATTTAGCGCAATTTCAAAGCATCCTTCTTTTAAAGAATTTTTAGTTACTCCCACTTTTTTAATAATCTAGATCATTAATGGCATGCATTCCACGTATAAGTCATTCTGTTAACTTTATCCACATATTGATATTTTATATTCCTGAGAATTATTGATAGGACTTGGCAGACATTCAATGATAGGTATCATCATTTACCACCAATGAACAAGAATAAATTTAAACGAATAGAATCGAACTTTTTACATCGTGGAAAAGTAAAATCTGCCAGGTTACAATAAATACCTATTATTATAGAGGAAGTAATGGAAGTTAAACTATTAGCATATTTTCATGCACACCCTCAAAGCTGAATAAGATCTGTCGTAAAGATTTGGGTATATCTTATTATGCAATGCAATGAATTTAAAGAAATTAGGTGCGCGATTACTCTTTTATTAGCGTACATGTACTTCATCCTGAGGATAATGTTAGACGTAACTATCCAAAATGCGTGAAACATATATTTATTAAAATTCAGGAAGACCCTCAGTTCCTTAAAAGGATTACTTGGACGAAACGGGCAAAATTTAGTAGAGAAACTACAGATATATAATAGACAATAATAGACAAAATTGGCATTACTGGACTACACTGATTGAGCCAGAAGTATTTTTACGTACATTTTGTTTTGTTGCTTGACCTAGCTTCATTCAGAATTTATGCTGAAAAATTAGATATACACTTAAACCTCCACCGTAGGTCGGTCTACCAACTCTAGTCAAAAATACGAAGATGTTCATGTTATCTCGGGTATTAGCCACGTTCCTACAATAAAGAATATGTCTATCTCCACTACATTAAAAGGACAAGTATCAAAAATCAAAAAGTGCATGCATATCAGTGCAAAGCCACTTCATTTCAAAATGTATGAAAAATCGTAAGAACGAATGAAAATTTAAAAACAACAAGGATAAACCATAAATATACCAAATAAACCATTGTTTTTACGCAAATATATCACATGCATATAGACTACAAGCAGTAGAGAATGAAATCAAAAACAAAAAGCAAAGTAGAACTAAAAAATAAAATAATAATAACCTCAATGCTCAAATTAGAATATGATACCAACAGTACCAACTATCAAAAATCGCATAGTTTACCAAAAGATGTCGCACCAAAGCTCCTCTTCCTCTTTTTATCGTTCGTGGCAAACAAAAATCTTGAATGGAATTCAAGGCAAATTCCTGGCAACGCATGTGCGTTAAGACAAGGATGTTCTATCCCGAATAAGTTCGGAATCGTTACCGCGAATAAAGCTACTATACTGTGAAAGACCTTTATCTCAAAAAACCTGAGATGCCATTATAAGAAAAACAGTTAAAATATTTACGGAGAAAACAAGCACATAAGAATATTTTAAGTAGGGCCCCTAAATTAAATAGTTGTTTGCTTATCTTTAAACAATGGTTACCTCTCATGCTACAATTAAGGATATCATAGAAATAACAAAAAGATCATCTAATTGTTAATTGACGATTAACAGAGTAGATTAGATACCTTCGCACTTATATACATGTTATTCTTAACTGACACTATTATTAAATCTGATTGATACAATTGTTTAACATTGCAAACACTAATTTTGAGATTTGATAAAGGGCTGTTAATGGTTGTTAATAAGTGTTGTAAAGGACAATGTAAATATAGATGTATTCAACTAAGGAAAGGTGAATCTTTTTAAAAGAAGAAACCTTATTTTTTATTATTTGTAGACATTCTACTCCAGACAACAGAAGTAAAATACATTTCACTTCGTATGCCTAAGTTTACTGACTTCCAAGTTATTAAATAAATCATAAAATCGGTCTATCTTCCAATAAAAAGCAATTGAATTAACAAGGTAGACTGTGATGACAGAACAATGATGTGGTGAATTCCAACAGTACGTTTTAGAAAGTATTTTGTGGAGACTGCCTCTCTTCAATCTATCCAGAAAATTTCCATAAATTATTATGGCATCGATTTCATATTACCTTCAAAGATATGAATTAGTGAAAACGAAATATACAACAAATTGTAAATCGCAACTAGTGGACTCGGGTTATAGGGATTTTCGTATAAAGAAAGTAAAGCCTACTATATTATCGAGAAAATGGTCCCTTTGGCAATTTTTTTTAATACTTTGGAAATAAGTCAGTTTAGAGATAGAGAAGTATGTATCTATATATATATATTCATTTCAGAATATGCAAAAATGATTAAAGATGCGGGTTACTACCTAAAATATTTTAATATGTCCATATTTGGACTAGATATTGTTAACGCTCTGTATACTAAAAATCCGTTTTTTTTCTTGGTTCTTCGACGTAATTAAATTTTTAATTAAAACAAGTCGCTTTTTTTACGCCTAGATGTTCGATGCCAGTATTGCAACACCTCAACAAACATTCCTATGTATCACATTGGCTCATAGGAATCTGGGAATAGAGAGAGTCCAGGTTTTTCACATTTTGCCGTAAAGAACCATATATATCAACGCCATATAATATCCTTGACATTTATGTTTAATTAGAAATATATATTTTGTAATTTAGTAACTCAGGGTTTATTTTAAATAGAGATATGACTTTATCGGGGGATCTACATTTCTTTAAGAAAATTTGGATTCTGTTTAAAACAAATGCTTAGCGCAATCCCCAGCCGATAGCTATTGCAATATTTTAAATAATATTTGCAAAATTCATTGCGAAATTCATAAATTGATTTTAAATTAGATTTTCCTTTTTATTTGGTCAAATATTGAATTTGGAAATCCGATTTAGAAACTATGGGGTCGAAGCTGCACCCGATTTGTTTGTAAAGAAAGTTTCATTTCATTATAGTGCGACAAGTTGTTACTCTTTACATTATAACATTCTGTAAAAATAAAGAAAAAGAATGAGGAATCATATCAATGTGTGTAATGGTTTCGCAACATATGATGTTTTTCCAACAATATAGCCCTATGACTCTTATTGTAAGTAATTAAATTGCGGTCGAGATCAAATTGTAGCCAATACTTGTTGCTCCTTATAAATTACAAGTGTCACGCTGATGAAGCATTAATTAAATTGTGAAAGCTTAGCTATAACTTGCATCTAAAAGCGCAATGCATAGAATTCATAACATCGAAGTATTTCATTTGAAATAAGAAAGTTGATATTCGTTTCCAATAGAATTGGAAATGCCACGAATGCGAAAATACTTGTAAGAATAGATCCCTATCCATAATATCGTCCACCAAAGTTTTGCAATTGTATTTTAATTACTTTCAGAGTTACGTTTAATTAGCCATGGTTGTGAATGCTAATTGTAAGACTATTAATAATCGACAACTAGATATAAAGTTATAATGTATGTATATTGTAATGGGACCTCCACTTAACAATCAATTACTTTTAATCCACGGATTGTAGGTACACTTTAGAGAATGTAGTGAAGCATTTCTTACAGTAAATTAAAAAAAAATACGATTCCTTTGTAAAAGTGTTATTTAAAACGACAAAGTAAAAACGAAAATATTATTTTAAATTACTTATGAAGTGCACTTTAAATGTAACAG
This sequence comes from Oryctes borbonicus, assembly GCA_902654985.2. Taxonomy (NCBI): domain Eukaryota; kingdom Metazoa; phylum Arthropoda; class Insecta; order Coleoptera; family Scarabaeidae; genus Oryctes; species Oryctes borbonicus. The sequence continues at coordinate 629,167 of LR736905.1, forward strand.
ATACCAATGCAACTTCGACAAATTTCATGTGTTAAATATTAATACATGCTTCAAAAAACGGTTAGAGCATGCAGAATACAACCGTAATATTGTTTGTGAATTACGAACAAGAAAGTATCACTGATGCTGAGGCTAGACAGAACGCTATGCTATGTGTGCTACGTATTTCCTGTTATAAGATAGCAAATGTAGCGAACATTAAATAAATTATTAATAAATTAAATAAATTAAAAATAGAAAATACTATTTTTCAGAAATATAGCGAACATAGCGTACATAGCGCTCTATCTGACCTCAGCATAATACAATAATAACTTACCTGCAGCTTGTGAAGGCAGGAGATACAAGAAGATGGACACCAAAAGGAATTGCCTACGCTCCATATTGTAAATTCTGACCAAAGTTGTTGAAGTACAGGGGCTGAGTATTTATAGCTTCAGTATCTTTCAGATCCTTTATCTTATATAACATTTGCATACATATGCACTTAAGAATCAAAAAATTAAAGGACCTACCCACGTGAACGATACGTAAAATCTCACGCATGATGGTCGGATACTTCACGAGATAATTTTTTTTGCTATTACAATATCATTTAAATTATTGTTCGAGGCAAGCTTTGTTCAATTTTTAAGATAAAATTCATACTACTATATTAACGTCTGTTCGCGGTTTGTTATCGAAAAATAAAGAAACAATATGACAATACTTGTTTGTGGTTTAGCAACAACAATTACCTGGAATATATGAATTTCGCCAAGTGTGGCATATGTTCTCGAAACAATTTCTAAATTACTTCTTATCACTCAGTACTAGTTTACCAAATAGCTAGAGCAGTCACATGCATACTTCTGCTTATGTCCCCAATAAGAAAAAATGCTTGAGTTGCTTTTTGTAATGTTAAAGGTTTTCTTGGTAATCACAGAAGTGTGAACGTTTGCTTCATAATTCACACTTCTGTTGGATATCGAATGTCCTTAAAACTTAATTTCTACACTTTCATTTGGAATTTTTTGGTTTAATTTAAGCAGTGTGAATGAAAAGTGTAATGAAAGACTCGGAACCTGAAAAACAGTTAGATGAAAAGCAATGGAGGATTACATTTAGGGTTTAGCTAGGGAAAATAATTCTGTACATACGAGGAAAGGAAATGCAAATATAAATTTTAAGTTTCGACTATATTGTTCAAGTATCCCACGGTTTGTGTCTGCACTTAAAATTGGTATTTATTGAGAGTTATGTTTTAGGAGAGAGTAAGATGAGGGTGACGGATATGGTAAATAGTTAATGTCGACTTTTTATTAATCGCAGATGATAACATTTTATTTTTTCTTCATCAGAAGTTTTTTTTTGTTTCAATTTCAAATTGAGTGTTGGCAATTTTTATCCATCAATAAGGAGTGTTGGCAATTATTATTCATTAATAAGGACGGTAAGTTTTAATTATATTATTAAAACTAAAGAAAAAGCTTCTGATGAAGATAAAATGTTATCGGAACGTTAAGTACCAGTCTGTGATCGATAGTCGATATTTACCATTGTTTTTTTCTGAAATTATCACGACTAACAATAAATTTCCCCAATTTTTTATAACTTTATGTGTCGAATAAATCATGAATATGTTTAAATAAATTGAAAAGGTATGTTTATGCGTCGTAGAAAAGTGTTTTTAGACAACGTAATTCCAAAATCATCAAAAATTCATATGCATGACTTTTTAAAATTTGTTGCTTAGTGTCTCTGACTGGGCCCCCTCTGTAAATCACTCTATACAAGGTGATTGGGGAGGACCCCCCAATATTCAAAAAAATTTTATAAATATATGCCCGAATATCAATCGTTACTGAGATAGCAATATTTTTACGAAGCTGTTTTGTTTATGCAACAAAAGTGTACACAAGAGAGACACTACTCAATCGGATGTCAACTGTTCAGCAGTCATAGGTGAAAATCACCGCGCACTTAAACCATTTACACGTGCAATCCACAAACGAGCTTATGCATCCATCGTAGCGGACGCTGGAGCATTTGAACATTTAATTTTGATTAATTAATTATTCTAATGTTATAAATTAATAATACAAAATAAATACAATTTTCTGGTATATAACTTCTGCGTTTTGCTTAGAATGCATGAGCTACTCAAAATAAAATATCAAATAATAATAGCTTCACAAAAATAAGCAATATTGCTATCTCAGTAACCGTTGATATTTGATCATATGTTTATTAAACTTTTTTATCATTTATGTCCCCACAACATCTTCTTTGAATAATGAAGATTCCTCCCCAGTCACCCTGTGTATTTTAATTCATTTGGTTAAGCACTTCAATTGATTCCTCTCTACAACGTTCAGCACGCGCTCTATCCCCAGTTCTTCTCTTACCGTCTTCTATCTTTACGTGTAATGCCTTTAACTGCTCAGAGATATTTCATGTCGATGGCCTGTAGGCTAGCTTAGCTGTTGAGACTGATTTAACACCCAGCTTTCACTTCCACAGGTTAGGGTAGGTCTGAAGATGATTTTATGTACAGTTACTTTTGTCTTCCTACTGACTTTCTTTCTCTTTCTCTTATTAGCGACCTATTTAGACCGTGATATACATTAGTGACGTTACTTATTCTGTAATTTATTTCATATTCCATGTTTCCTTCTCTTTCCAGCATTATTTCTAGGTACTTGTAGTCGTCTACTTATTGGATTTCCTGTTCTCTCAATACCATCTGGATTCGGTTATTTTAGTTATTGTTAAGTTTGTTTGTAGGTCCCTTTTCGTTGACACACTGATCACCAGGTCATCGGCAAATGCACGTTCAGAAAAGTAAACCGGCTTTAGTTTGTTAGCAGAGAGTCATACCCATTTTTAAAAAGGGTGACCGAGGAAGCAGCATTCAACAACAATATGTACTACGGCTTATGGAACATATGTATATCCAACATTTTTGATGGTGGTATGTCTGCTGAGCTAAACATGTTAGAACTGCCGAAACCTTTCGATGTTGTCAATACGATATCTTATTGTATAAGCTTCAATATTACGGGATAAGAGGAAAGGCTCTACAATTATTACGATCTTACCCGACAGGCAGAAAACAACTAACCAAATGGAACAATGACCAATCAAAATTTAGGACCACGGGCGCTTGTGTACCTCAGGGTCCTTTATCGGCCATCTACTCTTCGTAGTATACATGAATTATCTCCCATCAAACATAAAGGAGGCTAAGATTTGTTTGTATGCGGATGATACTTCACTGCAGCGCCTATAAGCGATCCAATAGTACTCCATTGTATTTCAGAAAAAGTGACTATACACGTTGAAAATTGCTTTGCTACAAACAAATTACGAATTTACAGTAATAAGAAACAAAGTCTTGGCTTAATATATACGGCTTCCATCGGTGATTAGGTACTGAGAGTTGATATTTTCCTTGGTTTTGCACGCAGAGAAGGTCACTTATTGAATCAACAAGAACTTTTTTATTGAGATTTTTTTGCTTGGATGAAGAACAATATTAGTTAATTTAACCATTTCAATTCAGTTACGGCCACATAAATTTAATTGTGACTTTTTTGTTAATGCAACTGTGTTTTCTTTTGTTGGAAGAACAACTGGCGTTACTACCTGATTCCAATAACATTTTCTTGTTGTTTTAGTAGAGTGCATGCATTAAATCAACAAAAAATTCATCAGCCACTGCATTTTGTTAAAAGAATAAAAAAATTATTTCGCCGTATAAAAACAATACCACTTATTAATGTTACAAAAATGTTGAATCAACAGCCAACCTTCTCTCAGTGTACCGATGTAATTAAATTTATTTATTATTACATTTATTTAATTTTGTCTCATTAGACACTGGTAGGATTTGAACCTATGACCTACCGTTGTCCGGACGGTTGCACTAAGTACTACACCACAAATTCTCCCTGCAATAATTTTGTGATGTACCTAATTGTTCTGATGGCTGCAAATGTATTGCAACATCTCAACAGACATATATTTAATTACATCGGTAAAACCAAGAAAAATATCAACTTTTAAAGTCTTACCTTCTCCACCGCATACAACAATAGGAGCTAGGTAGTGAACTTCTTGGACGTCGCGCAAATTTAAGGTGGGACCAACATATAGACGGAGTGGCGGCAGATTGGCTTCTGAGACTAAAACATATAACTATTCGAGAAGCAAAAAAAAACGAAATATTTTTCTATTCCACTCGCGGAATATTCTCGTGGTGGGTAACCGGAAACGCATAAAATCTTGTGCAATCTAAAAGATGGAGAAGGATACAAAAGATATTTTAAGACCGAAAGAATAGTTACCTTGGCAGGAGTATTTATCATATCAGCGGTAAACTTTGTACATTGTAATAATGAATCATTTACCTTAAACGGAGTATACCATAATTATCCCATTAAGGGCATCACCGACTAACAACGTCGCAAAAGACAATCGACTGCTGAGGTAAGTAAGTAATATTTATAACGAATTGAAAAACAAACTTATACATCTTCCATTTAATAATTGTAAAAAGAGAATAAAGGAAATATTATTTGATAGAGAGTGCCACAATATTGCAGACTTTATTGCCAAATAACATCTAGTCTATTTTTTGAATGTCGCTGTTTATTTAACGGCCGATATCTTTAACACCTTACACGCTAGGGTGGTGATTCAAATTTTATTCGACATTTTTTGGGGATTCAGGCAATACTTCGAAAAGCTTTTTACATCAACTAGATTCTACAAGATGACCAGCGAAATCATTGCCATGTTTGTTTCATGTTAGTTCTTTTTTTCATGAAACATCCTATATATCTTTCGGCGATCTCATAGAGAAACTGTAATAGATTTGTTTTATAAACGTTTACCTAAATACGTAAATGTGTCGTTCTTTAGTCATTAAATATGAAGCTATGTGGATAAGTTTTTTTGCTAAAATTTATAGAACGCTGTAACGAAATACTATCAACTTTTATTGTTTACTAAATGCCCAATAGGAAACCTCTCGATAGTATTACTTTGTGTAATGCCCATGTTATCCATCCAAATCCCAACATTTTAATGCCTCGGTGCTTCAGTGGTAAGAGGGCCTGGATCTGAGTGGGGAGCGTTAGGGATGTATTCGAATCCCGCTAGAATCAAATTTTTTTAGTATATCCGGTACACTCCCGAGTAACCATTCGCTATTAACTGCGTTTCACCCTCGGTGGAGAGGGGTGATAGTAGCAAAGCCATGAAACAGTTTACACACACAATTTACACACGGAGGCTTCTGAGATTATGACAAGCTTATACACCCTGTCGGGGTGTCGCCACAAAAAAAAAATCACAAAAACTAAGATAGATATGAAAAAATTGTAATAATATAGAGGGTACTCCATTTAAAAAACCAAACCCGCATCGTGCGCTGCGAAAACTGAGCACCCTATATGCTTGAATGTAATAATAATTTTATGTTGAGTATTTTTTATTTGAAAATGTTTCTCAGGAAAGGAATTATCTTCCGGCCACGCACGTAATCAGTAGGTGCTAATTAGGCGAAAAGTATTTCAGTAAGGCTATTTATAAATGTATCTAACGAAAGTACAAATTCTATATATATTTATTAGCATAGTATCATACTTACGTACCATAATAACTGTACGAAAAACACATTACTTATTCAACAATAGCCTTTCAATGCTATAATTGCATGCATTTCCGTCTTGCTCTTCATAGACTTTAGTAATATTTGAATATTATCTTCAGATTATTAGCTTTGCATAATAATTTTAAGGAAATTGCCCATTTACTTATAAAAATTAACAAGAATAACGCATATGAACGTATATGTTAGCAATTAAATAACAAGGTGACGTAAAAGTAATTAACCTTCAAGAAGTCACTCTCAGTTGTAACGTAACAGGAAAGAATATAAATTCATTATTCTTTAAATTAAAAAAATCTTAGGATGTGTAAAACAAGAAGTCGTGGTTTCGAAATTGTAGCTCATGAACCCTCTGACTATTTAAAATCAACAACTTAAAGTCGGTCTTGAATCTGGAATAGATATAGAATTTATCGAAAAGATTTACTGATAAGACAAGACAAATATATGCCAATGTTAGGGTTAGAAATAGCTTACTTATTACTTCCCTACAAATTCATCAATTTTCTCTAAACTTAACATGACAAGATTTTCAACGTTGTTCTCATCTTTTCGTTTATATAACATATATATGAATTGCTTGTCCAGATATAACCAACGTGATGTACGGACAAAAAAGATTCCTATAAACATGTACCCAAAAGTTCTTCTTTAAAAAGCTACGTATATGCACGTAGCTATTGTTTCCAAAGATCTGGGAATTGTATTCTAATTAAATTACACAGAGCTTATAGGCAATGTTATTGGTGATAGACTAATCTTGACATGTTTATGCAGCTATTCAGTACAATATAGTTTAGTCTGAGTCAGATGTTCTGATATAGACGCGTTTTCATGGCACTATTTTTGTAACCATGGATGACGCGGTTAAATCTCAAAGAGCAATAATTTTCTTTTAGTGGAAAGAGGGTGTGAAAAATTTAAAAATTTTTCAACGTCTGCAATGAGTGTTTGGTGAGTCTGCAAAATTTAAAAATAGTGTATATCGGTGGATCGATTGTTTTAGAACTGGTAGAACATTATTACAAGACGATCCACGTAGTGGTCGCCAGACTACGTAGGTAAACGAAAGAAACGTTACTGCTGTGGAGGACCTACTGAAAGATGACAGGCGAATGACTATTCGTCAAATTAGTGTACGCCTAGGAATAGGTACACAACAAATTCATAACATCTTACATGATTGTTTGGGCGTAAGCAAGGTTTCAGTCCGCTGAGTGCCAATACTGTTGGGACCGGAACAGAAACTCAACTCAACTTTTTGGTTAGATATCTTTTTTTTAAATCCGAAAAATGAATTACAAAAACTCCACTCAGTTGCCAAGATATTCTCATAAAGCTGTGAAAAGTCCGATTTGCGAAAGTAATATTCGTAATGCCATGCTGTTAGGCCTAAAAAGTAAAGTGTTAGATACATCTACAACAAGAAATACCATATGTTAATACTATGAGAACATCTCCGGTGTTGAAGCGAAATAGCGATCACATCTAATGCAATGCTATGTAGGAAGAGGAAAAAACTTATAGTTGTTAAGGGAGTCATCTAACAAAATTTCTGATGTAATAATATCATAAAAGGAATCATTACAGCTACTATAAAAGTGATTTGGAACGAATGCTACGCACATTTTGATAATAAATTTTCAAGAAATTAAGAGAAGTGAAAGTAATGTTGGACACAATCAGTTTCCCGAAGACACAATGAATGGCATACCACGAAAATATTTGATTTTCAAATTCATTTCTCCGGTACTTAAGCGACTTTGTAGTTCCTCTTTCATATAATTGTGCAAGTCACGTTGTATAGTTGTTCTGTATACCAGGCATATCGTAGCAATCTTCCAAATATCAGAAAAAGCAGATGTTTGTAGAAATAAATTAAATATTCTACGCAGTGGATTTGCAAGTCCAGGGCGCAATCACGAGCCATGAAACTGGGAATTTTATCATCTCCAGAAGTAATCGACATGAACCCTGAGAGCGTTTAACAGTGGCAAGCTGGTGTATATGTCTGGAAGCCTTTCTTCGGCAGGGAAACACTGGAGAAAACTGCGGAAAAGGTTTCAAGGGCATGCAAAAATACATGTAAATAACAAAAAGACAAGAACAAAACTGAAATGTTTAATATACAGTTAATAGAGTAAAAGGAAGACGCTTCTTGTCATGTTATAATTTTCACATGTGGAATGGTAAAGATAGGAGGTAACCATGACATGGGGTTAAATTGGGTTCGTTGAAAAACAAAAATTGACGATCTAGTATTTTTCTATTTTCTCATACTAACAATATCATACTGTTGTTTTACTTTACTAACTTTTACATAAGACAAAATTATACTAGTAATTTATTAACATCAAACGTTGGTAAAGTAATAACTGTTTTCCTGAATTCGTCAACGCTACAACAATAACTATAGCCAAGAGTAACATTAGAAGGTTTCCATGTAAGCCAATTATGTTGACTGCACACATTGCTACAGATCACATCCTCAGCTTTCAATACGTACGGATTGTTTACTCCTACAAACACTGCACCTGCTTTTGTTATTGGTTCATACAAAACTTTCCAGAATAGCCTTGGAACAGGAATACCCCTACGTGTACCATCGACATAAAGATACACCTCAGTGTCTGCGCCTGTTTGCTCATGTGGTAAAGTAGTAACACCGTAGATTCCTGTGTAAACTATCAGATCTAAACTTCTACTACTGGCGAAATTTCTAACCGAGTCTTCTAGATTACCCCAATTAACCCCATTAAATGTTTGCCATTGTGGCGCTGCATTGATAAAATAAAAAGTCGATCGTTGTACTGAACCATACAGAAAATCTGCTTTTGCTGTAAGATGTCCTCTTGAGAGGTAGAAATCGCCTGAATGGGCAATATATTTATAATCAGACGTAGGTAACCCTAGTAAGGTGTTAATGGTAATTCGCTGTTGATTACGAGTATACAAAGTATTTACATTCGAGCTGCCCACGTCGAAGAAGCTGCTTTGCGCCCAAGATGGTCTTGGGTAAGCCGTTTGATACCCAGCTATAGTTTTCGTTAAATTAAACTCCGAATACAGCACTTGCTGGAGATTTGGATCGTAACACACTCGAATACTTCTTAAAAATCGACTCTCCACCTGAAACCCGATTTCTAATTCCTGATACATAGACGCACAACTATTTCCGGTAGAACGAGCTGTATGCACAGGAAGTGCACTACAAGTAATCGCACTGAAAGATAGTACACTCGTTCCAATTGAAAATCTACCGGATGAGCATCGTACTTGTCCAGTTGCAGAGCTGGTGGATGTTCCATCCAACAAAAGATTACCTCCAGGACACGCTAAATCGACCAATTGATTTTCTGACAACGTAATCGTATCACCATTATCGGGAAGATAGAAAGCGTCGTTGCCATCTCCTCCTTGCGGGTTCAGTACCAATGGTTGCGGTTCAGATATATCGCTGTTTATGGAAATTGTGCAACCTGGAATTAAAATAAATGTTGTAATTGTTGCTTAATATGCCACTTTTCCTAGTCAGTACTAGAGAGAGTTATTTGGAGAGACATTCTTTCACTGTACCAAATAAATTATTAAAATAGTGATTTGAGGAAAAATAAAATTAGGGATCTTATGGCTCAATTAAGAGTTCAACGAAATAGTTAAAAAAAACATGCTAAAATTAAGTAGAGTGACTAGTGCATCAGTCAAAGTAAGCTATAACTCAGCGAGAGAAATTTTTGATGGGGAATAAGAATGCAATAGACAATATTGATTTTATTAAGAGTTAGTGTGGCGTCTTCTCTAAATTAGAAGTTTTTTCTTCCAATAGGCATAAGATTCAAAATTGTTAATCCTTTCGAACCGTTAAAACCGTTAACAAAGAGTAACGGTAGCGTGACCGTGGTCAGTCAACCGTGACGTGTGAGGTTACTGCTTGGCTTAGTTAGTTAGTTCAGCATTGCTGCTGAAGGTGATAGCTTAGCTATCGAAACGTGCGTACAGTTTCAGTGAAGTGTTTGTGGTAAGATGTAATAGTGAAGTGTTTCATCTTCCATGTGGGGAAGAATTTAATTTTATAAAAATTAAATTCCTTCCTGTAAACACAACGTCGATATTGCAGCCCGGGAACTAACAAGTTATCTCGAACTTTGTACATAAAACATATGTTTCAGAAAAGTTTTGACTCGACAACTCTCATCTTGAAGAATTTCAGCATTATAACATACTGGATGCAGTTCAGATCACTGAACGCGCATGGAAGGAAGTTTCAGTCAAAATATTAAAGGCATTAAAACATTAAAGGCATCGAGAAAATTGTGGCCAAATTGTTATGAACAAAGAGATGCTGAAAATAAAGACAGAGATATTGAGAATCAAGGCCAAGATGCTGAAGTAATTTCAGCAAAAGATATTGTCATCACGGACGCAATAGTTTCTACCTAGCGAAACAATTGCGCTGAACTTAGAGATGAATGCTGAAGTCATGCAAGAATATATTCAGGAACAGCCTCAAGGATTAACAACAGAAGATTTAGAATAACTGAGAAATGAGAAAATAAACATCAGAGATTGAGGATGTTCCTGAATAACAAGTGATGCCAATATCTGGCATCAAAAAACTCTTGTACCACTAGCGCGAATATCGATTGTTAGCGACCAAATGGCACCCTAGCCAATATGAGGCACTGTTTGTTTATTCACTGGACACAGATTGAAAAGTATTTAGTTTTAACATTTTGTTTTATTTGTCATTCCCATTTGAATTTTATTTGAAAGTTGGTTTTATTTTTTTATTAAAAGATTTATTTTTTCATTTTCCTTTATCTGATTGGGTCGTTCATTTCTTTTTTTTCCCTTCAGATTACAAGTTTTATCAAGCTAATTAAACATGTATATCGCAAATAATGCTGAGAAAAAGTTCACATATTTTTGATATTAAAACAATGAGTGGTTGCAGCCACCATAATTATTGGTGTCCTTTTTTTACCTAATGACATTACAAAGGTGTCAATTGCCTTAAATGTTGTCCACCTGTGAACCTGGTGGCGAGTCTACTTTACTAATAAGTATTCAGAGATCGAATTTTGAGTTTTTACTATGTGATACCTATAAAACGTATATGTTCTGGTTTGTCTTGATACGTTGCTGTGTTATAGGGTATCATAAGAATTCAAAATTTGATCACAGAACAGATTAAATGATTTTTTCATGCACTATTATCATTATCTTCGTCTGGATACACGCCAAATTTTGAACGCCCAGACTTATCACTAATACAATGGTGAGATAAGATAAATAAAATCTAAATCTATATTATTTGTATCTACTTTTATATATCATATTGTCACTTATTAAATATTTAATTTAAATATGTCAGCATTTAAACCTTTAGCGCATCACTTACCAGCTCTGGGAGCAGATAACGCCGGGAGGCTAAATTGTAGCAGTAAAACTAAACCTACACCAACAGAAACCATGATGCAAGACAGCAACTAACTGTTCATGAAGTAGTGGAGAATTCATACCTTGACGCATTTATATAAACATCTAGAAGAGTAATTCTTTTAACTTATCGCTGTTCTGCAGTAGTTTAAAAATCGTAATAACAACTCAATTTTTATTAATGGTTTTTGTATATTTGTTCATCGATCAAGTGGAAGATAATGCACTTTTCTGTATTAACAAAATAGTTAGACTTTAACTTAAATAATAACAGTAAGTGAATTGATGAGTTCGTATACGGTGACAAAGCAATTATGAAATACAAACCAAGCCAGTTACGTTAACGGTATAATTTCGTATCCGCATGCATGTGATGTAACCCCGTTTGTGCAATATTGTCGCGGTTCAATGTCAGGAAAGTAATCCTAATGATGATCAATTCCTACGTTTCGTAATGTGATGTTAAAAATAAACAAACAGGTAATGGAAGGAAAAATCAATCTTTTTCAATCAATCAAAATTATGTCAAACTATAAATTGCTGTATGGGACGTAAATTGACATTTTTATTTCTTCTATACCTATAAAATGAATATTCAAATAACTAACGGTATTTACAGTCCAATAACCTCAAACATATTACATTATTAAGAAAACCAAGTGATATATGTCACATAAATATGTATTTGTAAACAGGTTTTTTTAACTTATTATCTTGCTCCAGCGTTGATATCTTCATTTCGATTCTAGGCGATTTTGGGCATTTATTAATTCCAAAAAGAGTCTCCTGGTTTCCCCAACGTTGTCAAGACTGAAAATGGAAACTCGTATAGAACACTATCTTCAATTGTGAACCCCTTTCAACATTTCTTTCAATCAGTTTATACGTAGATAGATAGATTGATAGATAGATCTTTATTTATAAAAATCACTGCAAAGTCATAACACATAACAGTTTAAAAACAAGTAAAGATAAAACATTTGTTATCTCGGCTAGTTTGCAGCGCAGAAAAGAGAAAAAGAATTTTGCAAGATAAAATTGGTTTTACTTATGACCTATACTTGAAGTAGTCCTCGCGCTATAAAAACTTCTCTGTATCAAAAACTCCTTGACCACCCGGCGAAGGCTGCGTTTCGACAAACCCTTCGTCTGAGTAGAGAGTTAGTTATAATGTTTTATTACAAGGTGGTTGGCAGTGAATTGACCCTTCCTTATTCGATGATACGGAATCATTTACAAGCTGTGGGATTTGGAGGAATATTTACGGAGACTTCCATTTTGAATAAATTTTTGAAGGGACCTATGAACATATTTGAGGCAGGCAAGGATAAATAAGGAAGGCAAAGTAAGTATTTAGTATTTCAGGTGTAGATTCGACAAGTTGTACGTTTGAGTACCCCTACGAATGCTCGAACAGCTTCTTTCTGTAGCCTGAAGGCGGTCCCCATCGCTGATGATGCACCCACAGCAAGATACCATATGTGACTCTGCTCTGAAACTTCGCAAAGTAAGCAGACCTTGCAGCCTCGTACGTTGTTATTTACTGTAGTCTCCGAATTGAAAAAATTGCCGAGGCTAATATTCCTCTCAAGTTACCGGCGTGTCGACTTCAATTTAATGATAAAGTAAGCTAAGTAGTCCCAAGATCCTAACTTCTTGTTCTTCGTTTTTAGTTACTGTTGTTGATATTCGTAACTAGTTCCTCATTTAGTTTAAATTTGTTGCTGCCAAACCACTCGCCGACTATTTTCTCCTCTAATTAAGATTAAAGTATTGTCAGCAAACTGAATCACTTTCTCACTTTCGACACCAAGTGACAAAGCGTTCACATATGCTAGGAAAAGAAGTGGATCCAGAATCGATTCCTGAGGTACACCACACGTAACATTAGCCTCCCGGAACCGTATGCCATTCCATTCTACAATTTGTACTGATCTTGAAAATATGACTGAATTAGCATATTTGCCAAACCACGAATTCCATATTTTTGCAGCTTTTTTATCATGACAGAATGATCTATACTATCGAAAGCCTTACTCAGGTCGAAGCATCTCATCGATTTGATTTTTATGAATGTTTCAAAAACTTTCGATTTCGATAAAATATAGATGGGTCTGTAATTTTCGACGTCAGTTTCATTTTTCATTTTGTATATTGGAATTACGTTGGTAACCTTCAAAGATTTTAGAAGAACGCCATTGCTTAGATGATCATTAAATAGCTCATATTATTCCAACTTCGACTAGAAGAGCCCTACAACATTAAACAATAATCAATTGATCAGTGTGATAACTAAAGAATCACATGTCTGTCGTGCATTAACAGTTAAAAAATAAACATACAACGAGACATGACAACTTACCTAGCTTTATAATTAAAGGTTGCGCAGATATTTTTGCTAAACCATTAAGCTGTCTATTCAATCTTTCTTTAACAATTTGTGTTTTTCCAAATTGCTGGAAGACAACCAAAATCATTTCCGTTCATACAAAAATGAAGCACAAATCGGACCAATCCTTTTAGAAGGAAGAACTGATGCTACTTTTACTACTAGTTTTACTACTACTTTTATTAACTTGTCCATACTGAGCAAATATCTCTCGGAATGTATGTACGACACATTGACAAGTTCTCTTAAAAGACTTACAAGTTCGAATCTGTCAACCACCGTTACCAGATGAAAAGAATGTTATAAGGTACCATACCAGTGAGGTCTAGGACGTCAACCATCGGCAATCGAAAAAATCTTCATTACAGAACATAAGCAACAGCATTTCAAAATCTACGAAAATCTGAAGAAACTTTTAGTGGGAGAATTATAAGAATGTATATATTTCTAAAGTTAACGTCTTTTTCTATTCCTATAATAGGTAGATGTCGCTGTCATAAGCAGCGCTGTTGTATTGGCCGGTGGGCTCTAGAAAAGTGAGTACAAAATAAGAGAAATAAGGGAAAACACCATCAGACGGGCAGAAAAAGCCGAAGATAAGAGTGTGGTGAATACAATCTAAAATAAATTGTACTACGACATTTCACCGAATCCTAAATTCGCCTGCAGATTTAGCAAATCAGCCATGTAAAATTAATTCAAGATGTATTTTGAGCACCCGAAGTGTTTTTTTAAACCAGAATGAATATATTTTTAAAGGTTGTGATGTATAACTGAATTTTGCGTCCGACAACTGTAGGTATCTTCATATCTATTTCTATCGCTTTGTTTTAAAGTAGTGAGTTTCTGGAAAAGCCGCCGTATCTGTTAAGCATTTTATTAGGTATGTAATATACGGAAAATTAATTTTGACATGTGTATGTCTTTGTATTTGTGCCAAAAGAATTAGGTAACTCTCCGTTCGGTTTTCTATACCCATAAACACTCCTTCATTATTTTTGATACTTTAGACTACTTAAGATAACTAAGTAATGCTAGTGATATGAATTTGATGTTGCTAAATATAGAAAACACAAGATGGCGTGACTAAACCAATAGGACAGGCAGTCCCAATTACGGACTGGAACTGCGTAAACATCCAAGCAAGACTAAAATCGAAACCACCCCCTTATCAGTGCTAGATATGATGTTATCTGTAACGTTTAACACTGCAGTTGTACCGCTATGACCAGTCCTGAATCCAGTCTGGCAATCGGGAATAGTTTAGAAAGAAAAGGCCCTTTGTTGTCCGTATATAATTTTTTCGAGAAAAGGAGGTAGGATGCTAAGGATATTTCATGTTTCTTTTTATATTTACTTAATAATTTGTAATCAAAATATTGCAAACATCGTCACAATATAAATATTACATAAGTAAATAGGTACAGTATATTTGGCAAATCAAAATATGTACATGTAGACAAACAAACATATACCTAGGTTACAAAAATACATTCGTTCAGGTTACATTTTCTTAATTATACTTTTGAACTTATGAATGGGAAGACCTTTAGTTTTTGAAGAAAGTGGGTTATCTCTTTCTAAGCAAAAATGGGTCTTGCAACAATAATATCGTTTTATCCGCAAACAAGCTATTACAAATTGTCATGTAACATACCTAGCTAGTGTAAAAAGTACACTTTGTACTCTGTAATACAAATACAAAAAACTAATCTGGACGAAAATCGAAGGAAGAGAAAATCGGTACTGCTTCATCTCGCAAGATTTTAACCAAAAATAATTAAAAATGAATACAACTTAAATTTCAGATGTAAGTTAATTGTGGTCTTTGACGCTGTAGGTTGGCAGATAGAACAATACAAAAGGCGTTCGAAAAAGAGCAACCACAAATAGAGACGACATATTTATCGTTAGTTATGCGCTTGGAAATAGGAGTTTCATTACTTCAAAGATCAGATGCAGCCTTCAACAAGTACGTCAGGTGAATATAAGCACAAAAACCGTAAAGCAAAGGAGTATTTTCTCGTATACCTTTCAAAGGTCCGTTATTAGATAAGTAACACAGAATAGCTCGTAAAACTTTTACTCCAAATCGGTGACGTTCGTCTATAGGGAATTGGGGTCAGGTGTTCTTCAGTGTTGAATCCAGATTTTATGTCTGACCAATGATCTCAGGTGAAAGAAATTCCCAATGTAACATTGTCGAAAGAGTTCCTTATGATGGAGGAACACTGATGGTATGAAGTAGAATCTGTTTGGGAGAGCACACAGGGCGGTACATTGTAAAAGATAGATCCCAGACAACTGAAAAATCTGTGACAGACATTTTAGAAGACGTTGCTAAGCCTTTCGCACCATATGTTGGTGACAACTTATAGTAAAGCCAGACCTCACATTGCAGGCATTGTTACTCAGTATTTACAAGAGATCTAGTTGAATACCCTGTAATAGATAGCAAGGTCCCCGGTTTTAAACTCAGTAGAGCACGTTTGGAACGGGCTTGGAAAACAATTAAAGCATCGAAATCCTTCACCCCAGAACCTACAAAAACTTAGAAATGCGCTATTGGCGAAATGGAATCAAATTCCCCTTACATTGATAAATTGCTTAGAGGAATGCCTAAGAGGCTACAGGCAAAGTTAAAGGCAAGAGGAGGCAAAAAAATATTCGTTGCTGTTTTCCGTTGAAATTTCAAATTTAAAAATCTCTTTAAATTTAGAAAAAAATGTAATAACATAGACAATTGTACGTAAATATTTCTTATGAAACAGTAGAATATCTTGTAAAACATGTTTACGCAAGTTATAATACCAATCGCATAATAAAAATACATTAATGTATTTTTAAACAGAAATAGGTTTATAAGAAACTCTAAAGTTCATTAGCATCACAAAAGGACTGGACAATAAAATGTGGTGGGAATCCCTAGTGAGTGAAAATTGACATTACGTTATCTACATGACTCGCTTTGTAATATATCATTTTAACATTAATTCTAATAACATAGACAGATGTATATATCTATAACCAACAAATTTCATTCTCCATTTATTTTAGTAGCCTCACAACTTCAATGTCGGGCAAGGTCGGAACAGCTCGTCTAAAATCATCGACACTACAACAATAACTGTAGCCACGGGTGATATTAGTAGGATTCCATGTAAGCCAATCGTATTCACTACAGATGTCAGTGCAAATTACGTCTTTATCAGCATTAAACACGTACGGATTATTTACTCCGATAAATACGGCACCTGCTTTAGTTATCGGTTCGTATACCAATTTCCAAAACAATCTAGGCACAGGAATGCTTCTTCTATCACCATTGACGTACAAATACAATTCAACTTCTTCTTTGGTAATCTCATGAGGAAGGGATGTGGCACCATAAGTACCAGTGTAGATTATTAAATCTAATCCTTTTCTGCTAGCAAAATCTCTTACATTCTGTTCTATGGCAAACCAATTTTGGGCGTTGAAACTCTGCCACTGTGGTGCAGCATTAACAAAATAAAACGTTATTCTATGCTGGGACCCGTACAACAAGTCAACTTTAGCAGATAGATGTCCCCTTGCTAAAAATAAATTCGACGTTTCGGCAATGTATTTATAGGAGGAAGAAGGTAGCCCAAGTAATGCGTTAATCGTTAATCTTTGGCGATTACGTGTATATAAGGTGTTAACAGCAATGCTTGTATCAAAGAAACCGCTGCCTGCTAACCAACCTGGTCTTGGGAATCCTCTTTGATATCCCGCAATGGTTTTGGTTAAGTTAAGTTTACTATACAGAGCGGTTTGTAGAAATGGATCAAAGCAAATTAAAAGGATTCTTAGAAATCTATCTTCTAATATAAAACCGGTTTCAATTTCTTGATATCCATTCAAACATGTATTTCCTGTCGCTCGAACCGTACGCCTCGGTATCACACTGCAAGTGAATGCGCTAAAAGGATATTCCTGTGCATTAAAGTAGAACTGTCCAGACCAGCACCTCACTTGGGCTACTTGGTACAGGGTCGCAGCACCATTTACTCTAAATCTGCCACCTGGGCAGGCTAACTTCACGAATTGATTTTGTGCGAGTGTAACCTTATCGCCGTCATCAGGAAGGAAAAACACGTCGTTGCCATATAAACCATCCTCAGGTCTAAGAACTAAAACCTGGGGTGCTGTTAAATCGTTATTTATCGAAATCGAACAACCTAAAATAAAACAAAGATGTACTAGTCTAGTTACAGTGATGACCAAATAACTCAGGACAATTTGCAAATATTTGATTTGGTTTTAACTTCCACATACTATATATGTAGTTCTATTTTTTAGAACCTGTGCGAAACTTGTTATTAAATAAACAGGATAAGCGAGAGGCACAAAACGAGTCACTTATCCTGTTTTCTTAATAAAGAATTTGTGAGATCCGGACCTCAGCTTCGTCTACCGTCTAAATAGATTGTTAGTAAATACATTATGACAGATTCTAACCATTGTGGACAACAGAAAATGACCGCGATTAGTTTTTACTTAACAGTAAGTAATGCGAATAGAAAATGTGTAGCTGTTTATTAGTGGTTACTCTTCTACAGACGTCGATCGCATCCTTAAGAAAATCTAACATAGACACTATGTAAGAAATTTCGCGACTTTAATTCCGACAGAAACCCGCGATTTATGAAACTTCCCTTTCACAGAATATTGAAAGGCATTAGTAAAGCTTTTATGGGCGGTAAGACATAGTTCCCTTCTAGGCAAACCGCAATATAAACCGGAAACGAAGGGAAGCTCAGGAATTTATAAAATCACATGCGGTAACTGTGATAAAATGTATTTTGGACAAACGAAGCGGGCAATAGTTACCAGATCTGTAGAGCATATTACCACTATGGAAAGATTGAATCGTCAAGTCGTAAACGAAACTGACACATATTAAATTAGAATCAAATTAATTAGGAGAGTAACTTCACCCCGACAATTAGATACTTACGAAACCATTTATATGAAAAAGAATGCAAACCTGTTAAACCGGGAAAAGGCACACCTAGTCACTCAGTTCTAATGAACTTATTGTTATATAACGAAGGTATGTTTACGTTTTGTACTAGAGACAAAAACCTTTTCTACTAATTTCCTATATTGTGCATGTTTTAAGGCATATGGGCGGTAAAAGTGGGTACTTATAAATATCTTTTAGAATGGCATGTTAGGATTAAAGTCTTTTTCTCACATTATTCAATCGTACGGATGACTATAGGAATCCACGTATTCTCGAAGCAACTGAAATAATAACGTAGGCGTTCACGGTCGGAGTCAGATAAAACTAAACGTGTTTCGACCGTCGTGGTAGTTAGTCGAATACTCGACGTTTCGCCCACAATCATATGGAGCTTCTTTAGGAGCAAGAAAGGTAGTAGACCACAGTTAGCACGGTAACTCTGCAAGCATGTAAACCGTACCAGAGACGAAAATCACCTGCGGGTTTCTTCAGAAGAAGAACTGACAACCTGTAAACCACGAAAGAGTTACAGTTGATTTTCGCCTAACTATGGCCTACCGCCTTCCTTTCTCCTGAAGAAGTCCCATATGATTGCAGAATTGAATAGGAACAAAAGCTTTCAGTGTTACATATGTTCCGTTGTGGTGGAAACTTTCTCCGTTTTGGTATTACGAATTTCTCCCCACGATGAAACAATTCTCCGATGTTAAGCTTAGTGAGGAGAATCTCCGAATCGGTGTTGGAATGTTTTCCATGTACTGAAAAATGTAATTTTTTCGGTTTTATTCCTCTGTGGACTAGAACATATCCGGTTCGATGTTTCACCCGTATTCAAATATACCTACGTAGGTATTAAAATTTACCAACAAATTCTCCAGTTAGGTGCTATATGATTCATCTGCAGTAGAAAAACTGCAAATTCCATCGTGGTGTAAAATATTTTTGTGCCAATGCAAAGAAAATAGAGTTGCGGAGAATAGCAAGAACAATCCTTGAGTACTTTTGTTTTCAAGAAGCCAGTGAATCTCATCACAGCCGTGTTACTTTAACATAAAATAGTTGACGCTTTAAATTGCCGAGTATATTTACATATCACACAGATGGCATATGGGAGTTTACAATTTCTAATTTCTTTGATTAACTGCAATTTACATTTTTGTGGCCTTTATACCTTAATTTATATTTCTCTAAATGATCTGTACGAAAACCACACACGATTACATAAACATTATTTTTATATATTATATGGACATAATTTAGTAAAAATCTGATAAAAAAGAGCGTCGAAACTGTCTCAAGTAATCCCAGTTGACGGTATTTTTGTACTTGAAAAATCTTGTTTATTTTGTTTCTACATAAATTTCTACTTTAGACGTAGCCTAGATAGAGCCTAAATGAATGTCGATCTTAGTATTGCTGACAGACAAAATATATGCCAAAGAGTTTGTAGTTCTCTACAAAAATAACTATAATTTGCATAATATTTGATATTTTGTCTTCTACTTTGGATATTGATTAACCTATAGTGTTACGAATATCTTCATACTCTCATATATATATATATATATATTAAAAAAGTAGTTTATTAATGCCCAAGACTGTATGAAACAAGCAGCTTTATCTCAGTGAAAAAGTGTTAATGTGTACATATATTTGTGATACTATTTGCGTTCTTATTGCTAAAGCACATAAAATTTGATCAACATTAATTTCAAAATTATTATGTACCTATTGCACAACATATTCATAAAATTGATAGCTTACCTGTAGATGACAGAGCTGAATTTGCTGAAGAAACATGCCATAGTGCAATTATTAAGCATGCAGTTCTGCAAATCATTATAAAAATGATATTTTACAACAATGGAAGTGGTAAAAATGTCACAAGTATATATAGGTAATATAAGAGGTTGATTATCTTCTTCAAGATTCGATTATCTTCCAGGAACACGCAGGTGTTTAGAATATTGTTAATTGCTTATATAAGTGATTTCGCAATTGTTATTGAATGTGCAAAAATAATTTCCTATGCATGTTTTTTTACGAATCTTGCAAATAATGGCTATTCTTCGTTTCATAGTCTTGAAGTCTTGAAATAGAAGAAAGTTTAATCCAGTTGGATACTCTAATATTTCTTCCCGAAGTTTTCTTTACTGTGGTATAAGAATAGCCAATATAATTGTAGAAAGGAATTTTATCACGATGGAAAGATAATAGTGGAGATGTAACAGGAATTCTACCGAATGTAAGCTTGTAATTGCCAAAGATAATCTGCTCTTATTTCTATTTATATACGTACCGATAGAATACATAATTATCGTACAATAAATCGATAGCCAAAATGTTACTTAAAATAAATTGAATATCCGATTTATCCATCCGCTTTAATTATTTCGGATTTATTTCTACACCGTTCTTCCTTTAGCTTATACTATAATTAAATTAAAAAGAATATAAAATATAAAAAAGAAATATCATATATAAAAAAGAAAAGAAACTAAAAAAGCATAACAAAACATTGAAACTACAAACATTTTGACCATCTAAATTCCGAGTAGGATAGCGAACGAATGGGGCGACAGAAGGATTCGCTAAATTCGCAAATATCTATCTAAAACATCTAAATCATTTATAAAGCCCGGGTCACAGTAATCACTGGTTCTACCTAAATGAACCCGATTTAATTCTTTGCACATGGTTTTACTATGTAGGAAATCTGCTTTCTTTACACTTTAACTTTTCTAAGTCTAAGTATGTAGGCTTTTTCGTTCTATGGTAACGCCACAGCGTTCCTAGATTTCATCATTAATTTGATGTTGTATGTAAGCCATGGAGAGGATGATTTATTTATAAATACTTATTTTAACGGAGCATATTTGTTGAAAGCACGGATAACGATGGCATTAAAGAATTGTACTTTCCAGTCCACGGTTGGTAGATAGTAAGTCAAGTACCAAGGCAGACTGTATAATAACTACAAAAATTAAAATGTCTAAACGATCTTGTTTGAAAAAAATCCTTTTACTGGTTCCTAAATTCTCAATAGTAATACACATTTGTGATCAAAAAGATAACCTGAAACACTTTCAATTTTTGTACAAGTACATGACTATTCAAGACAATGAGCTCCAAAAGGTTAGAGGAAGCAGTGGTAATGCGAGTCGGTTTATCAACAATTTGAGTCATATCAAGTTCACTAAAAAGATCATTCATTTTGTTAGCCATAGAAACCATTGAATTCCTTAAAAAATTCTTGTAAATTGCTTTTAGGGGACCTCAGAGTTTTGTTACTTTCTTCCAATGTAACATCATCGGACAGAAATATATTAGTACCTTCGAGATACATTACACAGCACTTTCTTCTTCTTTAAGTAAGTGACAAACTTAATGATAACTTTTATATCAGATGCCTTGGTATTTAGTTTTAAATGTGAATTTAAGGTATTAATTACGGTATCAACCAGTCCGGTATTCCTGGTTGATACGTTTTGGTTGTTTTTACATTTTCTTTGTAATTGTTTCAGCTTATCGTCGATCCGGTTGCAATCTGATTTAAATACATTCTTTGGGTCAATTATCTCTTTTCTGTTACACATCAATTCATATTACAAATTTAATTCCTGTTTAATTATTTGTTGTGACAGTTATCAAGGAAACTGTGTCAATTTAAGAAATTATATTTTGGGGTCATTCAGATGAGCACTTCCGCGATAACTCTTCGCAATACACAAACAATTACAAAACAATATAAACTGAGGACCATTTTTATAGAATAGTATGGGTAGGAATTCAAAAAGGGATTTAGATCTTTGGAGAAGGAAAGAGTCTAAGATTGGCTCCGGGAAATAGCTAGCTCCTAAATAAACCAGCTTGTTATTATGTACACTCCCCGACAAAAACTTAGACGCGGTAAGATGTTTTACGGGTTTTAAAGGTTACAACATTTCTTTGCGAAACTAGCAAGATATTTAATTAAGTTTTTATTCATAAAAGTAAAATAAACTTAAAAATATCTCCTCCAGTAATATATGAACTAAATAATAAATTATTACTCCAATGTTTAAACAATTTCTGTGACAAAAAATTAGACGCTCTGTTGCAAATGTAAAACAAAAATAAACAAACGAGTGATCAGTAATGCGTAGATCCTCCATTGTTCTTAATCATTTCCAATAGTCTGTTATTAATAGATTTATATAAATTTAACACATAATTTTGAGGGATATTCTGCCATTCAGTCACTATTGAAGTTTTGAGTTCCTGTACCGTGAAATATTGACGGCCTCCGCCATAAACGCGACGTGCCAATTCACCCCACATGTTTTTAATAATGTTTAAGTCCGGTGACCGTGCCGGCCACTGTAAAGTTTTAATCTTTTTCTCTTTAAACCATTCAGTAATGGTGTTTGCTTTATGAATTGGCGCGTTATCTTGCTGAAAAACAAAATTGCGCCCGGCCCATTGGTTTCCAAAACGTAGAAGATTGTCACACAATAAGTCTTTATACGTCACAAATGTCATTTTGTTTATGCAAAACACTATCCCACTTTTATCGCGAAATCCAATCGCTGCCCATATCATCACAGATCCACCCCCTAATTGTCTGGTCAGTTTCATTTTTGGTTCCTTTCTCAGATCATGATAATAATGTTAGTGCCCATCCGGTCCATCCAAATTAAAACGTTTCTCATCGGAAAATATAACTTTTTCCCATTGTTTCTTCCAGGATACGTGTTCTTCAGCAAATCTCAACCTCGCTTCTTTGTTTCCCCGAAAGTGGCGGTTTTCTCAACATTTTCTTCCGCGATATTACCGGCGACGCCTTTAAAATCCTTTGAACATTACGCACGTGCGTTTGTACCTCCGCCTGTTCTGCAATAACTCTCGCCGACGTAGAAGAATTGGATGCACACCGCAATATCATGCGTTTATCCCGCTCACTTACAGCTTTCGGTCGCTCCTGACCTTTTGCTTTGCCGTAATTTTCCGGATCTTTCAGAAAATTTCTAACGGAATGATCACTTCTTCGTAACCGACGAGCAATTTGCTTCTTACTAACACCATCTTGGTGCCAGGCTAGAACTTTACCCCTTTCTATCAAGCATAATTGCTTTTTTCTACCCATATTGCAAACACTAAAATATAATTTCTCGCGGTGAAATGTGTACACTTTACCAGCACAACCGCTGCATATAAAGAGAAGTCTCAAATTAAAAGATTTTTGCTTACATTAATGTAATAAATGCGCAAGGTCTAAATTTTTGTCGCATTTCAAATTCCTATTTTGATCTGGGAAAATCTCAATTACCCCTCATAAAGCAATATATAGCCAGAAATATCTATAAATGGACTATTTACATAACAAGTATTAATAACCCTCATTTACATTTTATATAATGTCTATAAACTTTGTTTCGTAAATAGAAACGATACCGCGTCTATGTTTTTGTCGGGCAGTGTATGTACATACAGTAAGTTTACGGTTTAGTTGCAGTCGATCTAATATTGCGTGATAAAAATAAAGCTATCAATAGAGTTAGTAATTTTATTATAACTCTAAAGATCCTAGTAACCAGAGAAGCTCAGGAAGTATCTATATACAGGGTGCTATAATAAGCACGGAACGACGCATTTTGTGCTTATTTGATCGAATTTCAGGAATCGGTTCTAATCGTCTTTTTTTCATTAAATAGTGTATAAAAAGATGATTTACATAATTTTACAGGGTGTACGCGAAATTATGAATGTTGACATCTTTCTTTATCCTAATAAGTATAGTGCTGTGTGGTTGCAAATGTCTATTTCTAATAATTTTGAGATTTGGCTACCCGACAACACGTCTCTCTTGCAGATATTTTTATTTATCCGGGACAACGTGGCCTGGGCAACTTCGCACATCGAAATTCAGTTCATATCATTTTGCAGTGTCTGTAGCTAACATGGTTCACATAAATCCAGCAAATATTATTCACCTGTTAATACATTCATATAGTCATAATGAAAATGAAATGACGGAAAATAATCCCCGTAAAACAGAATTGCATGATACAATAAGAAATCTGATCGATACAAATGTTCACGAAACAGCTTTCGCAGTAGAAACTATAGAAGGATTAGAATTTGAAGAGATGGATCGTCCTTGCGTTATTGAAATACTAGAAAATGCTGAACAAGGGTACGAGGAGGCGCGCTTTGGCCGACAATAATATTATTCCAGATTACAAAAGAAGAGCTGTTGAACTTTGGACTGGTTCGAAATTAGAGCGACGATAAATTTTGTAAGAACCAAATTCAAGAAAGTAACATCGGTACAGACGGAAAGAATATATAGAAAAGGATAAAAGGAATAACGATAAATGGCTGGAAATTTCGAACACGTATTATGTAAATTTTCAGTAGAGGCTGAATTTTACAATATAAAAGAAACAATAAAATTACCTGTAGAAAGATAACTCAAGTTATATGAACAGAAGAAAGAGGACCTAAAAGCGGTGGTTATTTTGGTAAATATTCGAATTTTTCGCATTTTGATAATTTATGTTATTACATTCTTATATAAAAGAAAGACTCCATTAACTTTACTTTGTTGGGGATAATTAAAGTTTGCAAATATTTTCAATAATTTGTATTTTTAATATATTTTTTGTAACAATGCGCATTATTTGGAAACAACTGCAATCCATAACGTCAGCAATGGTCGTTGTCAAGCCAACTATGAAAAGTATCAAGTCGTTAGATTGGCAACCCCGAGACAACTGATAAACAAGTGGACAAAAACGACATATTTTAACAATAAAGATACCTACTGTAAGCAAATTAAAATCAATTCTGTAAAAAATCATAGGAAATAAATACAGGTACTTTCGATTATCATTTAGTCCTATTCTTTATCTCTTAAAAAATATCATCATCATCCGATTTCAATTATAATGTTTTGTATATTTTTGAATGAAAACGTTATTGGGATGTGCACTGAATTAATAGCAATTGTAACCACCAATTTACATATTTAAACACGAAGCTCACTACTAACACTCATACCCATCTGTACGACGCAACTTGTTGATAGCTTAAATCTATCACTGTAGGTAAATCCATATTTTTGACGAAGAGTTTAACTTATTGTCAGTAACATATCAATGTTTACAAATTGTCTGAGCCTTTGACCATGTTTGGTAAAGAAAAATACTCCTTCCCTGACTCCATCGTACAGCATTTATGAGCTTTGCTAGATTCATTGATTTTGTAATTTTCTAACATAAATAATACGTACTTTCGACGGTTAATAAATACTAATACTAAAGTCTATTCAGTAAAGATATTTAAACTAACCAACAATTTCTCATGCAACGTGAAAACAGCACTTGGAATTCCAAAATTATGAAGTGCTTATAGGCTCTTCAACTTTAGTGTCTATGAAAACGAGATCTAGAAACCGTACCAAGATAGAGCACGACGTACGATATATGTATATACGCCATCTGCGTATATACATCGTACTACTATCGTATACTAAGTCAAATATAGAAGACACGTTTAATAAATTAAATTATTGATTATAAAAGTATTTCATGCCCTACTGAAGAAGGTAGGATGAGGAAGCAAAGCGCTGCTCTCGGGCAAGAGGGGCAACCCTACTTGAAAGGTTTACCGGTGCTTTCTGTGAATACATAATTAGCTATCTCTTGCCATTTAACTTTGCGCAATAATTTCTCCCACCCGCTAGGAAGGATTGGACGGACTGTACAGACAGACAAGAGTACGCGCTTCACGAAATTAGCAGAGACTGCACAGACTCGTGTTTATTCGTCGTATGAGAATGGGTTCGTATTGCCTACTGGTTTCCCCGAGACCGAGTGTGTCTAATCTTTGCTAATTTACAAGCTAAAATATAAGCTACTGTATTATAGTGAGACATTCAAATGGACTTTGTGCGCTTGTACTTTATCGATAGGCCAATCATAAAAGTGTTGAAGTTGTTCGATTGGCATCCTTGTGACAAGGGAGTAGACAAGGAGAGAGAATAAAATTTTTTGACATTCGGTAAGCTTTGGATAAAATTATAAAATTATTTTAAAAATTGGTTTAAAAAATATTAAAGAATTTCAATCATTAAAAACAATTAAAAACATTGTTATGAAATAACCAGTAATAAATTCTTTATTGTCGCTATGATTAGTTTGTAGGCGCCACATAAGCACATTATTGTAAGGTTACCTGTTTTAACACAATTAGCAGAAGCTACGTATCACTTATTTCGAGGACATTCGTTTCCTATTTTATTTCACATTCCATTCTATTGTATTCTCAGATCGAGGCACGTCCTTACTTTCTTTCTGTAGAGAAAGCATTGCAAGACCTCCAAGTAGGCGGGCTGAATTCAAGAATAAATAGTGTTAGTATTGCAACCTTCTTTTCTTTTATTAACCCAAACGGGAATCCAAATTTAATGGTTGAAAATTTAGATTCTCAAAGCAATGAAAAGTAACAATGAACAACCGTAGAAGCAGAA
Organism: Oryctes borbonicus; assembly: GCA_902654985.2. NCBI lineage: Eukaryota > Metazoa > Arthropoda > Insecta > Coleoptera > Scarabaeidae > Oryctes > Oryctes borbonicus. The sequence goes on from LR736905.1 coordinate 656,153, forward strand.
TTGAAGGAAATCAAAACGATTTAAAAACACACACACCACATATGAGGCTTACAACAATCAAAATTTATCGTAAGCGGATTACTGAAAATAAAATTAACTTGCAATTGTTCACAGTTTTATATTTCATTGTAACATCTTAGTATATTCACATTTCTTAACATAGTTTGTGGTGTGTATCATCTTTCATCTGTTACTACATAGTATTGTTTTATATATTGCGTTTCTGTAATGTTCGCATATATAATCACTAGAGTAACGACGTTCGATGCTGTTTGCTAGCGAGTGTTAGTCATCCAAGCGTTGATCAGGTATGTGCAGTAGCGTAGATACTTTGTTAATCGTCAAGTACGTTTTCGTGTACGTGATATATTTTTCTAAATTGTTCGTTGTAAATATGTTTCGTTGGCCAGTACTGTCGTCGCTCCCTGCCTATCTTCTACGTGGCGAGTTACACACATGCAAGACTTAGCCTGCCACCAAACGTAACGCCAATGACAAACTGCACGCAACGTCGCCACTCTAGCAATCATGGTACCCATGATTAATTAATAAAATAAAACTGAAAATAGATATGTTATTTTATTGAAAATTAAAACTAGCTGCAGCTCTAACTACAAGAAATAAAACGGTTTAAGAAAGCTTGAAACTTTAATTTTCTCAGAAGCTCTCTGCGTATGTAAAACATCTCAAAATTACTTCAACAAATCAATTACTTCAAGATGCTTCAAAAAACCAGTAGCAGTTCTGAAATCATCGACTGTACAAGTATAAGAAATCCCCCCTGTAATATTGGTTGCTGACCAAGTTAACCATGGAATTCGATCCGAGACATCGGGACATATTTTTTGTCCCTCTATCTCCGCCTCAGTAATGTATGGATTGTTCACGCCTAAAAATACACTTCCTCTTTTCGAAATCGGTTCATAAATAACTTTCCAAAATAATTGTGGAACTGGTATAGCTCTATTACCATTCTCATTGACAAATAAAAATAGCTGGGTTTGTTGTCCGGTACTTTCATGAGGTAAAGTGCTTATTCCAAATGTACCAGTGTATATTTGAAGAGTTTGTCTCGTATCTATAACGAATCTCCTAATATCCATTTCTATTGAAAGCCAATTACCTGCATTAAACGAATGCCACTTTGGAGCAGCGTTCAGAAAGTAAAATGAAGCTCTCCTCTGGGTGCCGAAAATAAAATCAGCATTTGCCGCTAAATGCGCTCGGGCCAAGAACAAATCGTTACCCCATTGCACGTACTTTGTCGAAGTGACTTCTAAGCCCAGCAAAGTATTAATAGTAATCCGTTGCATATTTCTGGTGTATATGGTATCTAATGGAATACCATCCAAATTAAAGAAGCCACCCTCTATCCAATTTGGTCTTGGAAAACCTATTTGCGCGCCTTCTATGTTAGGCGGTAACTCAATCAATGTATAGATGGTTCTCTGCAAAACTTCATCAAAACAACCGCGTAGTAACCTAATCATTCTCCCATTTGCTTTATAACCAGTTTCAAGTTCGGCAAAGCCTTCGAGGCATCTATTATCAGTAAAACGAGTCACCGTTGGTGGAAAGACACCACAAGAAATTGATCTGAAATCCACGTTTCTATCAAGAATAGTAAAAAATCTCCCGCTGTTGCAGGTGCCATTCGCACTTCCAACTCCTACGTCGACACCATCTATACGGAAATTTGCTCCTCCGCAGTTGAAGTCGACAACTTGACCTGTTGGTATGTTAATGAAATGTTGCTCGTCCGGCACGAAGAAAGCATTGTTGCCATCTCCTCCTTCAGGACGAAGTATTAACACTTGAGGGTCAGTTATATCCCAACGAGTTGATAATCTGCAAGCTAGAAGGAGGTTTTATTATTGAATTTTGATAAAACTTCAATTTATAAATTATGTTTTATAGAAAAGCAACGTAATTAGAAACACAATTCAATAAATAAATAGACTAGAGTCTATGAAGTAATAGAGACTATGTACGGAGTGAGTCAAGAAAGTATTTAGTTAGTTACAATTCGCAATTCGCTTAGCTTTCTCATGGTATTGATGGAATAATTCACAACAACCGCGACAAAAGGAGAGAAAAAAATACACTAACACACGAACATGTTTTTGCCTACCCGGCGTCATCAGCGTGGTTTCGAGAGTATTTTTTTTATCTGTACCTTCTATTGCTGTTGCCTCACAGTCAATGCCACAACTTTCAAAACGACAAACTCGCCCTCTAGTGCCAAAGAAACGCATATAAAATGCGTTGTTTTACGTTTGAAATATTAAGATTTGTTCTATAAGGATAATTTGTTTATATACTGCAATTTATTTAATTCCACATACTTTCTAGACGTACTGTATATAAAGTACGTTCTGCTTGACTATGAAGTAACGAACACTGCACTAAAATACCACAAACTTTTGCTTCATTATGAAACGCACGTACAATATTAAAAATAAAATGCAACAATATTTTATTCTAAAATATTTAGGCGTTGTATTACTCCCAAAGTAGTAGTAGAAATATTTTTCATGATAATACTTTTAGAAAAAAAAAACTATCATTACAATGAAATAATACACACGCCCTTGTAAAACCTCTATCCTACACTAAAATGAAATGCAATATACTGAGTGGATCAAAAGGTCTACTTTCACACAAAATTTCAGATGTTCACCTAAGTTTTCAAAGCACGCTATGATTTTTAAAAAAAAATGATTCTGCTAACTTTTTATTAATTAACATATTTGAATGAAATTGCAATAATTATTCTAGAAAAGATATTCAAGCTACCATCGACCGCTACATCAACCCTTCTGCACAGCAGAGCTCCTCATCTAATCCTAATTTCCTTAAGCAAGCGTGTCACCGATCGCATCAGCATTTTCTTCAAGAAGAGCAAAACCGTCTTCAAACCCAATTTTAAACTTTCAGACTATTTTCCCATCAAAGACCACAATAATCTGGTGTATAACATTGGTGAAACAAACGATCGGCCGCCGCTCGCGTTACTGAGCACAAGCGTTTAACCGGGTCCGCACTGGCTGAGCATAGACTAAGCCACCAAATGCAATATTCTACTCGCATTTTTAAAAAGATTTGTATTTTTTATATGGAAATTGTATATTTAAATAGAATTAACGAAAACTATAGAATTTCTTTTATGACTTGTACAGAGTGAGTTGGGAGGAACGCACCAAACTCCAGGAGCGTATTGTACACGTGGAAAAGATGTAAAAAGAATCTTATCTAATTTTCATTTGTTTTCAGTCTATAGCGTAATTACAAATAAACAAAATTTCATACATTAACATTCTTTTAATCATAGCGTTATTTTAATAATAATACTGCCATTGATCTCTAAACGTTTTATGCTTCGATTACGAAGAGCGCATATTCTAAATTTAAATAAGTGTACCATTTTCTAACAAAATAATGTACTACTTCGAAAATAAACTTTAAATTAATGTCAAAATGCAGATAGCCGGTGCATCATATGTGATAAGAGGTGGTAAAAAGTTTGTAGAACGTACCTGCCTTTTTATTTTATTTTAGTCGTATTAACTCGAAAACCAGCAATAATTTGGAGCATTTACAAAAAGGCTATAATTATTTTTTTAGTACATTTACTGTACATTTTTTGATATTTGACACTGTTCTTACAACGTTTTAGATAAAATGGGAAGATATCAGAAATTTATTACTATTTTAGTTACAACTGAAATTTTTGTTGGAACTATCAGTTTCGAGCCTGTGCTAGTATATAAATACACTTTTGTAATTATTTTCTTTTTTCGATGCAGTGTCCTGGTCCGGTCCTGGATATAATATAACTTTTGATTTGCCACAAAATATCTTTCACATCTCTATATGTGTGTATTAATATTCTTAAACAAAATATGTTCTTTCCTAAATTTAATGCAATCTACAAGAGACGTGATAACGACAAACACGTTGAACAATCTCAAAAAAAAAAACTAACAATGAATACAGAAAATTATTGGACTATCACGGAACTTACACGACACTTAGAAACTCTATAAGCATATAAAATACACTAAATATTACTCTTACCCGCATCAGATAACTTAATAACGCTTAATATAGAAATTACAATCACGAAAAAATCTAAGGTATCCATGTTACAAATAGATATCGCAAAAAAATGCATTTGAATATATATAACAGGTTCATGCCAGATTACGCGATTTAAGTTATTAGGGAATTATAGATAAGAAAAAAAAACTCAAGAGAGCGGATAAATTTAACTCCACTCAGTGAACAATGACAGTCAGTCGTTCATAAGTTCTACATTTTTATTAAACTGCTAATATTTCGCTATAATTTGATAGCATTCATTAGAAGTAAGAACTGATATTCAAGACACTAATAATCTTACCAAAAATAATCGTATACGTGCTAAAGAAGCTGAAAATTATATTTTTTCCGTCAATGAACTATTGTACGTATTTAAATATATAATTTTAGTTTTGAGTTTTTTTTTTGCTATTCGTTACGAAGTACTCCGTTACTTCCTCTGTGCCAATCAAAATTATCCTCAGGCCCAGCATTGTTTGTTAAAATTTGAGTTTCAAATGATAGCAAAACGAAAGGAAAGTCACATCAGAACATGATCTTTAAATAAAATGAGCAATTGCTTTGTAGACCAATCTACATCAATAAATTCACGTAGTATCTTATATTCTAATCAATTTTCAAACAATAAAGTATTCGACAGCTGGCTTATCAGCCAATTTTTCTATATGGAGCAATGGTGTCTTTTCAAATAAGGAATTGAGAAATTAGAAATAACTGTCTCCAAGAATGTACATTTACATTTATTACATTTTAGTACATTTATTCGTACTATCAAATGTTATTCATCGCTATGACTAATATTTATGACTAAAACTGAAGACATTAATCATGACTAACCAAAAATTTTGTCATAATCATCAAGAAAACTATATGACTAACGACTAAATTCTGCAATCACCAAGATGAATAATAAATAATTGATTATTAGTCATGATTAGTTATTAATTATTAATTAAGGCCTAGTCATTATTAGAGATGACTAAGGTAGAGGAAATTAGCAGATACTAGACAGATTCGTGTTTATTCGTCTCATGAGAGGGGGTTTGTGTTGCCTACTGGTTTCCCCGATAGTCGACAAAACACGAATTTGTTTAGTCGCTACAAAAACGTAATAATTTCAACTGCCTTAGTCATCTCTAGTCATTAGTCATGACTAGTCACTATTCATCAACTGTTAGCCATGATTGACCATTACTCATAAATAACAGTAGCTCAATAATCGTGATTAAATACATGATTGATTTACCGAAATGACAATGCAAAAGTGTCCTAATATCTCGTTATCTAAAGCAAGCTGGTGTGAAAGACATTTTGTATCGATTATAGGTTCCCTGCTATTGTTAATAAGTAAGCCTGCAAAAACGAGTTCGCATCACGAAATTAGCAGAGACTGGACAAACTCGTGTCCATTCGTCTTATGAGAATGCAAAAGATTTTGCAGGGCTTTTATTTTTCGTTTGTAATCCGTCAAACTGCTTTTGTAGTTTAATGACTTTGTTTCCCTTGTTACCACAGTTTTTTGTTGCTTTATTTTAATTGCTTCTTGGGAAAGCAACATGGCCGTAAGGATGGACAAAGGCTCTATCTCAGCAACGATAATTCAAAGAAAATCAACGATAAAAGTAACCACGAGCATTTCATTAAAAGTAGTTTTAATATTCGGAATTGATCGCCAGAGAGCGCCATTAATGTGAGAAAGTAGAGAAATCATAGTTTTTCGAAAAATTCAAATGGAATGGTGGGTTGATGTTACTGTCAGTACATGGCCCACGTGATGTTGCATGGATTTGCCTTAATACTTAGTGACGAATTCTTTCAAATAAAATGAAAGGGCTTAGATTGTATCCGAAGGAATTCGCGATAACTTTGGTCTTAATAATAATAATAATATTAATAATAGTCTTTATTGTCCAACAGTGAATACCATTTAAAGGACAAAATAAAAAAATACAAAAAAAAGAAACAACGTAGTGCAAGATGCTAATAATACAATGCAAAATAAACAGCTAGTTGTTTAAAAAGTCATTACAGTGGTCATTAAAATTTTTCGACATGTGATGTACAGGCCGATACTTATGTGTTGTTTACCATACTACGCCACAGTCCTATCATTATTGATCAATTTTATTATTTAGTAAATTTAGCAAAAACACAGCACTGTATCTATTACGTCTATCAGAAAGTGACAGAAAATTGTGTTGCGACAGGAATGTTACATAGTCAGAACCACGTTCGGGATAACTGCTAGATCGTTTTTGTATCTTCTGAATCGTAAGTTGCTGGTACGTATAATGTGGATACCAAACCAGAGACGCATACCCCAGGTTGGTTTGAACTAAAGAGAAGTACAAAGTTTTAATTGCGAGAAGATTATTAAAGTTGTGACATGATCTTATGACAAACCCAAGCGATCTAGAGGCTGACAAGCATATCTCGGAAATATGGTCAGAAAAATTCAGACGAGCATCAAAAAGCACACCCAAGTCATTCACCTTGTCCTTTCTGGACATTATTTGCGATTTAAGTATGTATTGAAACATTATGGGGTTCGAAGACCTAGTGTATGAAACAACCGAGCATTTGTTAACGTTCAGAGATATTCTATTTAGAGCCAATGATATTAAAGTTGGTTTGTAGGTTAATACAATCAACGTTATATAACGTAAATATACAAATATAACATAAATTTTTAGGTCATCTGCATACGCCAAAAGTTCGCAGTGCAGTCTGTTAAGAAGATCATTTATAAATATATTAAAATGCAATGGGCCGAGGTTTGTGGTACACCAGAAGATATATTGAATGTACCTACTCTAAAGCCGTTATAAAACACACTTATCGGTCTATAATCACAAACGTTTATGGTCTCCTTTCCTTTTGAAAACAGGGATTACTTTGGTGATGTTCCAGATATTGGGAAACGTTGACGACTTGACACATAAGTTAAATAACACTGTAAGGGGATGAGCAAGCACCAAAGTATAGTTCCTGACGACAACTCCCGGTATACCATCATTTCTGCTTTGATTCTCGTAGCACGGCAGAATACATCACTCTCCGTAACTGAAGGGCGGATAAAAGGAAGGTGCATAGATCTTCTGTCGATCTTGTTGTTTCTCATTTGTAGTCTTGGCTTCGCATATGGTTAGAGCTACCTTATCTAAGTATGGGGTAATTTGAGGAATAAAATTGTCAGATGGTACCATAGTGCGTAGATCACTGGTAACTTAATCTGGAGTTCGTAAGTCTCTAGCAGAGGTTAAGTAAGCTGTAGTATAGCCTGTAGTTGCGTCTTTAGCTGTGTTCATGGCAAATCATATAGATGGTAACTTCTCAAACCAAGTCCTATATTCATCGCCTACGAGTACTGCTAAACGTGGTTTTAAATCTCGGTTTTCTCGTTCACCATATTAGTTTCTGGATGATATACTGGTATCAAGCTTCGTTTAATATTCAAGCAATAACAAACTTTTTGCATAGCGGCAGACACAAACTGTACGCCATTATCGCAGATTGTACGGCGGGGTAAGCCATATCTTAGGAAAGTTTCGTCTACGAGAAGTTTTGCACATTCGATCGCTGTTGCCTTCTTTAACGGAAACAATTCTACCCATTTAGAAGCAGTATCTTCTACTATAAATATCCACTGATAATCTGTGTCTGTCTTCGGTAACGGATCAAATAGGTCTGTAACCAAAACTGATTAGACGCCTTATATTTTTGACATTCTGCACAATATTTGATGTATTCAGTAATGAATTTTCTCATACCTTTAAAGTAGTATTTTTGCGCGATTCGTTACATGGTTCGTTCTATCCCATAGTGTGCAGCAGTGATGTTCTTGCAGCACTCTAGTCCGCTCAGTCCGGCCGGTACTACCAACTAACATTCTTCGTTATCTTCTAAATTTGTATAGTACGCTATTTGACATTATGTAGCCTCGATTTGTCCAACGGAAGAGTTCATCATCTTGACCCTTTTCAATGGTATTGATTATCTCCTTTAGTTCGGGATCTTTAAGTTGTTCGCCACGGATATCTGCTGGAGATCGTGAAGGTAAGTCTATTGTAACCAAACACATATCACATGTGGATGAGTCCTCGTGATCACATGATGGTCCGGAAAGCATATCAGCAATAACGTTTCGTCTACCAGGTAAGTATTCTATTTGTAGGTTGTAACTCTGAAGAGCTAGGGCCCTGAAGAGCACGGGTTAATCTTTCTGTAAGTAATTTTAGGCTAAATAACTACTTCAGTGGCTGATGATCTGTCGTAACAATAACAGATGAATTGTCGAAATATCCACGAAACTTGTTTAAGATCCATACAATCGCTAGAGCTTCTCGCTTAATTGTAGTATAATTTCCTTCGGCACCTGTAAGTAATCTGTTGGCATATGCAATGGGATGTTCATCACGTCCTTCTCCTTGTAGCAGAACGGCTCCTAAAGCATATGCTGTTTGAAATTATTTATTGTATAACATACATATACACGTATAACACACATAGTTGTCAGTTCGGTACTTCCAACATAATTACAACAATATTAAGAGAGATTGTGTGTATCATCTATCAACGTAATGCCACCTAACTTATTCGTCTTCTCACATATTACCCCCACTGCCCAATGGATTTTCGCCTTTATGGATATGTTACACATTTATATAAATTACAAATAATAATGGGCCGAGAATTGAGCTTTGGGACACTTTGTGCGTTATGTTGTTGAGGTTATTATTGAGGAAAGATTCTATTAAGCCAAATGACTGACTTATGATATATAAATTCAGCTTTCTCAATAGAATATCGTAATCTACGGAGTCAAAGGCTTTTGCTAAGTGTAACATATTTATTTCTGCGCGCATATTTGTATCGAAAGTCTCTTAAATGCGTCCGAGCATCCATGGGAAGCTACCCTGCTTAAGACACTTGTTGAAATTAGTCGCCAGAAGCATGCTGGGCGCCCCATCCAGTTGTTTTGGGAAGCTCTGGTGCCTTTGCCTTGTAAATTCTTCATGGCATTCTGCACTTCTTTTGGTGTAATAGTTTACATGAAGAACGAATGTGCATTTATTGAAGTAATGTTATGCAAATAGCTCTCAACTCAATAAATAATATACAAAAACTAAAAATGTAATATGCAGATGTAGAAAGATACAATAAATAATATACAGAAACTAAAAATTTAATATGCATTTAGATTTAAAACGTTGCGTCCGAGTCTGAAAAATAATTTGATTCATCACCCCGAGAACCTGAACCGCTTTTAGCTAAGCTTCTGCTTCTAGTACTGCTAAGGCTAGCAGTCGTAGTTTCGTCATCGTCTGTGTCACATCCTTCTTTTTCAGATGAACTTCCGCCACCGCTTGTAGTACTTCCGTGAGAATGGCCGCATTTAGAACGGTTCCTCTTTTTAATTGTCTTTTTGTTTCTTTCAGTAGTAACTTTTGTACTTGTGTTCCCCTTCTTTTCGGGCTTTTCAGTTCTCGATTGCTTTCCTTGCACCTCTTTTGCTGCGTTCATGTAAGGCGTCACCCATATTCCACCACCTATCACCCGCCAGTTTGAAAATTAATCCTTGTGGTTTATTTTGACTTTCCGCTAGCTGTTTGAACTTCCTGAAAAGGTTGACATGAGGATTTCGGCTGACCAATTCCCTTCGTGATTTTGATCTTGATTTGCTCTCATCTTGGCTTTTATTTTCCATTCTAGAATTTCGTTAAAAATTTTCACCTTAATTCATTAAATGTTACGTGTCATTACCGCCGTGGTTCTAATTTGTCAAATTTTCAAGTACGATACGGTTTCCGTGGTTACACTGTATTTGAATCATAATACGAGCACCAATACAGGACACAGTTAATAAATTTAATTCGAAGCAATATAATTATGTTTTACCTTATCGAATTTGAATGTACATCTTTTAAGAATAAAGGGAGTCCTACCATAATGCGTGTATATAACAGTCTTGTTGAGTTTAGCTTTTGGCGTACACAGATTCAGAAAGTGAACGTTATCTTGTTAACTACGTCTGAATTAAATTGTTTTCATTGGAACAGGAAAGGAATGAAGGATATACCTACAACCCTTACACAGTAGAATTCATATCTCGGGTCGTCCAAGACATGTCCCTTACACATGTCTTGTGAGTGTCGAATCTGTAAGTGATATGTCTTGGACAAGCGTAGATATGAATTTTTGTATGTAAGAGTTATAGGTAAACTACCCCTGGGACCTTTTGTAAGTCAATGGTGTTACGGTAGTGGAATCGAATATAAATAAGTATTGTGTGTGTCGAATGTGTAAGTTATGTTTTGGACGACCCGAGATATGAATTTTTCTATCTAAGGGTTATAGGTAAACTACCCCTGCGACCTTTGGTAAGCCAATGGTGTTACGGTGGTGGAATCGTTGGAGTTAATGACGTCTCCTCTTTCCGATAAGTTCTCTTATCTTCCGCGTAATTGGATTAACCTCGATACAAATTTGCTCCACGTAGTCGTTGCTGTGGTTTATGTTATTCGAATCCTTTGTTTACCTACAAGTATTGTTTTTCAATGTGTTTAAAAACTGTATGGTTGTTATATAAAAGAATGAGAAGTATAACACGAAACGCCAGCGTGAAAAGAGCTACCAAAAATAGCAGCCAGTTTTTCCAATGATACTCAAACGTCAAGTGGCGACCGTAGTACAGCACCAAATTGTAAAAATAGAAAAAAATCACACCGACCGAAATTCAGATGCTATCAAACACTTATGCCCCAAATAAAATTCGCATTCATATGTCGTCCGACCACTAATATACAGGTGACTTGTCAAGGATCCCAGGAATAGTTTACCAAAAAAAAAGCTTCATATCTTGGGCCGTCCAACAGATATCTCGTATATATTCAACACGCATAAGACATATGTAGATACGATTCCATTACCATAATTCCATTGACTTACAAAGGATCCTAATAGTAGTTTACCTACAACCCCTACACAGAAAAATGAAAACCGATCATTTCTTTACGTTCAAAGATATTCTATTTAGAGTACACCACTCATCAATGATGTTAAGGTTGGTTTGTAGGTTAATACAATCAACATTGACGACTTTACACATAAGTTAAATAACACTGTAAGGGGACGAGCAAGCACTGAAGCACAGTTCCTCACGACAACTCCCATCTGCAGACGTTAAGTCTGCTTTAATTCTCGTTGCACTGCACAATACATCACTCTCCGTAACTGAAGGTATATTAAAGGACGGATAAAAGGAAGGTGCAACTGAAATAGTGGTTGTTGTAATGTGAAACACCCCAGAGAAGTGTCGGGAAAATGTTTCAACTATATGCAAAGGCTGCAGGAACTCCTCCCGATTGTAATACATGTGACCAGGAATTCTAGATGCCAATCTCCTATTATTCACAAATACCCAAGATGTCTTAGGACTGCTAACAATTTCTGATTGGATGCGTTCCTGATAACTTATGTATGCACTCTCAATCTCTTAATGGATTCTTAAGGAGCTGGTTAATCAACTGAAGCATATATGTTTCTCTAATCAAGTCTAATCAGTCGTTTATTCTTCGCTGGGTGGAAAGGATAGCCGTTTAAATTTCTGCTACTGAAATTGCATACTAACTTCTGCTAACCCTTTCGATCACATCTCGTTGAATAGTTGGTTTTTGTAAATAAAACGTTGATTTTGCCCCACAAATAAAAATACACTATCTAAAAGCCTTCCAGAAAATTTAAGTATCTGTGAATTTTTAAATGTTCAAATATAAATGCTTGCTGATTACAGAGATTACGACCATTTTGCAGTATCTTCAATGGTTTTTGAGAAATCTGAGTTTGAATGTCATTATTTTATAATAAATTTATTTTGGTAAATTTGGTAGATAAATATCGTTCCGCAAACATCATAAATAAATGTTTGGATGAGAATATCTAATTAAAGATACTCTAATCACTGAAAATGCCGAATTATATTATTACAGAAATGTGGAGTATTTTCCACAGAATCTGCGAGGGTAGCGCACTTTAACTTCTTGGCTTGGCACACCAAGGGCAATTAATATAAACGAACATATTTAATGAACAAGCTACCACCAACCAGCTATAATCCAAATTCTCATATATATACGAGAATTTGAATTACAGCTGCTACATTCCGCATAGGTGTACTGATGAGCGGTGGTACAGCAAAACGTGTATACACATAGTGGTTGGTGGTAGCTAGTTCATTAAATATATTCATTTATATCATCTACAACGTCCTCGAACTCTACTCAAAATAAATTAGCACAAAATTTATGATTTCAAAATTTCCTTTAAAGTTACTGAATCAACTCTGCAGTTATATTTATGAATATCCATTTGGTCTTGTAATACAGACGGTATGCGAACGCGCACCACGCTGCATGGGGCAGCTCCAACACAAACACTAGAGGTGAGTACCTTTACGAATTTTTGTCTTTAACGGACCTAGACATAATTAATAGAGGTAAAGAACTGACTTTTTTTACTAAGAATAGAAGGGAGGTGCTAGACGTTACACTAGCCAGTTTCCTCTTAGCTCAAATATATTAAACTGGCATGTCTCCCCAGAGGCCTCACTGTCAGACCGTAGACATATAAGATTTGAAATTGAGGCGGAGGCACGACAAACTTCTATTATAAAAATTCCTAGGAAAACTGATTGGTATTCTTATGAAAGACACATCAAGGACGAAGTTGCATTCTCTAATACAAAGAGCATTCAACGCAAGCTGCCCCAGTACACAGAAGAGGCACAGATACAAAGTGCTTTGGTGGAACAGGGAGCTTGAAGCAATGCGAGCTAAGACCAGGAGGCTGTTAAATAAAGCCAAAAACTCAAGGTTCGAACATCGGTGGGAGCTGTACGGGCAAGCCCTAACCAAGTACAATTCCGAAATTAGGAAAGCTAAGAGGAGAACTTAGCGAAGCTTCTGTGAAGGCATTGATAATACGTCAACAACAGCCCGCCTACAAAAAAAGCTGGTGGCAGCTTTACTAAGAACTCTAGAGAGGCTTTAGGAATACTGATGAATACTCACTTTCCAGCCTGCATCGCATCTACCAGCAACCACTATCACCTTGAAATGAACTCAAGTCGTCCATCAAAGGGATACGAAGTCTAGTAACTAAAATCTTCACAACAAATAGGAAAAGATGGGCTTTAATGACTTTTAAACTCTACAAATCACCTGGAGGATATAGCGCCTTACCAATGTTACTGCAGAAAGCTATAGACGCTATCCTTCCAATACTGGAGTGCTTATACAAAGCCAGCTATAGCTTTAGCTATATACCAAAGTTATGGGGAAACGTTATTAGTATTTATACTTAAACGAGGAAGGCGGCTGATCGCCTTCCTCAGAGCCTAAAACGTATAGACCTATCAGACTCTCTTCCTTCCTGCTTAAAGGAATGGAAAAAGTACTAGACCAGTACCTAAGGAACGAAGTGCTTACAAGAAACGCTTCATCCCAACCAACATGCCTACCAGAAGGCAAAATCAACAACGACGGCCCTCCAGCACGTCCAGCAGAGTGGAGGCGTCGTTAATGGCAAAAGAAATAGCTCTTTGTACTTTCTTAGATATAGAGGGTGAGCGACCTCTTCCAAAGGTTTTCACCCGTCGTCTACAAAATGGATCAAAGCCATGCTCCAAAGTCGACGAATAAGCGCCACGCTGGGATCGGAAACGACAACAGGTAGGGCTGACTTAAGTGATGAAGTTAAATACTGGGGAGTCACGTTCGACAAAAAACTAACATAAAACTCCCACATATCCAACTTACAGAAAAAATCCATTACGGCATCATTGGTGTGCCGCAGGCTACTGGTAAGAATTGGAAGGAGAAGAATTTAAGGAAACTAGGGCATAAAAACCACATTACCCTGCGATGGATCCCAAGACATCAAAGGATCGAAGGCAATGAAAAGTCAGACAAGCTGGCTAGGGAAACAGCTAACATGCCCTTCATTGGTTCTAATCCCTTCTGTGGCCTACAAGAGAACCACATAAAGCAAGTAATGAAAGTATGGTAGGACGATCAAAAGACCTCGTACTGGGGCAATGTTCCAGGACAAAAACCGGTGAAAGCATTCATATCAGGCTCGCTTAATATAGGCAAAAGTAATGCTATCGTTCAGCAAAAGGGACCTTAGATTACTGGCGGGATTTCGGACAGGTCATGCAGCCCTAAAATATCACCTATTCAATCTAGGAAAGCCGAGGATCGAATATGCCATCTATATCTAAAAGATCAGTACACATTTTATGTGATCGCACTCGACAACAATATTTCAGTAAACTTTTCCTGACATCTACTGAATTGAGAGTCGAAGATCCTAAAGTAATTTTGTTACAATAGATCTATTATGGTCGCAGTGACCAAAGGCTTCTGTGCCTCTGCCCATTAACACTAATACTAATACTAATAATACAGACGGTATCGCTGGTAATATCACCACATGGTACGTGTAATAATTAACCCATTCCTTCAAGAAAAGGGTTGCAACACGAATATGGGAACGGTAGAAAGCAGTATTTAAGACTTGTGTGTGTATATTTTTTATTTATTTAAATAAATAATTTTATTTATTAATCAAAATTCTAGATTACTTGTCTCAATCATTAAGATTATTATTTTTGGACCACTAGTGCACCAGATAAAAAATTTGGACTTTCTTGTACCATGTACCACCAATAACTAGCGACAGTAATCAAGTCTGTATTCAAAATCTTGATCTGTCAAGGCCTGCTGCAATTCTATGTGACAGGGGTGGAATTTACGGTATTTCAACATTTTATAAACACACCATCGCGATAACCATGCCACCAGCCATAGATCTCTCGAAATATCTCGTATACTAGAATGGGGATAAAACTCAACATAGGCGGGAACATTGACAACATTATCTTAATTACCACTTATCTGCTGATGCACAAACATGTAGCAAGACGAATGAAAACTTTCCTAGCATAATGCCGTCTTTCTGGATATCTTAATATTCGTAAAAATGGACAACCCTGTCTGCCTCTACCTTACTCACCAGCCCTCCTACGGTTGCCTAGTTTGTAGTCATAAAGGTAATGCTAATATTCGCAAAGTTATAATTTCGAAGAGAAAGTTGATAATAGCATCCGGTTTTCGCCATTCTTTTCTACTTTGAGCCTTTATCAATAATAACTTACAATGAATATACCATTCCATTTAAAAAGAATCTAAAAGAAATTACCTTCAGAGGGTGCCTCTTAGCGCTTGATTAGAAAAACATATACTCCAATTGGTAAACAACATACATGCTCCAATTGCATAACGTTTTTAATCTCCTCAAATTTCTCTTTAAAACGAAGTTCTTAAAGATCCATTAAGGCAAAGTTATCACGAATTCTTTTGGATATAACATAACCTCATACCTTCATATTATTTAAAACAATTCGTCATTCGCATTAAGACAAACCTATGCAACATTACGTGAACCATGCACTGACAGTAATATCAATCCATCATTCACCCATCTAGCGGTCATTTACAAACATTAAAACTATTTTTAGTGAAATGCTCTTGGTTACTTTTATAGAAGAATTCTTTTTTTGAATCCTGTAGAACTTATCATTTCTGAGATAGAGCCACTTTCCATCCTTAAAAAATCATCCGTTATATTATTTGGGAATATGCAGCATTGAGTCAGTGTAGATTCGCTCTGCAAAGCACAATTGATTATCCGAGTAAGATTTACTGCATATACTATTAAACCGAGAGAACTAACCAATTTGAAACCAAACAAGGGTTAATACAATAGGCCTGTTCCTTCGCAGTGTTAAGGGTATAAAATATTGTCCTGCTTATGAATATAATCAATCAATCAACTAGTCAATCAAAGTAGCGTGCGAATATTATTTGCATTTTGATTTACGTCAAATACATCAATACGTTAATTTAACGAGTGCAACAGATAATCGCAAATAAATAAGTTTATAGTAACTGCAATCTTGTTTAATCACAGCTGGACGTTAAAATGAGTCGCCATTTTTATTTATAGTTTTTAATCTATTCAGAGAAAAAAAATAGAAGTGAAGGTGATCGTACCATTCTCGATTACATTCTACAGTAATGTTATGATCTTATCTTATAATTTGTACACTTAATAGCACAGAGTAAAGAAAAAGATTGATGTTATAGATTAACCAACCAGTTATATCTGCACCACGTACACAATTTGTATATCACACATATTTCAAGTCCTAAACAACTAATTCGTATTACATAAAATCTGTATATATTAAAAGTATTTAATATACTGTATGTTGTATTAAATTCTAAGTTTATTCAAAATTTGAAAACATATTTAGAGTATTAATTGTAGAGCTTTATATCATCTAACAAAGTTTCTACGATAATTAATTTTTTTAATGATAGGAGCAGTCGACACGAAGTACTAATAGCTACGGAGAGTAAATACCATAATAGAAGCAAAAATCAACAATTCATGCGTTTCTTGGCAGTAAGTTTGAAGCAGATAAAGACAGAAAAGCCTCAAAAACAAAGATATTGAATCTGGCATGTACTGCATCCGGACTGTAGTCGAATTGTACATTATACGTGAGTTGTAATTACACAATTATATAGCTCAGAACGAATCAAATTATTATATTACAAATTAGGGCAAAAACCAAATAGCAATAAGCCAAAGAAGAGGAAAAATCATTTATTTTAGAGTTTGGTCGTTCTCGTGTTTGATTCACGCTATTTTAATTTCTTGAACGCATCGCCAGAATCCCAGGGATATTCAATTTTTTTTTTTTCATAAAGATTTCCCTATATCTAAAATGCGGAGTAAATTAAAAACAGATAATAGCCCTGGAAAACTTGTCGGATAATATGGAACAGCACGTATCACAGAAATTTACAACCTGTAGAAAATGTGATTTATATGCAAGGGTATAAGTGACACACCCGATAGTGAAAGCTATGAGATGAAGGATTTTAAATACACAAATATTACTTCACTAGATGTAGAACGGTCATTTTCCAAATGCGACCACGTATTTTCATCACGTCGCAGAATACTAAATGAATTTACAATGGAACCAATATTAATGCTACAATTCTATGCCAATTCTTTACGGTATGATACACCTTCCTCTGCATCCAGCCGTCAATAGAGAAAAGTAAGGACATATAACTTTTTTTCTTACAACGTTCTCTGGGAGGGCCGGTTACAACTGTACTCAACTGAACCAGTATACATATATCAACATTGCATACTATTGTATATAAGTACATACATATTTCTAAACTTCATGCCGGCCGACCTTGTAGGGTCTGCGCTGCTCCGTGCCATTAAAAATTACCATCTCTAGTGATAACAAAAGAATAAGAATAAGAACGGATTGCTTAAGTGTGCACTTAAATGTTATTTATTAAATGCGTTTTTTTGCAAAAGTCGTAAGTAAATTTCGTCATTATTTGTATAAATTAAATCAATTTTTGCATAATGTTAATGCAGCTTCATTGGCGCATTTTGTATTTACTCAAAATATCTACCTAAAAAATATCTGGATATGCAACAGAATTACATTTAAATTGGGATTTTTGTACGGGTATTTGTACGACACATTATCGTTACGATTACTAAATTTTATAAAGGCTATTATGAGCACTCTGCAGGAAATTTAGTAACGATAACATTAAGATGTGGTACACATGATCCTCCATCTTGTTCCACAATAGTAAATACCATAATCTCTATTACATTCTCAAATATATAATTTCAATAAAAGCGATACAAATGCTAAAACTTTAACATTTGTTGTTTGATTGTAAATATAGCGGAAACAGTTGACATTAGGGGCAAGGTACCATAATACAAATTAGACCAGATTAGGTAGATCTTACACGTTTTGGCATACTACTAATTAATTTGCGGCATACATCGCTGGAAATTGAGATCCAGAGAGAGCTGCTCTTCTAACCCACACTGTTTCCCGATGTTTTTCTTCAGAATATACCATAAATTTTCTATTGGTGATAAGTCCGGGGACTGTGGCGGCCAGTCCAACAGTCGCACCCCGTTTTCCGTGAACCACTGCATTGTCGCCCTTGCACGGTGACAAGGAGCGTCATGTTGTTGATAAAAATATTCAACATTCTCATCTTCAAACAATCTTAGTACGGATGGCTCCAAGACCTCTTGTAGCATCTCGGTGTAACGGTTGCTATTCATGCGCCCTTCGCAAAGAAAGATTTCGCCAATGCCTGATGCCGACATGCATCCCCACACCATGATGCTACCGCCACCATGTTTTACCATTGGTACGATACACTGAGGAAAAGAACTTGTTGCCTGCATTGCGTGAAAGAAATAATATTTTTCAACACAAGCAAAGAAATATTGCTTTCTACCAAAAATATCTTTTTTTTATATTATTCCTTTAGTCAAAAAAACATTAGACACTAATATTAACAAAACTCGATATTTGAAATAACAAAATTGATTTGTTTGGCAAACAAATTTGATTATTTCACTTTAAGAAATTGAGTTTTCAAATGAAGAGAAAGCGTCACATCTCAACCAAAGATTGTCACAATACTTTGATTGTGATAGCAACTACAACTTAGATCTGGTTACCCAAACAGTAAATTTTATATAAGAAATCTAAAAATACATAATCAAAAAAATGCTGTTTACAAATCACTGTTTGTCTTTCGGCTTATATTACTCTCCTTCAAGAACGACGAGCCAGGCATATCTCCTGGCACCATCTAGTGTTAAGAGATACAAGCGCCTGCTATTCAGAGAGATAGCAAGATACACATGCTTCGTCATTCTTGAAAGAGGGTGCAATCAAAAGACACATTTCCTTGATTTCAAGAAATAATTTGTTTGCGCGTTATGTCAAACTACTATTAGAATTTGAAACAAATAATATCTTCATATTTGCCTATATCAAAAAAATATTGCTTTCACTTAATGAAATATGAAATTTTGTGTATATAAAAAATTAATTTTTTCCTTTTTCCATATTAAAGTTTAAGCGTAATTTATTCGGATTCTAATATTACCTACTATGGTCAACAGTTCTGTAAAATTTCAATTTTCCAAGTTAAACACTTTCACAGTTATAAAAAATTACATGCATTCCCCTATCTGTCAAGAAATTCAAAAATGAATTACTGTGAAATTACTGAGAAACATAGAAAAAGATAGAATTGCACTTGGGAAAAACTTTTTTTTTAAACAATCACACATATTTTATAATTTTAAAATTCGACAATTAAAAGGGTCAAAGGGTTACAACAATTTTCCCATACAATGCACGACATATTCACCGTTGTTTTTGTTTGTGTATTAATAACAAAAAAGTTAAACAAACGTTCTGTTTATACAATCCTGATTTTTTTTTAATTGCTAACGCAACCACTTAATTACACATACTGATACAATTCAGATAATGATCGATTTTCAATTTTATACGGCTTGAATTTATTTTTATTTCCAGATTGAAGTTTTTTACCTTTTTAATTTTACTCTTCCAATTGTAAATACTGTAGATAAGATGCTGATATGTCATACTTAATAAAAACCCGAAATAATAGCGGAAATTGACGCCTGTCATAAAATTGCATACAAAGGCGTGATATTGGAGATTCCTTCAGAACACATCCTCATGTAATATTTTTTAACAATATTTATAATTAGAGTAGTCTACCACTGTTTAAGTACCTCTGTATTACATTAGTAGCTTCATGAAATATTAAGGAAACAAACTGTTCATTAATAAATATCCAATTGTTAAATATCAATTCAATAATCCATTAAACAGCAGTATTAGAATATCAGACTCAAATATCAATCAATGAAAATCACTTACTGGTTTGAACAAATATATTTTATATTTTAGTTTACAAAAGTACTCTGACAAAATACTGATTATTGACTTTACGGATACGCAAGCTTACTGCTTAAAGGTATAAGTAAGAGTGAGTGTCTTTCTCGCAAGAAATCCCAATTTGCGGTAACCTCTTGAGGGTAGTCTTCTAGACACTCTAAAGGGCTAGCGTCTAGGCTTTATGCTTCTTTTGTTTATGAAGCTAGCTAACGTTTATTTATGTAACGCGTAACAAAGAGCGACGAGGATTTAGTCTAATAGTTGTGCGAACATAACTCCTCCCTTCTTAAGATAAAACGTCTACGTTTTACGAATTGAATTTCACAATGTTATTGATAAACTGAATTGTTTTGTTCTCAAGTACATAACTTCTCAAGATTATGTAAATATGCGTACGTCACTAGCTCTAAGGGGATACTGATTCAGTGGTACACATCACCTGGCCGTTGATGGAGCTGTAGTTTACGTTCTACCATAGATCTTTGACGCTTTGAAGACGTGGGGTACGTTATGCATTGGGTAAATTTTGGTATATTGACATAAGGAAATGAAAATGGGTTTGTACAGTGTAGACAGGATTGTTTAATTATTTGAAATAACTTATTTTAAAGATGGGTATTATGCAAGAGAAATTGTTCGTTTTATAGTATGGGAGACACTTAATAGCTTCAGGGTAAGGTAGCTGTTATACCGAAGAAATGAATGCATTTCTAGGATATTACTCACGTTTGGTAACAGTATGAGGAACATATTAACATTAGCTTACAATAGTATCCGAGTACCTTTCGATTTCTGGACGGTTTAACTGAATATTTGTTTTCCATAACTAAGACAACGACATTATTTAGTGAAGTCCTATAGCTTAATTCTACGATACTAATATTACAATAAAATAAAACCTATAGTATCTAAATGATATACTTAATTTTTCGTGAGAATACCTTTTTGCGAAGTGCCCGGTTGAGGTTGTTCAGGATTGTCCGGCAAAGGCATTTTTTTCTTAACAAGCTTAAACTTACGGCTACGGATATTCACGACTCTGTTTGTGTTTTTTCTAAGACCGAGTACTTCCCGTTTGTCGACTGTCGTGACGTTTATCTTGTTGTAACCGGGGTCACTTTTGCAAATACGCTGTTTTGTAAAATAAGCGACAGGTTCGTTTATTTCTATTGCCTACTCTGTGCTTTCATCCCGTTTGTCCAAAATGGTCCTACCTTTGTAGAGTTGATTGTTATACAACTGTTCGGAAAAAACGCTTTGCATTTCTGATTGTAAATGTTCGTACAAGCCTAATAACGACATAATCTAAACAGCCTTATTGTCAAATGAATTTGTCAAGAAAGAGTAATTTCAATAACTTTAAAAATCAAAGTTGTTTGAATTTTCTAATATAAAATTTTAATTTTCTTATATAAGATCTACCATAAGTAGCCTTATGATTATATAATATATATAATCCAATTGATTAATAAATTTGTTAAAAGAAATAATTCAAATAATCTTGAAGGTTGTTCACGCCCTTTAACGCTAATTATGATGGCTATGGTTTATTAAAAAAAAACATGTATGTAATCTATCTATTATTGTAATATTTAATTATTTTCAGTTTTATTTTACAAAAAAAAAAAATTAAAAATCATATCTAATCGAATTGTTTAGATTTGAAGCCTTAATTTCGTTATATAAGATCCAAGTAGATTTATTACTACTCATAAATTTAACAGAAATAGATTATTTCAATAATTTTTAAGATTGTTTGCCTC